>JAZEWT010000016.1:10597369-10615423 GCA_036362905.1 Mordacia mordax
CTACCCCACCTCGTCGTGCACCGGCCCCACATCCCTCTCTTTCGCTCCTCCTCCGCGCCGCCTGAGTTCACAATCGCGCTCGGCTCGCCGTAGCGCGGTGACGTCACCTGCAGTGGAGGCCTCGGGGAGACAGCAGCCGCGGGAGTCGCCGTCGAGGAGAGGAGCGGCATCGCGGAGCGACATCGCGCCCAGCACCCCGCCAGTAGGACCAGCACCCTGCTGTCTGGCAGCAATCACCGCGCCACTGCACGGACGCCGCCGTCTCGCCTCGCCACCCCAGGTGACCCATCCCAGTGACTGAGCGCGCTCCGAGCCACACGGCCACCCTAGCGACTCAAAGCGGGCTCCCGAGTCACCCGAGTGACCGCAACGACTCTGCGCGGGCCCCATTCTCGTGGCGTCGCTTCGTTCTGAGTCCGCAGACGCTGCCGAGCGCCCCGTAGCCCCGCCTGACCCGGCTTGACGCAACCTGAGCCGAGCTCGACTGCCCTGCCTTATCTCCTTCATCGTTACCTGCCTCACCTGCCCCGGCCATCTGCCCTCCATCACCTGCCCAACCCGCTTACCCTTTCTCTGCCGCCTGCCCGTGTATCTGCTCGCCTCCTGGGGTAGGGCCGTGCTGCCCCCCGCTGCGGCCTCGCTCGGGCCTCGCTCACCCCGTGTCCCGCCAGTGTCCCTGGCCGAGCGGAGCCTCCGGTGCTGCTGGGCGGCTCGCCACGCGTGCTCGTGCGTGCTCATGACATGTACAGTACCGTACTGTTCCATACCGCTCAAAGGTTGAACCCGCCGTGGCCAACAGCGAGGAGCGATTTTTTTTTTATCCCGAAACATTACCGCGTTTTGAGACTAATCTGAAAGAATATTTCCGTTAAGTAGTGTTTCACCGAGATGGATGAGTATTCGAGTCTCGTTGAGTGATGTAGGGTGTCAGACTCATGTTGGGGCTGTTTTGGTTCGTGCAAGTTCATTTAGATGGTAATCTCAATAAACGTTAGGCTTCGTGTTTGATTTATGAATGGTTATTGACTGGTGTTTGGCTCAGTTACGACTGGTGGTGGGTTTGAGTTCGGACAACAACTCGATTTTGAGTTGGGACTAGAGTTTGGTTCCAGGACTAGGGCTTGGCTTGTTCATTGAGGATCAGGATGGTGACTCATGTCAAGCTCGTCCTGCAAGCTCGTTTTGTTATAGCTATTGGCCGCTACCACCGTTGGGCTTGTGCTGCTGCCCGAGTTTCTCACTCCCCTGCCACTCCGTCGCACGTTCACCGTGAGCGAAAGCTGCTTGTGCCTCGTCTGCCCGCGATCCACCGTGGGAGGGGCCCCACACGTAGCCTCCGCTGATTATCGGTGAACTCCTTGCAGGCCAGCCTCTGCGCTCAATCACGCATTGATGTTCGGTTTGAGGTGACGAGGAGTTGCCGAAGTAGTCCGACGCCCACGATGAAGTCCTCCGCAATGAGACAACGATATGGATAAATGCTCCATCGCGTGGTAACTGCACGCTACGCGCAAATTAGTTCGCCCGCATGCATAGAGTGGAGGATGCGTACTTAAATAATCTTTCCAATCTCAACTTCCCAGCATTAGCTTCTGCTCGTGCTGTGTCATGCAGTGCCTGAAGGCACTGAGTGATATGTGTTCAAGCTATGTGGATATCCACGTAAGAATGATTCAGATCACTATAGCCACTTTCAGCATGCCACTGTGTGCAGTACTTGCAGATCAACGTAGTCACTTAAATGAATCTTCTTTTTCTTGGTACCAAATCTCTGCTCTTTGATCTTCTAACAATGTCGATTCTTTACTGGTTTCGCCCATATTACCCATCATCACTACAGTTTTGGAGACACGTACAGATCGTGTTTTATGGCTGCCACATAAAGCAATTGTCCACACAATGTAAATTAATCTACATTTTAAAATGAATGGACAACTTACAAAACTTTACGGTTTCAACTGTTTGATTCTAATCAGAGGGTAGGCCTGTTGTCACAAATTTCTACTGGGTTGCCAGTTATGAGCAAGAGACGTGAGTGACTACTGTGGGACCCATCAAGTGCAACCAGCTGATTGTGTGCCCTCGTGGAAAACTGGGCAGCGAGAAAAGGGATTAGAAACGATTTCAGGGTTCGCTACTTAAGCATTCTCTTGAAACGTATTGGTGCAGAAGGCACACTGGCCAATGAACTGATATCTTTTGTTTTTTTGCTTTTATAGAGAGTCTTGTCTCATTACTTAAACATAGTTTTGCAGTTCATAGAGCCTTTATATATTAATAAACATTGTAAGTAAGTGCCTCTGTTTTAGCTCCTTCAAGTTATACTTTTACACCTGTTGAAAAAATGCAGTCCAGTGTGTGGTGTGCGAGTGCTGTTGAGGCCGGATCCTCTGTTCCTCTGCAAATGTTGCCGGGTGGCACTTGGAAAGTCACGAGTTCAAATCCCGTTGGGGGGTCGACTGGGCCCATCATCTCTCCGCAGCTGATAAAGAGGCACCACTTTGTGGGGATACATGTTTATCTTGTGACGTGCTCAGGAATGTGGAGTTTCTACCGCTGCTTCAGGAGGTTGGTTGGTTGTGTCTCACTCCGTGGTTGATTGAGCGGGGGAGCATATTTGGCTTTTTTTGGTGATGATGCCTGTAAGAGTTGTTATGGCTACATCTGAACATTCAGACTTTTGTAGACATTATTTTGGGTTGTACGTATAATCTTTAAGGACGATATTCTGTTTGATTATCAAAGCATATATAATTATTGTGTAAGAGCTGGAGAGAAATAATAAAAATGTACGTGTGTATTTGGAGCAATAATTCACTGGTCTAAATTCTGAAGTCGTTGTCTTGGGTCTTAACCAAACGTGTACAGACAGAGGACATGTGTTTCACAAGCATGTCCAACTAAAACACACTCAAGCAGCAAAGAAATCACTGGCGAGTGCAGAAAAAATATGCAAGTAAATAATAGGTGCCTACATTACATGGCTAGTTCACAAGGCATCTTGGCAAATATGTATAACACCCTCTGTGTGGCTGTGTGTTTTGTACATAGCTTGTTCTTTATCGGGCCCATTCCATGGCAGAAAAATAAAGGTAGTAAAGCAACGCTTGCATTATTTGCTCGTTTCGCCCTTATTACCCATCATCACTGCAGTGTCCGAGACACGTACAGATTGTGTTTTATGGCTGCCACAGAAAGCAACTGTACCCACACACTGTCAGGCCTCCGCCTTAACAGCCTCTATAAAATCCTTTTCAATGCTGGTGTTTAGGAGCAGGCTGCGATGATGGGAGAGGATGTCGCCTTGTTTTACAGGCCTGTTGGCTGTGCTAATTCGTCTCTTTATGAAACTCTCACAATGTGCCAAGGATAGTTCCCCAAAACAGCTGTGAGATACACAGTGACAGTAGAGTAGCAGGGTTGTACGACTGATTTTTCATATGAGAGATGAAGCCAGTCTGCATTTGAAAGCACATGGTTGTATAGTTGTAACTAAGTTTAAAATGCTGCTGCACTGCAACTACCTTTATGTAATGTGGACAGTATGACGTGAAATATCGCTCTCAAATGAGCAAAGGGGGCAGCGCCTGACTCTTCTGGTGGCCCTGAGCCATTGGGGGTAATTCCACATTCCTCAGGCAGGGAGCAATCTGCTGGATGATCGCTGGTGGCATCGGTAGCTACAATTATACTGGCGTTCACATCCATTCCTACAGATGTGTTGAGGATCACACTGGTGATTTCCGTACATAGTCCTGCGGTGTAAACTCCGGTCGTATTTCACGTTAAGTGTGTTTGATATTTTGTCTCAATCTGCACTATTTTTCAAGTTGATGGCTTTTCCTATCGATTGGGAGGACATTATTCCAATACGCAAGCGTGGAATGGATCAGTATTTGAGAAAAGTGTACCGCGTCAGTGAGAAAAGGCGAAACATTAATCCATCAGCGGATCAATACTGTCTGATGTGCTTACATTTATACCGAGTGTATTGGTTACATGGATTATGCCGTTCTTACCAATATTTACATTAGTCCAGGGCCAATATGTGTGGCAGGGTGACACCATGGTAACACTTGTGTCTCAAAACAAAACTGTCCTGAGTTCATTTCCTCACTTGGACGTCTTTCTGTGGCTCTGTGTGTTATTCCAGTTCTGCATAGGTTTACTCTGCGTTCTCAGATTACCTCTCTTAGCCCAAAACGAATTACAATCTGGCTGGTTTTGGCCTAACATTGCAATTATGAAAAACCACACAGCAACATCACGCTCTACTGCAAAGGAATCTTGAAATTTATTGAAGCTTTTGCTGGTAAATAAACGTTGTCATGATAATTATCGTTATTTCATTCATTGCCCTGTCATACCAACAATAATCCGTACACGTCCATATATACGTCATCTTTGGACCATGACCCATCCTCCTCACGGAAGGGGGGGTCCAGGACACGTGATTTAAATGTCACTTTTCTGCGGACAATGCATATGTTATCAGAGCTTCCTGTTTGCATATTTTGCCACAAGTATGTGTGGCTTTTGCAAACTAGACACATTGTGAAATGTGTCTATTGTGGTGTTTTAAGATCTTAACACGTGTATAATTACCAGCAATGGCAAAAACCTGTTCTACGTATTACAAATAATAATGGTTTTTATTTTGTTACAAATCTGAGCTGTGGTGAGACTGGCATGTCAACAAGAACAACAACATCAGAGCAGTTAAATTGAAAGCCACATAATGGCTATAATTTAGAGGACATAAAGTAAGCGATACAAATAATTGTTGAACAAACGAAGGAGGGAATAAGTGTTCCTGAGCAGGCACAGGTTGGCAGCGAGCTAACATCCCAGTATGACAACAGTGAGCCACATCAACAGTCCTAGCCAGAGGACTTCAATGATTTATGAAACAAGTGAGTCTTGAGATGAGATTTGAAGATGCCCAGGAACTCAGCTGACCGAATCTCCAATGGAAGGGCGTTCCAAAATATGGGAGCAGTGCGCGAGAAGGCTCTGTCAAACATCGAATGGAGGTGCAATCTGTGTACAATGCAGCAAGCTCGTATTGAAGGATCGAAGTTGTCGGGTTAAGGAGGGTGCCTGAAGTAGGTCAGGGATGTATGTCGGAGAAGCGCCAGTGAGAGCCTTGTTGGTGAGAAGGAGGATCTTGAATTCGATCCTATATTTAACTGGTAGCTCGTGGAGAGACACCAGTACTGGGGATATGTGATCGTGGATGGGTGTGTGAGTGAAGACTCTAGCAACCGCATTCTGCACATATTGGAGATGATTGATCAGGTACGCAGGGATGCCTGGGAGTAGTGCATTGCAATAGTCGATTCGTGAGGGGATGAAGATGTATATAAGCTTCTCAACATCGGAGGGTGACAGTATGTTGCACAATCTACGTTTCTGAGATGTAAATCGGCTACCTTTGTCACCTTGTTGATGTGTGTCTCGAAGCTGAGTGAGGAATCAAGAGTCCCTCCTAGACTCTGGACTGCATTAGCAACTTCAGTGGTCTGGTCGTCAAGCATCAATTGGATGGATTAAGCCTGCGACAATTGATACGGGCTTCCGATTAGCAAAACTTCTGTTGTCACCATCTAGTTTAAGGAAATTTTAATTGAGCCAGGCCTTCACAGTTCACAGTGGGGACGACATGCAAGACAAGACGCTTTGATGGATTTCTTTGTGTTTATATAAATATGGATGTCATCGGCATAGTAATGGTAGCTGAGATTGAGGCTGCGCAGGATTTGGCCAAGTGGTTGTATGTAAATGCTGAAGAGAAGTGGTCCGAGGACTGAACCCTGAGGAACTGCAGACAAAGCAGGATGGATCTCTGAGTTACGTCCTCCGAGGCTGACTAACTGCTTCTGTTCAGAGAGGTAGGAGCTCAGCCAGTGCAGGGCAATGGGTTAGTCCTGCTGAGTCGTTCTCGTTTCGAACAAATGCTTTCGACATTGAACAAAAATACACAGCGCGAAATGACTTGTAATAATTGTTTTTAATAGTATAAATATCAATAGTCAAGAATTTTACAAAGGTAACAATTAAAATTAATTAACTCCCTAAGCAATTATTGTCACCTAACAATTGTAAAGATAAAGATATAGATGTTTATTATTACAGTAGAAAATGCCCAGTGAACTTGCAAGCTCTAAATGCTTGATTCCTGTTACAAATACGTTTGAACTGACCAACGCAGCAAGGCATAAAATCGAAAGGTAAATAAACCAACTCATAGCACCAATTTGTGCAAAGATGAAACCTTAACCATAATGATAAGGTGAGTAGTAGCACGCAAAATTGCACAGCACACAAGTGACAATAATTGCATTAAAATAATAAGAGACAAAGAAGCGTCATAGTGCGGTGGGAATAATTTGAAGAAGCTTTTTGCTTTAAAGGAAAGAGCATATATGAATGTTCTATGTACCACAGACATGGTAATCCTGATATAATCATTCGCAGGTCATTTTGAAATTTAAATATTTGTATCGGGATGCCAGCACGCAGTCTACTCATTCAGAATCAGTGATGTCCACCGTGTAGCAGACGGTGTATGGTTTATAACCGATACACGTTCAGCATTTTCCATGGCGGTCTGGCAGAACCACGAGCCTCTACAACAGGTGGCAAAGTGCACCGCCGCCGGACTGTCACCACCACGGAGCGGAGAGGCACAGAGGCCCACATTTATATTTGCCGTGCGGGGTGTTGGAATGCTCTTTCCATCGCAGCAGCAGCAGCAGCTATGAGTAAGATGGGTGTCCGGTTACTTAGCACGTCGTAGAAATATATTTGTGCAAACACAGGCATGTCTAGAGAAATCCAAACTTTGCGTTGGCCACGTGCAGCTGCTGCTGATTGGACAGCTGCTCCTGAAGGCTTTCAAATTTCTTATCCGTAAAATGTATCCCGACATCGCAGACGTGGCAGTTGGCGGCCTTCACCTCATGTCATAGGTCACGGAGCCCCCCCACGAAGATCTCGCACGACATCTGAAGTTGTTTCAGTCGGTCTCTTGTCCACACGCAGCAGTGCACTTTTGTATCACCAGTAGCGTTTGTTATTGCGGGCGACAGGGTGGCACAGTAGAAAAATATGCGCCTCACAGAAATAATATTCTGCCCGAAGCAGTTTGACTCCTACCTGGGGCACCTATGCAGAGTTTGTATGTTCTCTTCCTGTTAGGCATGGCTTTCCTCTGGGTTCTTCAGTTTCCTCTCATTATTAAAGAACACCTATGAATTAATTAGCCAATACCATCATAATATATAGGGATGACGTTTGTGGTGGATTGGCACTGACTGACCAATGTGGCTGTCTCCCCCCCCACCTCCCTGCAGTTTCCTGCAGTACTCTGGTACCTCTAAGTGATAGGTGCTACTGTAGAAATGTAATACATTATAGAGAGTCGTTTGAAAACAAAAATACTCCATTTAGTGATGTAGTGATTGGTGACTAAGACATGAGCATCATGAGCAGTAACCGCCCTCACCTCTGTGTGCCCAGATCAGCACCAAAGTGTCTTGGTAGCTCGTTGCCGCGGCATATACCCGACGAGTCAGCCGCACGCCGTACCCGCCAGCCTTAGCCGCGTGGCTCGGTCGTGCAAGCGATCCTGTGGAGACGCTGCTGGTGGTTCTCCTGACGAAGAGGCAGGCAGTATCGCGTCCCGCCAGGCGGCGCAGAGCCAGTGAGGGAGGCGATGGTGCGCCTGCCTGACGAGTGAATGCTTCCCCTCCACTCGAGCCTCGCCGCTTCATCAGGAGCCGCTTTACCAACAGGGTCCTGCCTAGAGTGTTCCACCGCTTCTCGTTTTAGCATATAACACAGACGAGCAAACTGGGGCTCCTAGATGACACCCTTGAAACGAGTTTTTTTATTTACAAAACCAAGTCACGTTGAAGGGTAGGTGAGACTAAAACTAATGTAAGTGCATCTTCGAATAGAATTGCTATAAAAATGATTACTCCTTTACCTAGAAAAGTGGGATTTTGCTCAACACCAATGGCATTGTAATGATGTAGGTTTTCACTGCTCGATGTATGATGATTGCTTCGAAAAGCTGCTCTCTTGGGACAGCCGTGTCGATCGCTCCCTCTTCTCTCTTCGCGACGTTTCGCCTCACGTTAGAGGCATCCTCAGGTACAGTATGTGTGTGTAGTGCCTCTTGCTCCTTTATGTATGTGGGTACTATGTATGTGTCGAATCATCTTTTGTTGTGTGGGGTCTACATCTGAATCACAATAACACTAATCTCCGTATCCTATTCACATCCCGGAACTGCGATAACGCCCTCCTGCTTTGTCTGTGGCTAGTCCCCTAATTTGCATCTCATGAAAGAACCTCTCACATCTGGCGATCCCCCTCTGATGTCCACACCCAATAGCTCTATATCTGTGCATTACTGACTTCAATACCTGGCCTCCAGGATTGGCTGAGCTTTATATTCATTTCTTGTTTTCGGTTCATGGTCCTTTTTTGTCTTGTGAATCTCAATTGCTACACGAATTAATCTTGGACCTTTATGGTGGATGGCTGCTAGCATTCGTATTTTATCAAAATCGATTCTATGTTGTTTGTCTGCACTATGTGCTGCTGTTGCTGATTTATCCGTGTGCCGCAAACGTACTGCTGCCTCATGTTCTCTTTTTCTTGTGGCTATGGGTCTTCCTGTTTGTCCGATGTATACTTCCTCATAGTTGCTGCAAGGGATGCAATATACGTCTGTAACGGTAGTCGGTCTTTAGGTGATTTGAGTACGTCTTGTATCTTCTGGTGGGTTGTGAAGACTGTTTTTATTTTATATTTTTACAGGTATTTGCTAAGTTTGTCTGTGGGCACCGCAGACGGCAGGAAAGCGCGGGTCTTGATATCTTCCTCCTCATTTTCTTGCTGTTTATGTCTATGTTCTCTTGTTATGGCAGGTTGGATTTCTGTTTTTGTGTATCCATTGCTCGCTAGTGCTTGTTGTAGATGTTGTAGCTCGTCTCTTAGATGTTTGTCAAAAATTGTTTTTGACCGGTAATGTTGAAACTCCGTGTGTAAATACCTGTCCGCAGAGTCTCATCATCACCCGAAACAGAAATGGGGATACTGCACACCTTAGCCCACCGGTCAAACATTTTTTAGACAAACAACATCTAAGAGACAAGCTACAACATCTACAACAAGCACTAGCGAGCAATGGATACACAAAAACAGAAATCCAACGTGCCATAACAAGAGAACGTAGACATAAACAGCAAGAAAATGAGGAGGAAGATATCAAGACCTGCGCTTTCCTGCCATATGTGGTGCCCACAGACAAAATTAGCAAATACCTGGAAAAATATAAAATAAAAACAGTCTTCACAACCCACCAGAAGAAACAAAACGTACTCAAATCACCTAAAGACCGACTACCGTTACAGACGTATATTGCATCCCTTGCAGCAACTGTGAGGAAGTATACATCGGACAAACAGGAAGAACAATAGCCACAAGATAAAAAGAACACGAGGCAGCAGTACGTTTGCGGCACACGGATTAATCAGCAATAGCAACACATAGTGTAGATAAACAACATAGAATCGATTTTGATAAAATACGAATACTAGCAGTCATCCGCCATTAAGGTCCAAGATTAATTCGTGAAGCAATTGAGAATCACAAGACAAAAAGGACCATGAACCGAAAGCAAGAAATGAATATAAAGCTCAGCCAATCCTGGAGGCCAGTTATTGAAGTCAGGAATGCACAGATATAAAGCTATTGGGTGTGGACATCAGAGGGGGATCGCTAGGTGTGAGAGGTTCTTTCATGAGATGCAAATTTGGGGACTAGCCACAGACAAAGCAGGAGGGGGTTATCGCAGTTCCGGGATGTGAATAGGATAAGGAGATTAGTGTTAATGTGATTCAGATGTAGACTCCACACAACAAAAGATGACTGGACACATACATAGTACCCCCACATATATAAAGGTGCAACAGGGACTACACACACATACTGCGCTTGAGGATACCTCTAACGTGTGAGGCGAAACGTCGCGAGGAGAGGAGAGAGGGAGCGATCGACGTGGCTGTCCCAAGGGAGCAGCCTTTCGAAGCAATCATCACCAATGGCATTGTGTTTTTTTTGTGAGTCTGTGGGAGACAACTGGAAGAACCCAAAAGAAACACATGTACAACAGGTGGAGAACATGCACACGCCACCGTAAAGTAACCTGTGTCAGGAATTGAACCGAGGGGCTTGTTTCTGTCAGGCATAAGTGTTACTACTGTGCTGTAATCACCCTGCACAGTGAAATGTAAGTGATCCATGCACATGCCGTGACTTCCGGCATATAAACTCCCACAGCCATCTGCTTTATTGCTTTGCCACGATTTGATAAAAATCATTATCTTATTGTATTAATCATCGCTTGCGTTATAAATATAGGCTTTGATGACTCGTTTCATATCTCGTAGCCTGCATTGCTCCGTTCCTGATCGCACTTTATCACCACACACAAACGAAGCGGCGTGGCCAGGCCGCGGTCTGAACGGCATCGTGCCAAGCAAACTGCACAACCATTGCTCACACAGTCACAAACAAAAAACCTACTCTCAGTCATGGTAAAAAATAATTACAATTTATGACGTGTAAGTATTCGTTCAATGTCGGAAGGTATTTTTAAGAGAGGCCCAAGGAAATCAGAGGCAGCAGAGGGGGAAGGCAGCCATGCGGTGTGCTGGTGCCAACATTTGCCAGAAACTGCTTCCTCTATATTATATCAGTCAAATAATCACGGGTTTTTAGTTATAGGAGGAAACCAACGTGCACAGAGAAAAACGCTGGAGGTGGAATGTAAGCTTGTTCAGATGACCAGCATGCTTTGTACAATAGGAGAGAGTGAACCAATATGGTGAGTGCTCAGGAATGTAATTTTCCTTGCAGAGCAAGTGATGTTCGAGACCACAGTTGAGGTGGAGAGAGGGATACGGCTTTTACTTAACCCCAGGCAATTGCATATGATGATAGAATTAGTAAACAGGCGGTGGGGCTCTGAGGATGTCGGTCGTGTCTCTGCTTGCTGCATCTGTCATTGCATCCCGTGCCAGACACAAAATCGCGACCACTCCGATGCATTTTCACACGGCTCGGTTGAGGCTGCTCCGTGTCCAGATAAATAACAAGCGATGGCAAACACTCGCATTGCGGAGGAATAATGTCGCTTATTCTCTAAATTATAGCCATTATTTTACTTTCAATTTAGCTGCCCTGATGTTGTTGATATGCCGTTCTCTCTATAGCTCAGATTTGTAACAAAAAACGTTATTGTTGTTGATGTGCCGTTCATATTTTGTTGTTGACATTCCGTTCTCTCCACAGCTCTGTGCAGCACTTTGTGACCCTCGGGTGAAAAGCGCTCTATAAGTGTTATTATTATTAACATCACTATTTGGAATGTGTTGTTTGCTTCCAAAGTAATCCCGTTGGGTTTCATGACTGGGAATGCATCAGCGACATGCATAGCTACCCATGAAGCAACCAGAACAGTGTCCCCAGCCGTTGTTTCTGTTGCTTTGTGTGACCGGGTTCCCGTGTTGGGGTGAACGTGAAGGGGTCGTTACTCATAACGACGCTGCTGTCACATCCGCAGGTCTGGCGCGAGTGAGGCCTGCTTGCATGTGCCTCATTCACGACAAGATCTCAAGGTCCATCACTGGGGCTTGGCAAAGCTAGGACTATAATTACAGCATTTGCAGTCAAGGCTGTAGTAAGTCTTAACAGGAAAGTCTCACACAGTTCTTGGATTTTTATCTGAGATTATCCATGCACTGTACACTGCTTACCTAACCTCTCATCTCACTCTACTCCGCTTCACACTCTCTCCTGCCTCTCCCCTTTCAGCTCGCTGCACTCCCCTCCACGAACTCTCTGCTGCAGTAACCAAGGCTCTCTGTGGAAGCCCCCTAGTCAACCATTGATCAGTGGGAGGTCGCTCATTTTCTTCTGCTGCGCTTGAGTCTGATTAGCCTTCCCCCAGCCACCTAAACCCCTGACTTTTCGCCCCATAACCAGTCCCGGCTAGAACATCTCTTCACCTCCTTTTAAAGAAAATCAGCTATTCAATTCCTTATCCCAAACGGCTATGGACTTCGTTCAGTCCTGTCTGGCACGATGCAATGAGTCCCACTTTGTTTCCAGTCAGCAGTGGTTGTCCTATGGCGAGATTGGTTGCTATGGTTTCCACGGAAGAAATGCGCTCGAAGCCCCAGTACAGATGATCATTGTCCTGTGTGGGAGCGCGGGGAGGCGTCTTTCTTTACATAATCAACAAAAGGTAATGCCAGTAAAAAAAAGTGCATTTCCTGCCTACAGTATTGTACAGTATTGCCGTCTTCCAGTGAGGGGGCAGCTTGTTTCTCTCTCTCAGACGGCAGTCCTCACAGGCGGAATGTGACAATCGATGCTGGTCGGTCACAGACCTTCATGGTGGTCCAGATGTCCTGTGGCTCGCATTTCATTGACACCTTATTTTTTTTCTTTCCTCATTCAGTGCCGTTTTACATAACCCTCGGGTGAAAAGCGGTCTAGAAATGCAATTATTATTATTATATGTCAGATGAATAAAGTGAATATGTAAAATTTCTGTTGCTTATATAACATTACACACCCATTGGTATGTACAAATATTACGTTTTAGAGCATTGAATGGGGATCACAATATCTCTCCACAACTCTATATTTACTAGCTTCACTGTCATCCGCAGCCTGCCACGGGGTCTCGTAACACCACACAGTTCCCTTCCCCGTGCGATTCACCAACTATGCACGCATGGCTCAGACGGAGGAGTGCTACGACTGCTGCGCGTAAATATGGTGCGGGTGGAATTGCACGGCAAGCTGCACACGTTACTGTCTGATGGCAGGGTGTCTGTACGCAGTGGTAGCATTAATGTGTCTCTTTACAGAAAGAAAGTCCTGCCAGAGGAAGTTCGATTCCTGCTTCGGGCACCTGTCTCTGTGGGGTTTGTATGGTCTCTCCCCCCTGTTCTGCATGGGTTTACTCCAGGTTCTGCTGCTTCCTCTTATAACCAAAAAAACATCAATTAATTGGTTGCTACCATCATAATAATTAGGGAAGCAGTGCCTTGCAAATGTTTTCGCCAGCTAACTGTGTGGCTGCCTTCCCCTTTGTCTGCAGTTTCCTCACGCCTCTGGGGCATTCTTTCCCTCTTTGACATTGAACGAATATGCACGGTTTTCATAGAGTCTATTTATTCTTATTATGTTATGAACGGTGACTGCGCCACTGATTTCATATCAAAGCCTGCTCCATCGGTTATTAAAATTCAACAATATTGACGTGGTAGTTCAATGCTGTAATGTTCAACAGCACTTCCTGTAAAATTCCTGAATGCATGTAAAATCTGTGTAATGATACAGGTTGGCACGGCTCGATGTATGAGAATTGCTGTTCTTTCGGCATAGCCACAAAGGACAGTGGGAACACTCGTTCACGGCTATCCCGAAAGATCAGCTATTGAGAGCCTTTGTGAGCATCTTGCCTCGGCTACGAATCCTCCTCTAGCCTGCACCCTGTTAGAATATCACCATGCACGGTCTGCCTATCTACCATCAGATGTTATACATTCTACAGATATCTGGGCATTTAGCTGTCAAAATGAAATGTCATACATGTTTACAAAACCTCACTGAGAAGTTTTTTTTGATGTTTCCTAATTTACTCAAGGCAGTTTGGTTGAGTTTTATGACTCGTTTTAAGGAGGGTCCTGCCCAATTTGTCGAAGTTGGGGCAGACGTTGCTATGTGCCAGCCAAATTCAGTAATTTTCAGAGAATCTTTTAACCGAACATAATAATAACAATATTTGCATTTCTAGAGTGCTTTTCACCCGAGAGTCACAAAGCGCTGCACAGAGCTGTAATGACTATAAATCAATGAATGACATAAAATAACAAATGCAATAATTGTTAAACAAATAAAGGAAGAAGTTGTTACCACTGCACAGACACCCTGCATG
Organism: Mordacia mordax; assembly: GCA_036362905.1. NCBI lineage: Eukaryota > Metazoa > Chordata > Hyperoartia > Petromyzontiformes > Petromyzontidae > Mordacia > Mordacia mordax. The sequence goes on from JAZEWT010000016.1 coordinate 10,611,396, forward strand.
GTGTGGGGGACAGTGGAGTTTGAGGGTGGAGATCGAACCACATGGAGGTCAGGGGGGGTGCTAAAGGGGGGGTTTGGGGCGCAGTACCTTCGTGAACCCGAGCTGGCCGAGCACGGATAACGTCAGGGATGTTCAGCATAAGACCAGTTGCTTTACACATTTTTGTTTAGTTGTGGGAGGACACTTGGAGAACCTGGAGGAAACCCAAGTAGAGCTGGGGGAGAACACACAAACTTTGCACAGTAACAAGCTCGAGTCAGGAATCGAACCCGGGATCTTCTTGGCATGAGCACAAACGTTACCACTGCACTGTCATGTCACTGTTGAAGTTAAGCATTGACTTTGGTTTTGACTTGAGACACGAATCGCTCTTCTCACCATCCACAGTTTAACGTATGCGACATCGCTTCCATGGCGATGGTGAGTCTATTGTAAATCAACAATCAGTTTTCTGCTCTGATTCCACCAGGTTCCACCGCTTACCATTGTTTCCGATTGCAGATTCTGGGAACTTTCATCCCTGCTGCTTTACAAACCTAGGATAACATGGTGTTACTCTGCACGGTTACCTCTGTTCCAGTTAAACCAAACGTTTGCTTTTAAAGTTTGCGTGCGTTGCTTCTGATTATCATTCACACTTCGCTCGTGTTTTTCTAGATGACTTTGTAGTGAATGACATTTTTGATGTGTGTTACATATTTAACTGTGTTTTTATTTTACTGTCCTCACTGTTGTTTTAGTTTAACACTTCAGCGCTGTTCTTTTGGGATAGCCGTGTCAAGTGTTCCTGCTCCCTTTTTTACAATGTTTTGTCTCCCACGTTGAAGGCATCTTCCGGCTTCTGAATGGAGAGCAATTCTCATGTACCGAGCCGTTACATTGAAGTTTAACATCGTAAGACCAGCACTGACTGTGAGCTGTTGATCCTGGTTCCTCTGGTGAGAGGGGTCAGTCCTCAGTCAGTCGTCAGATATTGTCTGTCAATTGCTTTGAGAATTCTAACAATTTTTAAGTTTACATTTTGCTGTTAGGTTTCACGTTTGTTTTGCAAGTACCTGGAAACAAACCCAAACATATAAGAGGAAAACGCTCAAACGGTCCACAAAGATGTTAACCCACTTGCTGTATTGCCATGTTTCTGCCACCTTGCAACCCATTGGGTTGGCAGTTCACAGTTTATGACGATCTCTCTGGTCCTTGTGACTCTCGGGTAAAAAGCACTTTAGAAATACTAAATATTATTAAAATAAATATTGATTCAGCAACCCTGGCTCCAGAGCAATGCTTACATCATTATGCATCATCAACGTTATCCATTATCAATCCACTACTGCGTGAAGATCTCTTCAGAGCATCGTGCCAGTCCCACAATGGCCTAACCCTCCAATCTCATCTCTGCAGTGTTCCTTCCCTGTATCCCAAATTATTATTGGCTGCCATTCCATCACCAGTCTCATCCATCAGCCATCATCACCTGCCAAAGCCTGCTCACTCTTCTACAGTCAATATCGTGCCTCTAATTTGTATTCACGCTCTCCGATTTACGTGTTTGCTTTTCACACTCTCGGTGTATTGGTAACACTGGTAAGGATTTGTGTTTTATAAGAGCGTCTTTCACACCAGGGCATGGCGGAGTGCTTTTAACGTGACGAAACATTATTGATTTAAAATCTCGTTTAAGAAATAGCTTGAGATGTGAGTCAGGGTGTAGTTCCAAGATCTTCTTCCCCTTCCTTGTTCCATCTCGGTAGGTGCCATGTTTCTTATTCGTACATTATAACAGCTGATTGGCACTGATCGGAAAGGCTCTGCATTAACCACATTGCTATGGAGGTTTTTATAACCTCTTTTTCTGAAAGCATTCTGTCCGGTTCTCACGTTCCTCTTCATATCATAAATTTGATCCCAATCTGTCTTCAGTTATTGCCCCACTCACAGGTACTCTTTTATGTTTTTCAGTGTCACCCCCACAGCTTAGGTCCCGGGTTCGAATCTCTCGGCTCGGGTGCCTTTCTGTGTGGAGTTTGCGTGCTCTCCCCGTGTCCGCGTGGTTTTTCGCCGGGTACTCCGGTTTCCTCCCACAGACCAAAAGCATCCTCCTGAATAGGTTGATTGGCTCGCAGTCTAAAATTGTCCCGCAATGCCCGGCGATGGACTGGCGTCCCGTCGTCGGGTGTATGCCTGCCTTGCGCCCTGTGTTTCCGGGATAGGCTCCGGCTCACCGTGACCCTATATAGGATTAAGCAGTTTCAGATAATGAGATGAGATGAGACCCCCACAGCTTTATTGATCTTAGCAATTGTTGAACAAACCTCTTTGACTGGAATTGAATTGACAGCCACACATCTCGTTCCATAAAGTCTAAAGTATGCTGACAGCTCGTCTTCTGTGGCCGTCGCTGCAATTCATCAGCGAAACTATGACATCACGTAGATTGATCGTTTGGCTCAACCCCGGGACACACTGCCGTGATGGGGATGGCTGTCTTGCCACTGCGACCGAAGGCTTCCTTTTCTCTGCCACACTGCTCGTACCAAGACCATCTGAGTGCCGAGTTTAAATTTATCCCACAAGCACTCGCGTCCCTCTTGGCTGTGCTCCACCCCTTCTGAGTCAATACTAGGAGGGTCTCCCTCTGTGTAGAGCTGAAGAGTGGAAATGAATGTCTTTAACTTTTGCTTCTCTAGCGCATCGCTGCAAAGCTTCTTAATGGGTACAGTCAATTTGTGGTATTCTTTGTGCGCGGCTGAATGTTTTGCAGTTCATTGTGTGCGCTGTTATCACTGTTCTGCTGCAGCGTTATGATCTTGTCTTTCCTCCGATGTAATTTCGTTGACTCGATTTCTTTTGTCAGAAAAGAGAATTCTGTGGGAGGCTGCATTGTTCACATTGCACTGCAGTCACCGTCTCATTGGGGACACATGATTAAATCCAGGCATGTCACTGGCACGCTCAAACATGTTACTGTTAAATCACATTTGTTTTCATCTGCGGTGGTGGCCTGGAAACCAGGTTCACAGTTTTTGAAACTGGCAATGCAGCCACTGATCATGAAAAGTAGCCTAATTTTCCCAAGGCTTAAGTAGCATTTGGTCAAAACACTGGGATAACGTTGCATTGCCATTTAATTAGAATGGAACTAAACACAGCCGTGCACTGCAATTATAAAGGAATTTGCAGATCTAATAGTCTCCAGGACTTTATTTTTGAGCTGCTTGGAAAGCCAAAGTGGAAGTCATGTGGCCTCTCGATCGATAAGCAGCGTTCACTTCTGCAAGGAGACAGCACTTAGTGGCAGCAACCACGGTAGCGACAGCAGCAGCCGTAGCTGGTGATTAGAGACAACAGCAGCGATAACGCTCTTCTTGAGACAAGTAATTAAGGTTCACCATTTTGGGAGTGGGGAAGGATGACGCTCCTCCTTCCCGTTAGTGCATAGATTCAGGCTAAGTTGTTTATGTATTCAGAGCAGGGTCCAACTTTTCCAACAAAAATTACCTGCAAATTACTACATTAGGGTTACACCTATTAGCATCCCTCCTCCTTTACTATGGGAACTTGGCGGTGCTCCCCTGAAAAGTGTCTGGCTACTATTCGGTGGAGACTTTGCTGGGTAAAGAAGCCGAGCAGCAATAATAATAATAGCTGACAAGCTAAGCTTCCTGGACAGAGAAGCGAGAGAGTTGCTGCTCGGCTTCTCATGAAACTCACATCACTGTCACTGGTGCCACAGCTGTTGTCTCTGGCATTCTGTGGTTCTGCTACTGTCTCTGTGACACACACGTGGCCATACCAATATGACCGAGGCACCCGTGTGCAATTCGTGTAAAGTCACCATTTTGTGCTCTGTGAGGTTGCAATTATTATCTACACAGCAACCCCGTATTATTAACGGCAGTAAAATACAATTGTGCTTGTAACATAAACTGTACTGTGTTCATAGCCCTTCTGTCATTGTTTATTGAAATTTATTACACACATTCTGGACAATTTCCACACTTGTCATACTGAATAAAGATAACTTTTCA
>JAZEWT010000016.1:10615523-10640912 GCA_036362905.1 Mordacia mordax
TATGCCGACTGAACTTTTAAAATAATATTTGCATTTCTAAAGCGCTTTTCACCTGAGGGTCACAAAGTACTACACAGAGCTGTGGAGAGAATAGCATGTCTACCTCATCAAATAACAAATAAAGTAATTGTTAAACAAATTAAAGAAGGAATAAGTGTTCTTGAACAGGCGCAGGTCAACAGCATGTATAATCCAAGCACACACAGTGAGCAGCATCAACAGTCCTAGCCGCAGGCCTTCAACACCTTACGCCACAAATGAGTCTTGAGCTGGGATTTGAAGATGCCCAGGGACTCAGCTGACCGAATTTACAATAGAAGAGAGTTCCGTAGTCTGGGAGCAGTGAGCGAGAAGGCTCTGTCACCCATCGAATGGAGGTGCGATCTGGACAAATGCAGCAAGCCTGTATTGGAGGATCAAATTTGTCACGTTGAGGAGGGTGCCTGAAGTAGGTCAAGGATGTATGTCGATTAGCGCTCGTGAGAGCCTTGTAGGTGAGAAGGAGGGTCTTGAGTTCAATCCCGTATTTAACTGGTAGCCAGTGGAGAGACACCAGCACTTGGGATACGTGATCGTGCATGGGAGTTTGGGTGAGGACTCCAGCAGCCGAATTCTGAACACGTTGGTGGTGATTGATAAGGTAGGCAGGGACGCCAGGGAGAAGTACATTGTAATAATCAATTCGTGAAGAGATGAAGATGTGGATTAGCTTCTTGACTCGTTGACATCCTCAGCAGGGACGACAGGCGATACAAAAGCCGCTCTGCAAGTTTTAAGACAACTTTTTGAGTGTTTTGCAGAGCTCTTACTCATTCAAAATTATTTTTACCTAGGTTTGATTTCTGTTATATTTATTTCTTATTATTCTCGTTTGGTTATTAATCATTATATTATTACGCTTAATACAATGGGGCCTTCTATACTGTACGCGTTTGAAGCCTACCACATGTTTTAGCTTTCTCCCAGCAGCCGCCACGGTCGCCTCCATTTTGCAGCAGCAACAACATTCGTCATTACCATTACCTGCACCTCACCACGTAGCTCACCTTTACGCTCACCCTCACCTTCCTCACCTAACTCTCCCTCACAACCCTCTCTTCTCACCCTCATTCACCACCCTCTTTTCCCTCACCTCACAACCTCTTTATACCATCTTTCCTCACATTCCTCTGTCCTCACCACCTGCTCACCTCATTTTACCACACCCACCGTATCTCACTTACCTTCCTCACTTTTAATTCACCTCACCATCCTCTCCCCACCTTCCTCAAATCTTCACAGTACATCCTCCCATCTTCAAGCACTCCACCATCTTCCTCACCCTTTCACCTCACCTTACTTTCCCTTGATAGGTTACACGCACGTGTTCTGTAGCCACGTTACACGCACCTGTTCCGTAGGCGCGTTACACGTACGTGTTCTATAGGCGCGTTACACGCACGTATTCTGTAGCCACGTTACACGCACCTGTTCCGTAGGCGCGTTACACACACCTGTTCCGTAGGCGCATTACACGCACGTGTTCTATAGGCACGTTACATGCGCATGCTCTGGGCTCGTTGCACGCGTTCTGTAAGTGCACTGCACACACGTGTTCTGTAGGCACGCTACACGCGCGTATTCTAGGCACACTATCTCGAACAGTGTGATTCCTATCTCAAACACTGTGACTCCTATCCATTCCTCCTGCCATTCAGGGATGCGCCGCTCTCGAGTTTGATTGGCCTGCTGAGCAAATTGCCACGTGATGTGTTGGCATCGCATCCTGGGTGTGGCCCTGCTTTGCGCCCATTGTCCCCAGAGTTGGTCTCTCGCCCCTGTTCTATATGATCAGCCTTGGACAATTGTTGTGGGGTTCTGACAAGCAAAACTCTTGTTTTGTAACCATTTACTTTGAGGAAATTTTTATTGAGCCCAGCCTTCACAGTTGACAGTGAGAACAAAATGCAAAGACAAGACGCATTCATGGACGTATTTGGATGTCATCGGCATAGCAATCGTAGCTTGGAATGAGACTGTGCAGGATTTGGCCAAGTAGATTTTTTTTAAATGCCTAAGCAGAATGGGCCAAGGACTTAAGCGCCGAGGAACTCGAGACAAAGTAGGATGGATATCTGAGTTTTGTCCTCTGAGGCTGACGAACTACTTCTGGTCGGAGAAGCAGGAGCTCAGCCAGTGCAAGTCACAACCAGAGACCCTATACCCTCCAGTCACTTAAGTAATGTTGGGTGTTCAACGGTTTCAAAGGCTGCAGTCAGGTCGAGTAGGACAAGAATACTTGACAAGCATTCATCAACAGCAACAAGTAGGTCATTAACTACTTTGACTCGAGCAGTTTCAGTACTTTGACCTGATCTGAACCTAGATATGAAGGGATCGAAAAGGTCATTGTTGAAGACTTTTTTTGCAGTTTGCATGGCTACTGCATGCTCAAGGACCTTAGAGAGGAATGGTTAATTGGAGATGGGTTGATAATTATTAGGGATATTGTAATCAAGGCTGGGTTTTGATTTTGTCTGTGAAAAACTGAATCAATTGATCCACTTTGTTTTTATTAACGAAGAGAAATGAGAGAGAATAACTGAGAGGATGAAGGAGCCGATGGATGGTTGAGAAGAGGATCTTGGGCTTATACCAAGATCCTAATCGCCAGATACGGTAAAACCTGTTGTAATGTTATATATGTATACTGGCAAAAAAGTACTCATAGGTCCAAATTGTTGTCCAAGATCAGCTCAGCAATTAGTGGGGCTTTTTTCTTTTTCAGAGAGCACAAATTGAGCAAGGCAAAGCATTTTTCAGTTTCAGGCATTGTGAGTGCTGGAGAAGTAGTGGCCAGTGGTATTGTCAGCAGTATTATAAACTATACACCTCTAGAACAGTGTGAAAGCATCGAGTGCGTTTTTGCTTCATTGCTTCATATATGTGCAGTATAACATTAAATCGTGTGTTCTGACTTCAGAATAAATCAACTTTCGAAAGGCCTCAGGAATGGAACTGTTTTTTAACCCAGAGACTGCCTGTACACTGTCGTGAGACAAGCACCATCTCGCTATTATTTTTTGCACGCTCCTCTCCATTTCAGGATCTGCATCGACTTCTGCCGAGGCGTGACGACGTTGGAGCAGCTGGCTTCGGGCTGTGTCCCCCATCATGGGTAGGGCCGCAGTGGGCCTTCTGCTCTTGGCAGTCTACCTGGCCTGGCCCCTCGCTGCCGCCGCCGAACCGAGGGAGCCCGCGGAGCACCCCGTGCTGCTGGTCTCATTTCCTGAGCCGAGTCTCCGCGCCCTTGACTGGAGACAGGAGTGGCGGCGCCAGGAGCCACTGCCTGGTGTGGAGTTGCGGCCGGGAGGTCCGGGGGCCCTAGGGGATGGCGTGGAGGCTGTACCCGACCTCAGTACAAGTGCCGGCCAGGGCTTCGAGCTACACCTCCCGGCACTGCTGGAGGGAAACGCGACCGTAGAGGTGCGCACGTTCGCGTATCACTGCCACGCTTCACAACATCGTGAAACTTGAGCGCGGGTGGCAGTGCCTTCTCCTCCCTGCATGGTAGACGATGCCACGTGCCAAATGACCCACCGGTGAAGCCCGGCGGGCAAACGTGTAGCACGTTTGTTCTCAAGTCGGTTCGAATCAGATCGTTTCGTCTTACGAGAATCGAACATTTCGGATTTCTGCAGATAACGCGTAACATGTGAGTACTGCTGTACGGCTAGGAGACTGAGCGGCTCGATAGCAAGGTGCAGTGCCTGGCTCGCTCTGTATGCGCAGCACACTGCCACCAAATCCACACCGCTCCACACACCCTCAGTCATATTAGACTTGGAGTTTTTGGCGTAGTCAATCAATACATGCAGGATGACTCACGATCACAATGTGTGTGTATTTATTGTCTTTGTGTGTGTTTGTTTTTTCAACAGTCTGTTGGAGACTACAGAATTTTGTTTCTGTATGTTTGGCTGTACATATAGTGGTTAATACACTGCACTACAAATCCGGTGACCAGTGTTCAATTTCAGCTCACAGCCAACACCGGTGACAAATATATAAACTGGCATGTAGCCGAGTCTGGTGCTGAACTCCCACCTCCGTGTGAACTGTACCGGTCTTCGTAGGTGCTCGCTAACAGCACTCGGAGGGGGGGGTGGGCATATTTGTCTTTGTGGCTTCTCGCAGGTGCACCAGGTGGGGACCGACGCATTGCCCAGGTGGCTGCACTGGGACCCCGATGCGGGTCGGCTCCTGGGTCACCCCTTGGAATCTGACACCGGTGTCCATCACATCTCCATTAGCCACGACGCCACCTACCGCCAGGTGTTCTCCGTTAGCGTCCTTCCCGAGGAGTACTCGGCCGGCGGCAAGGCTACGCCACTGTCCAACTCAGTGGCAACCGCACCATGCGAGCCGGGCCAGCCGCACACGGTGCTCACCGTGGTGATAGATGCTGACGTGAACACACTGGCGCTAGCCCGGCGCACGCAGCTGCTCGACCGCATGACAGCCTTTTCGGGTGTCGCGATGCACAACATGCGGCTGCTGCCCGTGCGCAACAATAAGCTGTTTGACATGTCGGCCTTCATGGCAGGGCCGGGTAATGCTAAGAAGATGATGGAGAATGGCGCCACGTTGTCCTGGCTGCTGGGCTGTGGCCTTGGTGAGGCAACGGTGCCGAGCGTGGCGGCTGTGGAAAAGCCGGCCAGGGAGGGCGCCATGGCAATGACACTGGGATACCCAGTGCTCGGCTGGTACATCGCCAATCAGAAGCCGGTGGTGGGGAAGCGAATGCGGCGCGCGCTGCACGTAACGCCAACGCCAGTGCTGACGAACGCACCGCCTACGCGGATGCCTCAGCCCGAGGAGCCGCCTGCGCGCGTCATCCCGTCCCAGCCCTCGCACTCGCCATTTGCGTCGGCCTCGACGGCATTGCCAACGCGCGGTCAGGACCATATCACCGTGGACGCCGGCGTCGCCACAGCACGGCTCCCCATCAAACCAACAGCCACTCTGCCCGGCACGGCGGAGCCCACGCTCGTGCCCGTGCCGCCCGCGCCTGACATCTCGAAGAAGACGGAGGCTGGCACCACCCCCACCACACGGCGCACCACCACCATCGCCACCGCTGCCGCTCCCGTCACCCGTAAGCCGCCGCGTGGCAAGAAGCCTGTCGCCAGGCCTGTTGCCAACCGCACGCCGTACCTGCAGAACCCAGTGGACCGCCTGGACGTGAATACGGGAACCTACTTTGAGTTCAAGATCCCAGTGGACACGTTTTACGACGCGGAAGATGGAGCCACCGACAAGCTGAAGCTGTCGCTTTCATCGCGCTTTGACCACTTGGCCTGGGTGCAGCTCAACAGCGTCAGTCGGGTACTTTATGGGCTGCCACTGGACAGCCAGCTCACAAAGCATGAGTTATTTCTGACTGCTACTGATAAAGGTGGGCAGTCCGTCTCTGACGCTTTTGAGATTGTGGTTCACGGAAAACCCAATGGTGGTAAAGCCAGCGTGAAATTCGAAGCAACGTTTGCGAATGACTATAACTTGGTGTCAAAGAACCTCTCTGAGAAGGTGAAGCTCGTGAAGAAGCTCGCTCAGGCGTTTGGTGAGAAGAACGCCAGCGTGCTAACCTTGGAGGGGCTCCGCCAGGGCTCGGTCATCGTCACGTGGAGCAACAACATGCTCCCAACGGAGCCATGTCCCTACGCAGAGATCCAACGTCTCTATGGCAAGATGCACGCGGGAAATGGCAAGCCACGTGACGAGTTCCATACTGCCATGCTACCCGAATTTGAGACTACGTCGGTCGGAATAAAGGGAACCGACAGCTGCCAAGGGATGAACTTCCAATCGATGGTACCATGGGATACAACGGTAGCGCAGGCCACCGAGCCTCCCACGCTTGTCGAGCCGGGGAAGTCGAGTCAGGACGATGCCTACCTCCACACCGTAATTCCGGCCGTGGCCGTCGCCATCCTGCTCCTGATCGCCGGCATCATCGCGTTTATCTGCTATCGCAGGAAGCGCCGGGGCAAGATGTCGCTGGAGGAGCACACGACGTTCATCAAGAAGGGCGTCCCCATCATCTTTGCAGACGAGCTGGATGAGGCAAAGCCAGCGCCGTCCTCCAGTATGCCGCTCATTCTCACGGAGGAGCGCGCCCCACTCTCGCCCCCCGAGTATGCGGGGCAAACGTTCCCCAGGGGGGTTCCTGAGGAGCTGCGCCCACTGCGCGATGACAGCGGGGGTAGCGTGCCCCCGTACCAGCCACCACCACCCTTCACCAGCGTGGAGGAGAGCCGCAGGTTTCACCCCAAGAGCGTTCACCCCGTCAAGTCGCTGCCAACCTACGTGCCCCCCTAATGCCGTGAACCGGGCACTGTCAGGGACGCCGGGTGCAGTGCGTATCGGTCTCCTCCTCCCCGGATAGAGTCTCGCCGCACATTTATTGTGTGAAGAGAGCAACGTTTGTACAGTTTCTAAAGATTCCAGTTTGGCTCGGTTTGTTCGTTTTCTGTTCTGGAGACTCATGCAGAAACTGTTAGAATATTTACATTGCCCATATAATTTTCTACAGTGGCATCATTACTCTTGCAACATTGTTCAAATACCCTCCAGGGCTGTCGTGATAGGAACCCCTGTTGATTTTGATGGTTTATGCGGTTAATTTGGAGGTGTCAGTAATTCCCTGGAGCGGCCTTATGACCAAGTTTAATTAACGGTGGCACGTGTGGTGTGGCAGGTGATGCAGGTGACGAAATGCAGTCCCGATCGCAGGCTTCCAGCCCCTACGCTGTTTTGTCACAAACTCACGCAGCAGCAGCGTGACTGTGCGAGTAATGAAAACCTTGTGTTGTCCTGCATTTGAGTTCAACACTAATTAAAGAAAGCAACTTAATTACAGACATTCCATTAACTTACAAGCGTCTGTCTTAAGAATGCTCGTACATGCAAACGAGCTTCCATAAGATACTATTAATTGCAGTATAGAGTTTGCTGCATTGCAGTATAACATTAAATATTGTGTTTTGACTAAGTTTTTTGAACTATACATATCTACAACAGTACAAATAATGTCCGAATCCTGAAAGTATCGAGTACATTACTGGGTCGTATACGGCACAGTATAACGTTAAATACTCTATTGCATTCCTGCTTGTGAACAAATCGAATAAGGGAACTCGGGAACCCGATTGTAACGCGGAAACAGCCCGTATTCGACGTCCTACACCATCGTCATGACAATTCTGCGCAGCAGCCGTTAGCCGTAACATTGCGACGACAGACCCTGGTGGCATGGTTTTCCCGACGCGACAGTCACATTGATACGCACAGCACTACGCTCTCCTTGACTTACCAAAGTGTACACGATTAACTACTCGTTCTTCAGTCACATGGTATAGCAGCTAATACTACAGATGATCAGGTCTATGCACATAAGGCATGCGGTACGTAATTGGTGGCGGTTCTTGATTTTAATGACAAAGTGTACTTTATGTGCGGTAGCTCAATAAGGGATGTTACCGATAGTTTTGAAAAGCTTTTACAACCGTGTTTGGATATTTTGTAGTATTTTTTATAATGTACATGTGTTTCCATTCGAGGTTATGCTGGTAGTGTCGATGCTTGGGAGAGGGGACATATAGAGAGCATCGCCGGCCAATGCAGATCATTTTAATGCTGTGCTGCCGTGGCTGTCGGTAAGCCTCGCTGACCACGTGTGGTGGCCATGGCCACGGCAGCACGGGTTGCAGAATAATAACGTGGGAACGTGTAAATTATCTGCAAAAGTAGGATTCTTTGTAATACTGTATTCTAACACTGCACACGTCTGGCACCTCTACTAATGCTCTGCTGCAATGGTTATAAATGAACTACTGTATGTTATAAAAAGTGCAAAATAATAACTAAAATAAAACATGAAAGCACTCGTACTAATCTGCAGCTCCAGTAGTAAAAACAAGAATTTTCTCTCGCTGTTGAACAAACGTCTAACAAAACACTCAACTCCTCGTATCCCGTAATGGCTCAGAGTTCATGAGGCTCCTTAGCGCACGCTACTCGGCAGGCCTCACGTGGGCCGCACTCGGGCTGCTCGGCCAACCCTATGTGGGCCGTCGCGATCATTTCACTCGAGAGGACGTATAGCCCGAGTGCGGAATTTTAGCTCGCGTCCGTTTACAAAATAAATTAATGGACAAATCAGCCCGTCATATATCCGCCCATCCACATAACAGGAATGGGTTTTTTTTAAGGCATTCCGTCAGCCACATAGGCTTCTATAAATGCAGAATTTTAACATTGTGTTGATAAAGCAATTTCTGTCGGTTTTGATATTCTGGGGCTCATCAGAGTCCTCGGGCAATTATTGGCACCTGCTCAGCCCTCAGCTGCTGTCTTCCCGCCCATCTGTGGCTCTCTTCAAGCGATTACCATGTAGCAATGGTGTGATATGAGGTGAAATTTCTTTTTGGCAGCAGAATCGAGCTTGCATGAATCAATGCTGTTGGGCTTCCAGACGTTTGAACAAGGACCCTCTCTGATATATGGTTCTTAACTTGGCGCATGTCCTTTAGATTACGTACTCGGCACACTACCTAATGAGGCATGCACGCTGTTTATCAATGCATTTTCAATTCGTGCAGAGGGATGTGGGCACTTGAAGGCCCATTCTTTTTGGTTTTTCCTAGACCTAGAGCACTTGGTGCCCATTAGGACTGCTAAGTGCCCACACGAATACAGCAACGGACCTGCAGCGCCGAACCGCGTCTTCTTCGAGGTACTTTCACGGGACACCTCTTTCTATTCGCATTGGTCACATTTGTACAGCATGGGGGGAGGCTGCCGCATCATGTAACCGTGGGGGGCTCAGGTCGTGCGTTAAGAACATCCCCCCCCCCCAGCCAGGTGCGCGACTCAGCAGCAGTTGTACCAGCGAACGGATGTTTTGTGTTTCTCCCCAGTTGGTGAATGTGTGTTCTCACCGTGGGATTCGTTGCGAAGATGGGGAGGGGTGCACAATTCAAGTTTTGTTCACAGCGCTAACGTTTGTGGTCCCACGGCATCTAATGCTTCATGTATTTGCCAAAAGTAATGTTTTACATACAAATGGTACTACTAAGAATTCTTCTTTTTTAGAAATATTCACTGAAATGTTGGTTAGAAAAAGCATTATTTCTCTGTAGAATAATTGACAGAGAAATGTACGTATTACCAGCGTTTAATAAACTGCGTTACTCTAGCGGTACTGTGAACTCGTGCGCAGATCATCTCGGGCTGCCGCGGTCGCCGCAGGGCATAGGGGCCACTGCATTTGGCGGCGCGATGTGAACAGGGCGGGGGCATCGGCGTGGTCTCCACCGAACCGTTTTATTAACCATGTTGACTTGACTTTAATTTTGTTCTGCAATCGCTGTGGATATTTTACTTTCTGCATCTCATTATTGGTTTGTTAGTTTTCCTCTTTTTCATATAAAAACTATATATTTAAAATCTGCGTATTGTTATTTTAATATTAACGGAGTGTGAACCTTCCCATAAATTTCCACCACTGTACGATGGTTAAGGTTGCCACACATCTGGGTATCGGTGCCTTGGTTTGGGTGAGATTTGGACGAGACCTCGACAAGATCTGCTGACATTGTGGTGAGCTGTATTACATTAGGTTAATTGGCCTGCTGAGTAAATTGCCTCCAGTGCCCTTTGATATATTGGCATTACATCCTGGGTATAGTACGCTTTGCACCCTGTCTGCCGAGATAGGCTCAAGCCCCCCACGACCCTGTACTGGATTGTGTATTGATAATGGATTACACTGCTGCACAGGGAGGTGGAATCTCAGCTGAGATATGTGCCAGTCTGCTCTATGGTTGAGGTGGTGGTGACCCCACCACATGGATTAGGCCATCTGCCGGACTTAGTACTGCTTTGCTGGTGGTTGAGTGCTGCGTGGAGGAGGGGGCATTATTGCATCTCAAGCAGGTTACAGACATTGTTTCTCACAAAGAGAAATAGCTCCTGTGTGGAGTGTGCACGTTCTCCCCATGTTTTTGTCGGCTTGTCAGGTACTTAGATTTTCTCCGTCCAGTCATACTGTTGTCCAGGTTGTCTTGTTCACTAAATTGCCCCATGCCTTGCAATGGATTTGCGTTTGAACACTGGTAAAGCCCTGCCTTGTGCCAGGCCTGTCGAGATATGCCCTGGCCATTCCTGTGACCCTTTACAGGATTAAGTGGGGACTGAGAATAATGATAACAAATGCCAAAGTAGCAGATGCAAGAGATATCCAGCTGAAAGGACAAGGTTCACCTCAGTTGATTAGGATGGAATAAGAGCTCAGGATCAATGATGATACATTGCAGTTGCACGGGGACGTATATTAAGGCTGTCTTTTTGGCGCTATTGAGAACTGCAGTCTTTGAACACCAGGATGGAGAGCCAAGATGTGTGTTTGTGAGAGGTCACAGAAGATGGAATGACCTTAGAGAACAGATTGGACTGAGCATGTATTACATTTTTACTGCACCGCTTACCCAGAGGTCCCAAGGTGCTGCAAAAAACTGCAGAGGAGTGGGGGTGGCAGCCACATGATCAGCCAACACCAACCCTCCAGATACTGTCCTATATATTATCAGGCAGTTATTGAGTGTTTTAGATGTGAAAGGAAACTAGAGAATCTGGAGGAAACCGCCTTGGGCAGGACTATGAGGCACGAATGTTACCACTGCACCATTTTATGCAACTTAACATGGAGGAAGGCTGGGGATAGACCACAGGCGTTCAGTTGTTTTTTTAAATACCATGTGCCAGACCCTGACTGCACTAGAGCTGTGCAGAGGTCGACCATTCCACAATTATGAAAGGGGCCCAATGGCTTCAGAAGTAATCAACTCTCCTCCTGAGTACCCAGTCGTGACGGCATGAGGTCACCCTAGTGACCCCGTTGTGCATGCAGCACCATGACGTGTCGAGTAAAAAAAACAGCACTGAGCGAGAACTCAAAACTTTTATGTTCACACACTGCCTCATTTCAATTAAGTGTTTTGCTTACAAGAGCAACATCTATATATACAGCTGCATGTGTATTAAACACTGACATTTCATTATAAATAAGAATTGTATATTTCACACACGTGCGAACTGTAGTGGTGATAAAGAGTTTTCGAACCCTTTAGAATGTTTTATTTTTGCATAAATTTGACCTAAAATGTGATCAGACCTTCCTCTAAATTATAAAATAACTTGATTAAACATACCAATCTACTTTTTCAATAATTGAGTAAAATGATCCAACATTCATTTTCTTTGTCACAAAGTATGTGACCCTTTTCATCCATTAACTAGTGGCAATTACTTAAACCAAACGTTTTCCATAACTGGTGATCAGTCTTGCACATCGGCTTCGAATAATTGTGGCCCATTCTTCTTTACAGAACTGCTTTAACTCATGTGCGGGCTTAATTTCAATAAGGCTCGCTTCAGGTTCTGCTTCATTTCAATTAGGTCAAGGTTTGGACTTTGACTTGGCCGTTCAAAAACGTTAAATCTCTTTTGCTTCAGTCATTGTTGCAGGTGTGTGTCTTGCTGTATGATCAACTTTGTGTTAGACTTTAGCTCACTGCTGGTAAAATCCAAAATTCACATGGTTTCATCAATGATATCAAGCCATCCATGTCCTGAGGCAGCAGAGCAACCCCAGCCCATAATACTCTCCAACGTGACGTTTCACCTCACACGATGGAGGCATCCTCAAGCGCTTGTATGAGGACGTTTCACGTTATGTGAAACGTTGCGATGGCGATAGGGAGAGCGATTGACGCGGCTATCCCGAAAGAGCAGCTTTTCGAAGCAATCGTTAATTGTAAAGGTGTCAAACTTTTTCTCACCACTATATACTATCGGCATTTCACTCGCATTAAACACTGTTCCAAATTTAGGTTTTATAGACTATACATATCTACAACATTACAAATGTCCAAATCCTGAAAGCATCGAGTGCAGTACTGCTTCATATACAGTATAGGACAGCATTAAATACTGCAGTGTGTTCCACCTTGCTAACAGAACTACCTACGAACGGCACTCAGGAGCAGCACCCGTTCATAATACGATAACTGCCTGTGTTTGAACGCAGATATCGTTGGGGGCAGCAGTGCGAATGCGGCTAGGCGCTGCCGCTTTCGTCCTTGTGGCTTCGCTTGTGCTTAAGGATCTCGGTGGGGGTGAGCTGCAGGTCCTGCCCACACACGTCGCAGTGGAAGAGCTGCTGTAGGCGCGCGGGCATCGTCCCTGCTCCTCCAGGACTCTGTGTCGCCGCTGCTGGGAACAGAAATGCATACGAGAGGGGCACACGATTTGCACATCAGCGCTACAGCCCCCCACAAAATGCGGATGTTTAAACCTCAACTCATTAATGCAGCAGAAAGGTCATGAGTGTTTATTCAGTGTAACTCTCGGTTCGTTCTCACATCGTTCATGCGTAGGAGTTTAAGCCCTTGACATCACGACCATCCACTGGCGTTTGTAAATTATTAATAATTACAATTCTCACATTTGTGTAATTTCAAAGGTATTCATTTAAATTCAGAGTTTCTGAGGCGTGAGGCAACCACAGCGAGGCGGGGAAGGCTGCCATGTGTTTTGCCAGAAACTGTATCATATATATTTTATGTTATTAGCCAATTCATAAATGAGTATTATTTTTTTTAGCTATGGGAAGAAACAGAACCCAAAGGAACAGGGGGAGAACACAAACATCGTACAGGCAGGATCTTCTGTGAGGTGCTGATGTTACAGCCGCATGGCTAGCTTGCTGCCCGAACCAACCTCAAGTAAATCTCAGTGAAACAAATAAACCATATTTCCATTTTGAATACTCAAGCCATCTACACTGCATTAATGTTATTACCACACTATGGTTAAGCACAGGGATTTGCTCATATAGGGGAACTTTGTTAAATGCCTCTACAACTCAATGTGCCTCTTATTAAATCTCAACCATTCAATTGCCTTGCTGCAGTGAGTCAAAGGGACGCCAAGTGCCAGCTGTCTGTATGCAGGACTGGCCTGTGGATTACATGAGTGTTTAGTAAGAGGTGACGTTGCTTTGTGTTTTTTTAACAATTACGTATATAGCATGCAACTGTTCAAATTTGGACCATGAAGGCAGAACTTGTGAGAAATTTGGAACTCCACGAGGTTGCTCAGAAGAGGCCACAAGACAAACATTTGGAATAGGCATTCCTTGTTTCAGCCACCAAGATCAGCCCTGCAACACCACCGAAGTGGGCAGTCGCAGCAGGAGGCACCGACTGCACACACCGTGCTCGTACTCCTGCGCCCGGCTGCACACAGCTCGGTGCTGCAGCCGCTCGAGCGGAGTCAGCGGCATGTGCAGCTCGCAGCGCAGACACGTCCAGAAGACGCGCAGACACTCCTTGTACATGCTGTCTGAGCCCTCCTGCAGCCACACGCATCGTCATGCTACCGTCATGCCATTATACTGTACATCGTTACTGCCATATCACCTTCACAACATCATTACAGTCATGCCATTGCCATATCAAATTAAAATCACACCAGTCACAAAGTCACACCAGTACAGTCACACAACGTCATACCCATTGTAAACACATGCATGCCCGTCACCTCGCCAACAGTCGTCAAACCATCACTCCAACATAACACTACCATCACAACACCATCACACTAGTCATATCACCATCAGATGCCAGTCACATCACCATTACACCACCACTGCAAACAATTTCTTGGGTTTATAGACATCTAACAAGGGCCAAATGAAGCTCAGCTCATGTTCTGTGAACGCATTATTTTTCCAGGAGTGTCTCACCTATGCAAACACTTCAGCGTTAAATCACATGGGAATGTGTGTTAATGTTTCCAGGAGTTACTTTTTCCAGGGTCATCCCACTTGGTAAATTTAGGAAATATGACCTTCATTTTAACATGTGGGAGGAAAACATTATACTGAGAAAACACTCAGCAGAGAGAATAGGGCTCACGGTAAAGCCTTGCAGCAAGCTTGATTTAGAATCTATACGCAGCTGTCGAGGCAACAGCTGACTGTATGCAGCACGTGGTGCCATGGAGTGCCCATGCTAAGGGAGGGGGTGACGGAGGCCTCACCATGAGACAGTCATAGGTAAGGTAGGAGTTGACAGCAACACCACCCTTGGTGGGATGGGGCCGACTCTCGGCCATGGGGAAGAGGCCCGGAGGGTCGGGCACCGCGCTGCCTGCCTCGCCGGGCCCCACGTACAGGGTCTGGATCTCCAGGCCTCCCAGCCGGCGCATCGTGTACTCCACCTGCCCCGACGTGCACACACACCAACACAAACATCCCCCGTGTAGCCATTACAGACTGTAGGGTCAAGTGCTGTCGTTGAGCATACGAGAGGGTGGGTTACTTTTACCACACCTAGCCACATTGGTGTACCTAATGGTGATGTTTAAACACCTCACCAGGTACCAATTTGAGGCTGAGCTAACCTAGTGGAGGCGCAGGACCAGTTAAAGAAATCGTCACTGGTGTTAGCCGTGGGCGGAAATCGAACTCAAGTCGCCAACTGCTACATTACTACTCCCCACACGCATTTGTGGGGAGCACTGTCATTGTCAGTGGGCGAGTGTTCATCCGAATGCCTCTGTGAGTGCATGTTTGTCATGTGCTCTGTGCAGCGCTTTGTGACCCTCTGGTGAAAAACGCTCTAGAAGTGCAATTATTATCATATGGGGAGCAGTGGTGTTGTGATTAGCACACTGTGGTACGAACCCAACGACCTAAATCTGATTCTCGCTCAATGCCAACATGTGACGATTTTCTAAGCCGATTTTGGGTCTCCCGAAGTTGACTGCCTGAACCGAGTCCCTGGTGCAATGTGTAAATATTGCCACTACGGAAGACAAAGGTAGTCGGGCGTGGTGCTGGCCACCCACCCTCTCGTAGCCATGCTGACCTTTAGAAGTGCTTGTTAAAAGCACTTGACCAGAGAAGCTTGTTAAGGCTATACGGGGATTCTTTGTCTTTGTGCAAGTACATTGATGTGTGCATGAGCATGCGTGTATGAATTTGCACATGCGTGCATGCCTTGGAGTTGAGGAACTCCACCAGCTTCTCGGTGAGCGACTCTTTAAGCCCAGCCTGGGCCTCTGACGTTAGCTGCCTGCGCTGAGGCACTTTCCCGAAAGCCTCCCCCGCGCCCGCGCTTAGAAGGTGCGCACACAGCAGCTGCTCCCACGAGTCACGCAGCTGCACGGCCGCCCACAGGATCTGCTGTGCCTCCTCGCTGTCCCCCAGAACCAGCTCCAGCCAGCTGTCGGCCACCACGCGCCGGCAGTCGGCGCTCGTGTCCAGCGAACGCGCAAACAGCAGCAGGGCCTGCAGCGATCAGCACGCAATGTCACTTGTCTGGCTCATGTGGTGTGTGCATGGTAACTGTGCATTAATAATATTCGTTACTATTTATAACGTGCCGTGCATGTTTCATCATGGTCGAAGAGAGAGCGAAAACGACTCGGATACGTGATAAAACCGCATTCAGGCGAAAGAGAGAAGGCAGCCACATGGTTAGCCGGTGCCAACATTTGCCATACTGTCCTATATATTATGATGGTATGACTCAATTAATGAGTGTCTTTATTCAGTTGTGGGAGTAAACCGGAGGTTCTGGAGGAAACCCAAGCAGAATAGGGCAAGGAACACAAACTCAACACAGAACGGCGCCAAGATAGGCATTAAACTGCCTCCGGCAGAACCTTCTGTAAGGTGTGGATGTTACAACTGCGCCTCCAACAGTGGGGGGCAAACACAAATCAGAGGAGGGAAAACAATTGGCATGGCTATCTCCAAAAGAACAGCTCTTGAGCAATTCTTTATTTTTATTTCCAAGGCAGCGTTACTGATCAATGTGTTACTTTTTTATGTTATTCGTTGTGTGTACGGTGTTTGGGGAGCAGTAGTGGAGCGGTAAGCACACTTCACTACGAATCTGATGACCCGAATTTGATTCACTCACGGCCAACACCAGTGACGATTTTCTAAACTGGTCCTGGTTCTGCACGAGGTTAACTCAAACGAGTACCTGGTATGATGTGTGAACATTACCACGAGGCAGAGAGAGATGGCTGGGCATGGTGCTGACCACCCACGCACTCGTGTGCCGTGATGGCTTTCAATAGGTGCTCGCTAACACTAGTTGCCCCTACAGTCTGTTGAGATCCTACGGAGGAATCTGTATGGTGTTGCTTTGTGGATATTACTTTTTCTATTGCGAGGGTTTTCAACCTTACGCATCTCAAGGTCCTCTTGGGTATGATTTCCATGGACCACTAGGTGGCGCTTGCGACCCCCTAATGCATCATGTGGAGATCAGGACACACCTGCAGCACCGGCACACGCATGCTGTTCATCAGGTAGGGCTTGGTTGTTTCCAGCAGCGATGCATACGCCAGCAGCTGATGCCGGTGGCTTTGCCCGGACCTGCGCGGCGCTGCCGTCACTGCACACACGCGGAATCATAGCAGCTATCAACACAGGGAGAGGCCCGAAATGCATGTGAAGCCTCTGCATGAAACATGTGCATGTCGGGCTAGGCAGCTCAGAGGTTTACACTTATTTAAGGGCCTCTTCAGGCTTGTGGGTGTCTTGAAATGTATATTTTATGACATTTTAACTTGTTTTTTCGGGAAATTCTAAGTTTTCGAATGCCTTTCATGCATTTAAGGTTCAAGGCTGCTTTACACAAGTTAAGATATTGTAATAACACCCATGAAATAAAAAATAAAAAAAATTTGGAGTAATAGTGAAATAATCATTAGATGCCAGAATAAAACCATGAGGCTAAATGACAAAGTTGCCTTGATTTAAAAGAAAACAATATGGGCAAAACCTCTGACACAAATGTTCAATGTGTGCAGGCAAACACCAAACATAAAAAGCCCCCTCCTCTCTTCTCCACCTGACTGGCGATATACAGCGTATAGGTCACTATCATCTGCTAACCTCTGCACGCAGAGGCTGATAAAGAGAAAATTGTATCATTTTGTGCATAAAACGTCAGCGATAAAACTGAAAAATCTAATTAAATTTTTCACTGGAGACGCCAGCACAGGCGTTGTACGTTCCTGCTCTCTCCATGAAACATAGCAAAACATCACATATGAGAGTGGAAACACTTGACACGGCTATCCCGAAGGAACGGCCTTGGAGAGCAATTTATAATAATAATTCCACTTAGAGCACTTTTCATCCGAGGGTCACAAAGGGCTGCACAGAGCTGTGCAGAGAACGACATGCCAACAACGACGACATGAACGGGAAACGAACAACAATAACGTATTTTGTTACAAACCTGAGCTGTAGGGAGAACGGCATGTCAATATCAGAGCAGCTAAATTGAAAGTCAAATAATGGATATAATTGAGAGACGGACGTAAAATAAGCCATATAAAATGTATTGTTCAACAAACATGGAAGGGATAAGTGTTTCTGAGCAGGCACACGTCCACAGCGAGCCATACCTGCGTGACAACAGTGAGCCACATCAACAGTCCTAGCCAGAGGACTTGAAAGCCTTATGGAACAAGTGAGTCTTGAGATGAGATTTGAAGATGCCCAGGGACTTAGCTGACTGCATCTCCAATGGAAGGGCATTCCAGAGTCTAGGAGCAGCGTGTGAGAAGGCTCTGTCACCCATCGAATGGAGGTGCGATCTGGGCACATGCAATAAGCCCGTATTGGAGGATTTAAGTTGTGTCGAGGAGGGTGCCTGAAGTAGGTCACAGATGTATGTTGGAGCAGCGCCAGTGAAAGCCTTGTAGGTTTGAAGGAGGACCTTGAATTCGATCCTATATTTAAACCAGTAGCCAGTGGAGAGACACCAGTACTGGGGGTATGTGATTGTGAATGGATGTGTGAGTGGGGACACTAGCAGCCGCATTCGGCACATCGAGATAATTGATCACGTAAACAGGGATGCCAAGGAGTAGTGCATTGCTTCTCAGCATCAAAGGGTGACAGGATGCACAGTCTGGCTATGTTTCTGAGATGGAAATAGGCTATCGTCATCACCTTGATGTGTGTCTCGAAGCGGATTGAGGAAAAAGGAGTCACTCTTAGACTCCGGACTGCCTGAGCAATTTCAATGGTCTGGTTGTCAAGCATAAATTGGATGGGTTTAGCCTTTGACAATTGGAGTGGGGTTCCGACGAGCAAAACTTCCGTTTTGTTGCCATTTAGTTTAAGGAAATTTGATTTGAGGCAAACTTTCATAGTTGACAGTCAGAACGACATGCAAAGACCAGACTCATTGGTAGATGGCTTGTGTGGACATAAGATTTGGATGTCATCGGCATAGCAATGGTAGCTGAGATTGAGGCTATGCAGGATATGGCCCAGTGGTTTTATGAAAATACTGAAGAGTAATGGGCCGAGGACTGGACCCTGAGGAACTCCAGACAAAACAGGATGGATCTCTGAGTTACGTCCTCCAAGGCTGACAAACTGTTTCCGGTCGTAGTGGTAAGAGCTCAGCCAGTGCAGGGCACAGCCAGAGACCCCTATACTCTCAAGTCGCTCAAGTAAGGTAGGGTGGTCAACGGTACCAAAGGCAGCACTCAGGTCCGGGAGGACAAGATGCTTGGCAAGCCTTCACCAGCAGCTACAAGCCATTAATTAATCTGACCAGAGCAGGTTCAGTGCTATGGCCGAATCTGAACCTAGATTGGAAGGGATGGAGGAGATCATTGTTGAGGATGTTTCTAGAGTTGCATGGCTACTGCACGTTCAAGGACCTTAGAGAGTAGTGGTAAATTTGAAATGGGGCGATAATTATCAGGGAGATAGTGCAATCAAGGCCAGGTGTTGTGAGCAGAGGGGTAACTGCCACACATTTGAATAGTGGGGGAACGATGCCGGAGTGAAGTAAGTTATTGAAGAGATTAGTGACGAAGGTGGCAAGGACATTTAAATTTACCCAGATGAGTTTCGATGGGAAGGGGTCCAGGAAGCAGTTTGTAGGCCAATATCTAGTAACCAAGAGACATCGGATTCCGTTAACTCTTAAAATTCCTGGAGTTTTGAGATCAAGGTAGATGAAGGAACATATGTGGAGGTATTGGTTGGTGGTTGAGACTGGATAGGGATATGATGGGTTTCATTTTTTTCTGATAAAAACTGAATCAACTGATCTGTCTGATCTTTATTAATGAAGATTGGTGAGGGTGCTTGATAGGATCAAGGAGCCGATTAATGGTCGAGAAGAGGATCTTGGACTTGTCACAGGTATCAGCCAGAATGATGAAAAAGTGGTTGTCAGGGATGCAATAAACTGCTTTCTGGTAGCGATAGAGCTGGTCCTTAAAGATTTGAGCATGAACGGTGAGGCCTGAATTTCTGCAAGTCCGTTCGGCCCTGTGTGCATTCCCCTTGAGTTCGTGGAGTTCAACAGTATACCAAGGGGATGGTTTTCCGCCTGACACATAGCATGATTTTTTATGGGCCCAAGTCATCCTGTAAGTTTTAACTGTCGCTTCAGAAGCAGAGTGAGGCGAGGCAGAGAGTGATGAACTGTTGATTGCAGCGGTGAATAAGTCTGGAGTGATGGCGTTAATATTTCGGTATTGGATTTGGTGCTTGGTGATGGAAATAGATGGCAGTACCTGATGATCAAACCACACAGCGGAATGATCAGACAGACCAGGATCAGTGACGGACAGGCTGGTTTCACATATACCCCTTGAGCAAACCAAGTCCAGAGTATGGCCACATCTGTGAGTTGCAGATGTCACGTGTTGAGTGAAGTCAAGTGAATAAAGAGTGGCCATGAAATCCCTTGCAAGGGGGCTCTTTAGAAAATCACCAAGTACCAGCATCCCCTCAGATCTGGAGCACAGCTTAGAAAGCAGCTCAGAGAGTTCAATGACAAAAGAAGTGGAGGCTCCAGGTGGGTGGAAGAGCAGCCCCAACTTCACAGTTTGAGGCAACCTCCAAGCCAGACACACATGCTCGAATGAATGGAAGGGTGGTGACAGAATCGGTCTGATGTCGACAGTAACACGGTGTAGAATTGCAAGGCTGCCACTGCGGCCATGGGAACGAGCCTTCTGATGCAGTGCAAAGTCTCGCGGTTGAGCCTGATTCAACGTGAGAAAACCATCTTGATGGTGCTAGGTCTCTGTTAGGCAGAGCAGGTACAGACTGTTGTCCAACATCAGCTCAGCGATGATTGGGGCTTTTTCTGTGTTCACAGAGCGCACGTTGAGCAGGGCAAACTGGGTTTCAGTTGCAGACAATGTGCATGCTCGAGGGGAAAACAAACAGCGGGGTTGTTCACAAGCAACGTTCTGCTGCAAAGGCCTATTTTGTTGCTTCATCGGCAGCCGATATGTAGGACTTAATACAGGGACGGGAGTAGAGAAATGAGAAGTAATAATAATCAATTGCACTTCTAGAGCGCTTTTCACCCGAGGGACACAAAGTGCTACACAGAGCTGCGGTGAAAACGGCAGGCAGGTTAATGAGCCTTTTGTATCCAGCACCGCTGTGGATGTAACAAAGGCAGCATAGTATGAACAGCTGATGACATATAGCCAGAACGTTGGGAATAGGGGGAAGAGATTGATGGCAGAGGTTCAGAATAGCCACACGTGTATAGGTGATCATGGTTGAAATGCCGGTGTGGCGAATGGATAAGAGATGAGTAGTAAGGTAGTGAGCTAACGTCAGGTAGTATCGGTCAGCATCTATACCTGCTCAATCTTGTACAAGTGCCGCGAGAGGCCAGAGCCCACCCCGGTAGACACAGGGCGCAAGGCGGGGCTATACACAGGATGCAATGCCAGCACATCAGAGGAAACCTCCCAAGGGGGGCAATTCACTAAGCAGGCGAACCAACCCAGATCCACACTAACTCTACACAGAAACGCAACCCAACCTGGGCGAACCCAGGCTGCTACGACTGAGAAGCTTGGCAGCTCCAGAGACAGGCTGCAGCAGTGAGTTTAATTAATCATTAACTCACAGTTTCTGTCCAAGGATTAGCTGAATAATTAACGAACAGTGGATTTAATGACGTAGTCTCTATGCATGATGATTGCTTCGAAAAGCTGCTCTCTCGGGACAGCCGCGTCGATGGCTCCCTCTCCCCCGACGTTTCGCCTCACGTTAGGGGCATCCTCAGGCACAGTAAGTGTGTATAGTGTCTGTTGCTCCTTTATATATGTGGGTACCATGTATGTGTCGAGTCATCTTTTGTTGTCTGGGGTCTACATCTGAATTACATTAACACTAATCTCCTTATCTTATTCACACCCCGGAACTGCGATAACCCCCTCCTGCTTTGTCTGTGGCTAGTCCCCTAATTTGCATCTGATGAAAGAAACCTCTCACACACCTGACGATCCTCCTCTGATGTCCACACCCAATAATAGTTCTATATCTGTACATTACTGACTTCAATAACTGGTCTCCAGGATTGGCTGAGCTTTATATTAATTTCTTGTTTTCGGTTCAGTGAATTGTGAGAAAGGAGGAGCCTGCTTAAAGATGGCAGGATGTGTTGTGAAAATGTTGAGGTGGGGGGACGATTACGAGAGGGAAATTAAAAGGTGACGAAGATAAGTGAGATACTGTGGTGTAACAAATGAGCTGAGCAATTGGTGAGGACAGAGGAAGGTGTGGAAAGACAGTTTAGAGAGACGGCAATGCATAGAGGTGAGCTACACGTATGAGAGAGGTGCGAGAAAGGATGGTGCCGGCGGCTGGGTCAGAAAGGCGGAGGATTTAACCTCCCGGATTGTTGAGCAGGCCCGTGTTTTAAAGCGAAAAATTATTAATAATTGCAAGAAATAAAAAATATAATGAAACCAGCATTACTAGAATATAACGATTAACAGTTTCAAATATATTTAAAAACATTCGTAGAACATGTATATTTGACGTTTAATACAGTAGTGATTCCTATAGCGGCAAACAGGTTGTCTGCGTGCATTGGAGCCGGAAGTTTATTCCCATACATCGAGCCGTGAAACCTCACAGCTTAGCATAATCTGTCCCGTAATGAATCACATGGAGTGGCTGTTGCTCGCACACACACCAAGAAGTCAATTGGTCGTGGGAGGTGGCGCAGCACTGGTGCCACGCTGGGCAGTGTTTACCAGGACGCGTGTCCTCGCACTCCTCGGGCAGCGTCAGCAGCTCGGGGCTGTTGGCGAAGACGGCGGTGGGGTGCAGCACAACAAAAGGCTTGCTACGCGTGTGGAACACCTGCGGGGGAAACGGTATGAGAACGCGCGCGATGCGAGGACACGGCGCTCTGTGTGCAGGTTTAGACCGTGTTGTTTGTCCGGGCAAGGAGAACCTCGCTCGGACGAGTCACTTAAAAGACACGTGAGGTGCCGAGTGTCACATGGGTGCAACTGGAGCTCGACTTGTTGCATGTGACTCCATAAAGGTTTGTGTCCAGTTCTGCGCATGGCAGGGTATCTATGCTGTGGTAACATCCACACCTCATATAAAGAAGGTTATGCCTGAGACGGTTTGACAAAAAACACTTCAGAATTGGTCGATAACAAAATATATAGGACATAGGGTCTGGCAAATGTTGGCAGCAGCTCACTATGTGACTGCCTTCCCCCCTCCTCTCTGGGGTTTCCTCACGCATCCGAGTAATTCTTTCTTTGAACTAATACCTTCGAAATTCAACGAATACTGTGCCACGCATTATAAACTGCAAAGTTATTATCAGATGTGAGTGTGGTGGGAGTGTGACTTGTGGCAGTGGACGCGTGAGCATGGCGGGTGGGAGAGATGCCTGGTCCGAGTCCTTCCTGGCGGCGTTGCACTCATCAGGGATCGCCAGCTGCGGGTACA
This sequence comes from Mordacia mordax, assembly GCA_036362905.1. NCBI lineage: Eukaryota > Metazoa > Chordata > Hyperoartia > Petromyzontiformes > Petromyzontidae > Mordacia > Mordacia mordax. The sequence goes on from JAZEWT010000016.1 coordinate 10,638,412, forward strand.
GCCCGCTGCATAGCACCATCTTCAGTACGCCCAGCTGGCACCGCGACAGCCCCCGCGAGCTCTGCGAGGACGCGTGCAGGCGGCCCACGTCGTGGCGCAGCTTGAACTTCACGTCCTACGAAGGCAAAGATCTCCCTTATAGCCTCCCATGGACTGTTGAGGCAATTTCTATCAGCGAGCGCCTATTAGAGGCGACACTGTGGGTAAAAGGGTGGTGTAGTTGGTCAGGACTACACCAGGGCACCTATCCCTCCCAGGTGCTGATTTTTACACGTGGCACCGAATATTCATTGATGGCTGATGTGATGAAGGGATCACCTAGGATTGGTTCTGAAAATACGACTAATGTTGGCTGTGAATCAAATCGATCTTGGATTGATTCCACAGCACGCGAACCGAAACATCACTGTTGGGGAGGAGGAGGAAGGGAAAGAGGACGAGGCACCTGGATATCGATGGTTTTGCTGGATCCAGTGGCCGCATCGCCGTCCCCATCGTTACCACCGTCATCGTCCTCGAGGCCACCATCTTGCAGCCGCAGAAGCTTACGCTTCTGGGGACCTTGTTGCTCGTGCTCGCGCCGCAGCTGGTGTAGGCGGCGCCGCTCCCCATGCTGCTGCACACGCTGCATGCGATCCGGCAGCGGCTCCTCCTTGCCACCCAGCAACCCGAACTGAACCAGAAGCTCCTGCAGCATACAGACAGCGGTCATTCAAACAGCAGCTCCTACAGCACACAGACAGAGGTCATTCAAACAGCAGCTCCTACAGAAATCAGACAGCGGTCATTCACACAGCAGCTCTTACAGTAAACAGACAGCGGTCATTCACACAGCAGCTCCTACAGCACACAGACAGCGGTCATTCAAACAGCAGCTCCTACAGCACACAGACAGCGGTCATTCAAACAGCAGCTCCTACAGAAATCAGACAGCGGTCATTCACACAGCAGCTCTTACAGTAAACAGACAGCGGTCATTCACACAGCAGCTCCAGCAACACACGGACAGCGGTAACTCACACAGCAGTTCCTACAGCACACAGTGGCCATTCACACAGCAGCTCCTACAGCACACAGACAGCGGTCACTCACACAGCAGCTCCTGCAGTACACAGACAACGGTCACTCACAACAGCTCCGACAGCACACAGACAGCCGTCACTCATACAGCAACTCCTGCAGCACTCACAGCCGTCATTCACAGAGCAGTTCCTATAGCACAGAGACAGACGTAACTCACACAGCAGCTCCCACAGCACACAAACAGAGGTAACTCACACAGCAGCTCCTACAACACACGGACAGCGGTCACTCACACAGCAACTCCTACAGCACACAGACAGCGGTCACTCACACAGCAGCTCCTACAGCACACAGGCAACGGGCACTCACACAACAGCTCCTACAGCACACAGACAGCGGTAACTCAAACAGCAGTTCCTACAGCACACAGACAGCGGTCATTCACACAGCAACTCCTACAGCACACGGACAGCGGTCACTCACACAGCAACTCCTACAGCACACAGACAGCGGTCACTCACACAGCAGCTCCTACAGCACACAGACAGCGGACATTCACACTGCAGCTGCTACAGCACACAGACAGCGGTCATTCACACAGCAGCTTCTACAGCACACAGACAGCGGTCATTCACAGAGCAGCTCGTATAGCACTCAAACAGCGGTTATTCACACAACAGCTCCTACAGCACACGGCCAGCGGTCACTCACACAGCAGCTCCTACAGTACACAGACAGCGGTCACGCACACAGCAGCTCATGCAGCACACAGATAGCAGAAAGCTCATACAGCAGCTCCTGCAGCACACAGACAGCGGTCATTCACCCAGCATCACCAAAAGCACACAGACAGCGGTCACTCGCACAGCAGCGCCTACACCACACAGACAGTGGTCACTCACACAGCAGCTCCTACAGCACACAGACAGCGGTCATTCACACTGCAGCTCCTACAGCACACAGACAGCGGTCACTCACACAGCAGCTCTTACAGTAAACAGACAGCGGTCACTCACACAGCAACTCCTACAGCACACAGACAACGGTCACTCACACAGCAGCTCCTACAGCACACAGACAGCGGACATTCACACTGCAGCTCCTACAGCACACAGGCAGCGGTCACGCACACAGCAGCTCCTACAGCACACAGACAGCGGTCATTCACACTGCAGCTCCTACAGCACACAGACAGCGGTCACCCACACAGCAGCTCCTACAGCACACAGACAGCGGTTATTCACACAGCAGCTCGTATAGCAATCAAACAGCGGTTATTCACACAACAGCTCCTACAGCACACGGCCAGCGGTCACTCACACAGCAGCTCCTACAGTGCACGGACAGCGGTCACTCACACAACAGCTCATGCAGCAAACAGACAGCGGTCATTCACACTGCAGCTCCTAAAACACACAGATAGCGGTCACTCGCACAGCAGCGCCTACACCACACAGACAGTGGTCACTCACACAGCA
>JAZEWT010000016.1:10669550-10680940 GCA_036362905.1 Mordacia mordax
CCTGAGGATGCCTCCAACGTGTGAGGCGAAACGTCGCGAGGAGAGGAGAGAGAGCCATCGACGCGGCTGTCCCGAGAGAACAGCTTTTCGAAGCAATCATCAGAGCCACAGGTGTTGCCCTTCAAAGCTTTGTTAAACCATCAATTTGTATTGGAGTTTGTGTCCCACTTTTATTCATATGGCTGATGTTGATATAGAGCAACAACTATATATTATTGTTTTACATTGAGGTGGCAGAGCCAGAAAATTGTCATCAGTTGGAGAGTGTGTTGCTCTGATAATGCCTGCTACGTGTTTGTGAATTGAGTATTGGGTCGTTCTTTGTTCCATGGTCTGTTCTCGATGACCACAGTCGCACGCTGGATAGGTTTTAGTTGTATATGCTCAGCCAAACCTGGAGGCCAGTTATTGAAGTCAGTAGTACAAAGCTATAGAGCTCTGAAATGCGGACATCAGAGGGAAATCCAATCATCAGGAGGGGTGAACAGTTCTCCATTCCGGACAGGAAACTGCCAAGCAACAGGGAGTGGCTCTTCTTCTAAATAAAAGAATGAAGGGGGCGTGGGAACGTGGTGGTGAGGTGTGGGAACCTCTGAGTCCCAGGCTACTGTGGACCCGCCTCCCTCTCAATGGAAGGCAAGGGATGGTGGTGGTGGCGGCTTGCGCTCATACTGAAGATGAACATCAGTGGAGGGATGCAGGCAAGGCCGATGAGTCCGATGCCTCTAATTCCTCCTGTCCCAGGTGTTGGCTAAAGTGGCCCCTCAGGATAAAGTAATTCTGCTCGGTGACTTTAATGCCCGAGTGGGTCATGGTGCAGACATCTGGGTTGGAGTGATTGGAAGGCATGGGCCAGATCAGCTCAACGGCAACAGTAGGAGGCTGCTATACTTCTATGCAGCCCATGGGCTTGTAATATACAACACGCTCTTCTGTCATTGGCGCATCCAGACAACATCTTGGGTGCATGCCGGGTCCAAGCAAAACTACACATTGGCCTATGATCATATTAGCAGAGTAGTGGATGCGAGCCCATGTCCTTGACACTAGGACTTACCGAAGAACTGATCTGACCTCTGACCATCGGCTTGTCATCTAAAAGATCCGCTTGCCATTCTTCCACGGCAGTGATGGGTATCCACCAAGGACCCCATTAAAATTCACAGTGGCCTGGTCTTGACAAGCTGATGAAAGCTAAAAGAGAATTTCATCATCGTTTGCAGCTGGAGCTGACATCGTCCCCCATACCTCCTGATGCCGAGGGGAAATGAGTGAGGTTTAGGGCTGTGACTCATGCAGCTGGAATGGCTGCACTGGGTACACGGTCCAGACCTCCCCAGAAACTCTGGCTTGCAGAGGTGGTGTTCAAGCTAGCCAAGAGAAAACGGCAGGCCTACTCCCACCGCCTACAACATCCTACGCCTGATGAGATTTACTGCAGCCTTCGCTCAGAGGTTCAGTGAACTGTGCGGCATCGAAAAGGATGAATGGTGGTCGTGGGCTGCTGAGCAGATGGAGTCTGCCTTGGTAGCCCATGATCAAAAATCAAAACATTAACTTGCAACACTGCCTCGATTACCCTTCTTAAAGGGGAAAATGGTGATCTTATCTCCGACCCCCAGGAACAAGTTTGCAGATTTGCAGAGCATTTCTGTAAGGCCTTGGGGGAGGGAAACCCCCCAGTATCAGATAACGCCATGGTACAACATGAGGGTGACCCTGCTAGGGCTGTGGTACCTCAGATAATGGAAGAAATAGCCGCACCCTGTGAGTGGCTGGTAGAGATACCACCTATAGAAGAAGCATGCAAGGCGATCCAGAGCCTAAGACCAGGAAAAGCACCGGGCAGAGATTATCTTCCAAGCGAAATGCTGTGGAAAGGTGTTTCTTCTCTGCAGGCTGCCCTGTATGAGACCATTAAAACTGTCTGGAGCACAGGAAGGGTCCTGCAAAAATGGAAGAAGGGGGACCGCACCAATTATAATAACTACAGGGGCATCTCGCTCCTCAGTTGACGGGAAAGGTTCTGGCAAGGATCATTCAACATTGCCTTGCCAGGCACACTGAGGAGAGGCTTGGCGGAACCCCATGTGGTTTCAGGTCGGGCGGTCTTGCACAGACGCCATATTCTCTGTCCGGTTGCTACATCAGAGATGAGGGAATTCCAATGGAACCTGCATCTCTGCCCTTACCTAGTCACGGCCTATGATACCATGAGTAGGCCAGGGCTGTGGATTGTTATTCGTGCTTTTGGGGTCCCTGACATGCTGCTTACCATCTATCATTAAGGACCTTCATGAGAGGAGGCCAGCCCGGGTAAAGCTACGTGGTCGGGAGTCGGAGCCATTTCCTGTTGACCTTGGGGTGCGACATGGATGCCCTCTGGCTCCTACATTGCTCCTACGTTACTCAACATCTTTTTTGACCACGTAATTTGAGAGGCCTTCCAAGGATGTTCCAGTGGAATTTTCATCTGGTACAGGTGCAGTGGGAGGCTGATCGATGCCCGGGTGCAGTCAAGGGATGGCTCCCTATTGGCCAACCATGTTATCTATACCAATGATTTGGTGATTGCTGCTCATTCTGAGGAGTTGGAGGTTCTGCTGTTGAAGCTGGAGCATGCCACAAAGAGGTGGAGTCTTATCATCAGTCCCGCCAAAACCAAGCACTTGTCTTGGTATTTAGTGCCACCGAATGCTCCACATTCTCAGCTCTCCATGAGTGATGGGGCAATTGTGGAGATAGTGGAGAAGTTTATGTGCCTAGGCAGTGTGCTTATAGCCGGTTCCGGTTTGACAGCAGAGGTCTCACTCCGCATCAATCGGGCAGCATTATCATTTAATCGGCTACGTAAAGCTGTGTGGAAGCTGCCTGGCCTGTCACTCCACACGAGGCTTCAGGTCTTCTTAGCTGCAGTCATTCCCTCGCTTCTCTATGCTTGTGAAATATGGAGCCCCCCTGATGGAATGTCTGCGCGGTCTTGAAACTTTCTGGCTGGCCTGCTTATGATCCATTTTGGGTTCAATCAGGTTGGTTTGTGTGAGGATCTCACCAATTTTAGAAAGATCTGGACAAAGTCCCATTGGTGAGCTTCTCCGGCAGGCGAGGTCATGTAGCCCGCATGCCTAGCCACCGCATGCCCAAGCAGTTGCTGTTTGGCTGGATAGAGGGGGGCTAAACGGGTGCGGCATAGGCGACAGAAGAGATGGACTGATGTGGCACAAGAGGACCTGGAGCTGAGTGGACTTGCTGAAGACTGGTACCAGCAATGTCAAGATCGATCTCTGTGGAGGAGGATTGTGAACGACGCAATGGGGCAGTTGGAGGTAGTTGCCCTCTAACATCAACAGAGGGCGGAGGAGCGACGCTCACAGCAATGAACTGAGCGTCGGGCGGCTAAAACACAGCAAGTTGGCACATTAGTGAGTATAGGTGGTGCATCTACCAGTCATCTCAGGCTGGTCATAACACCTGGGTCTGTCCCGTGACCTGTCAGCGAGCCTTCGACACTTCACGTGGCTTCAAGGTACATATGGCCTGGCACAGGCTCCATGGTGACACCACCGCCACTCAGTTGCGATTGGCGGTTGTTGTGTGCCCATGTGAGCACGCTAGTGTGTACGTGTGTACGCACCTGCTCTACATCTGCTGGTCTCGTGCGTGGGGTGGACGGTGCCTTGCAGGACCATGGGGTGAGGAGGAGGAGTGGACGGAGAAGGCCAGGAGAGTCATTATGGAGCGTATCGGCCTGGCCACGGGGGGGTGAGTGCCGCGTCAAGACCGCCCACGTCTCGGCACAGCATTCGTGCTTCCATCATCACCACTAGCTGTCCATAGCTATGCGATCATCAGGCAAGACCTCTCTCTTGCCTGGTGGCTGAGCTGCATTCAGTATCCTTATTGTTACTCAACTTCCCTATATTGGCTTGTGTTCACACTCTTAATCTTTTAAACTATATATCATCACAGTGGCGGTGGTGACCATGATTACGTTACTTTGATTTCGTGACCAGTGTTATGGATGAAATCCATTTTTCTGGGTGAGGTCACGCAAAACATTGTGTTGTTTAACCCTCCACCACCGACACGGCCAATTAGTAAGGTTTGTCACGTGAACAGCATGTGCCAATTCCTTCATTATCTCAGCAGACTGGTGTGTGAGAGAGTGAACCCACAGTATTTAAATGAGATTCACGACGTTCCGTTGATAATTGCTACCAGCATCATCTGGCACCCGTGCCAAACCTGGGTGAGCAGCTTGGAATACTGGTCCGGTTCTGAGTCTCTTTACATAAGAAGGTTGTGATGTCATCACCCACATGTTCAAGAGTGCCGGGACACAATGGGGGGGGGGGGTTGGGGCAACATATTACATAGGTGTTTACAAGATAGATTAAGCAGATTCAGTCCTGTGTTTCGAATTCCGTGAGTCATTTGGACAAAGGGCCAACAATGTCAGATTGCCCTCATCATGAAGTGTTATGCACGGGATTGTGTTTAGTGTTAATATATTTGTAGCTGGTACGTTTATTGTTTGAGAATGCGTTTCCAAGCCGCACTTCGTTTATAGCTATCGGAATGATTGAAATTATTCTTATTTTTGTCAATTTCAATAGATTCTTGGATTAGTCTCGGCCAATAATGATTAGTTTTACATAAAATGTCGACGTTGTCAAAATCAATTGTGTTACCCTTCTGGCAGGCATGTTCTGCGACTGCCGACAGTTGGGTTTGGGAGTTTTTGATTTTCCTTTGATGGTGTCTAAGACGTGTGCTAATGTTTTTTTAATACTGTGGGTTTGCTCTCCCACACATCGGTGTGCTGAGATAGTGAAGTGAATTGGCACGTTCTGTTCACGTGATAAACATTACTAATTGGCCGTGTTGGATGGTGGAGGGAAACACTATTTTTACGTGACCTGACTCAGAAAAATGGATTTCACGTGGTTACGTTGTGTTTAAATAACTCGAGCACAAAACACCTTTTGTTAAACACTGCAAAGTCTATGATTGCAATCACATTGCCTGGCATCTCTTAATGCAGTGTTGTTTTGGTCTTTGTGACAAGGATGCCAGTAACTAATTTTATTACTTATTATTTAGCAGATGCCCTTATCAGGGTGACTTGCATCATTATAGAGGTGTAGTGAGGAAACCACCGAGCAGTGAGGGGAAGGCAGCCATACATTCAGCCAGCTCCAACATTTGCTAGATACTGCGTTATATTATGTTATCGGCCAATTAATTCCTGAGTATTTTTTTGATGTGGGAAGAAACCAGAGAGCCTGGAGAAAACCCACGCAGAACAGGGGAGAGCACACAAACTCCACACATAAAGGTGCCCTAGGCAGGAATAAAAACCACCTTGGGCAGGACTTTCTTTCTGTGAGGTGTGAATGTTACCAGGGAGCCACACTGCCGCCCAGCTTCTTTCACTTGAGCGCTTCCTATTATGCTCACGGATTTCCCTGTTGGGTAAGCAAACTTTATTTCAGCAGCTTGTGAATTTGCAAGGCGCGTTCATGTCACGGTGCCTATGCAACTGGGCACAGCTCTGGTCTTCTCCGAGTATAGTGGCGTTTGTGTCGTGCATCTCTGGTCACATAGTGCTGTGCGCCTTGCGTTTCAAAGCTACTGACTCGAGTTCAATATCCTGGCCCTGTGGGAAGCCGTATCCGGGTATATCCTGGGCCTGTACTAGATGAAGTCAGTTTGAGCAGTGTCGTTTTTAGTACGGGCAAGACAAACATGACCTGGTGCTGTTTCGGCCACACAACCTTCGGTTTTAATAGATGCTCAGTCACAGCATGAACCGTACAGCTACACTGCTACCTTTACGATCGTTGTATCATGTTCCTCTCAGGGAGCCATATCACGACATCCGTTTCAACCTGATGGCGGTGGTGCCCGACCGGAGGCAAATCTACGAGCAGAAGCTTGCCATGCTCAAGGCGAACCGCAACACTGTGCTGGAAGCTCTGCAGCAGGTGCTGCGTGCGCGACTTACGTGGCAGCCTCACCACCACAACTTACTCACCACCACCACCATAGCTTAACCACTAGACTTGCTCATCATCACACCTGCTCACCACCAAACCTGCTCACCATCACAGCTTGTTCATCACCACCATAGCCTCACCACCAACACAGCCTCCACACCACCACAGTCTGCTCACCATTGCCACAGCCTGCTCACCATCGACACAGCCTCACCACCACCAAAACATCCTCACCACTACGGCCTCACCACTACCACAGTCATCACCACCACAAAGTCATCACAACCACAGCCTCACCACCACCACCACAGCCTCACCACTACCACCAGCACCTCAGCCTCACCTCCACGGTACCAGTAACCATCACAGCCTAATAACCCATCACTGCAGCCTCACTGAGTGTGAAGCCGTTCTTTCATGATGATTTTGTAACGTTAATCAGTTCTCTTTTAAATCTCCCACAGGAAGAAACATGTATATTCAAAGATATTATATTTCTCATCTGTTTCCATAACGTCTATGTCCACATATTATCTGTGATCTAAGGTTTATAGAAACATAACCTCTTTACTTACATTTGTGACAAGTAGAAAGTGAATCGGCTTATACGTGCAGCTTTTACAAAATCCTACTAAGATACATAAATCCATTTCATGCTGCAACAGAGGGAACCTGTCACTATTTGATAGTGCTGTGTAGTGGTGGTGCAAAGGAAATGCCTCGTGTGGGATGCAATGAGCAGAAAGCCATCGCATGCTTGGAAGTGCTGCATGTTCTCTCTCTACCTTGATTGTGTAACGACTGTGTACTGCATCGGGTGGCGCAGTGGCACAGTGAGTAGCGCTGCTACCTTGAATCGGGAAATTCCTGGGTTCAATTCCTGGCTCAGGTATCTTTGTGTGGAGTTTGCATTGTTCTCCCTGCGTCCTTGTGAGTTTTTTTTTTCCTGGATACTCCGGTTTTCTCCCACAGTCGAAAAGCATGCTGCCTAGGTTAATCATCCTGACTAAATTGCCCCCAGTACACTGAATAGACTGGCATCTCATCTAGGTAAAGTCCTGTCTTGTGGCTCGTGTCTGTCAGGAGAGACTCCAGCTCCCTGCAACACTCTGCAAATTAAATGAGTACTGATAAGGAATGCATCTATTACCTGAGTGTGTACCATGTGGATGGCTATGTCTGTGAGTACATGTTTCTGTAACACTGTGACATGTTCTCCCTCTACTGAGCAGCTCGTCCTGGTTACGCAACCCGAGCTCATCCGAGCACAGAACCCGCTGGATGCCGCGGGTAAGGCCGCGGTGCATGCAGAGGGCGGCTCGCGTGATAGCAAGGCTGCGCTGCCTCCTGAGGGTGGCACACAGGAGGGCAGGGTGGCGGGGGCAGTAGCGCCGGCGGTGGCAGTCGGAGGCAGCGTGAATGGGGAGCCGTCGCGGCCAGACCCCTGTAAGGTTGAGGCCGGGGTCAGGGACGATGTCCGGCCGACGGGTGTGAGCGGCGGCACCAAAGTGACGGCGGAGGGCGCCAGGACCCACGACCTGAGGAACTGCGCGCACGGTGGGTGTAGAGTGATACGTGCACGCGACCAGACCAGCCGACCGCACTGTGGGCGGCGCACATGTTAGACCTAGCCTGTGCCAGATGCAGATGGCGTTTTCATGTGTAAAGAGAGCAAACATCTGCTCTTCAGACTTAGTAGTAATATCACAATTTCTAACACGTCGCGTATAGTCGTTTATTGTCAAAGTTATTTTCGAAGATAGAATGACTCAAGGCATGAGGAACTGCAAAGCAGTGTTAGCCAGAATCAACATTTGCCAGGCACGGCATTCTTTATATTATGATGTTATTGGGCAATTAAATCCTGATGATTATGCAAAGCAGTTTATTCGGAATAGCCATGTCGAATGCCCCTCTGTCTCCTCCGTGACATTTCGCCTCCCATGCTGGAGGCATCTTTAGATGCGCTTAGGCTGAGTACACTTGAGATAGATGTTTATTATTACAGCAGAGAGTACCTAGTGAGCTTACAAACTCTAGATGTGGGATTCATGCATTACAACAAATGTTCAAACTGACCTACTGAGGATGCCTCCAACGTGGAAGCCAAAATGTGAAGGAGCGCTTGACCTAGCTCTCCTGAAAGAACAGTTTTGGCAAGCAATCATCGTGCATCGAGTCGTGAAAATATACATCGGTATAATTAATTCATGAGTTTATTTTTGTTGTGGGAGGTAACCAGAGAACCTGAAGGAAAAGCTTTCAGAACAGGGGGAGAGCACGCAACTTCATGCAGCAAGGTGCTTCAAAGCAGCGATTGAACCGCATTGGAATGGAGTGGGGGGGGTTTTTTGTGAAACGGCACGGATCTTACAACTGCATAGACTACCTTCGGAGTCATAGATCATCCCATTGGCAGGGCACGCATGTCGTTTCAAAGGGGAGTGATTGTGAGGTGTTGCATCGTCCATCATGATCTCTTTATTGGGTTCAGCTTCTTGCTGTAATGTCCCCTACGAGAGCCTCGCTGTCAGTCGGGCATGTCGTTGCCAGCGTGATGCTCCAACTCGTGGCTGGTTTGCACGTGCGCGTGGTCAGCATGCCACTCACACGACCCGTCACGCATCGCTGTTGATGTCGCACCGGCGCCGCTCTCTGGACAAGTAGCTGTGTGCTGTCCCTCATGTAGTAGCCGTTAGTACTGAGCAAGCGTTGTCCGCTAATCTCGGTTCTCCTTGAACCTCCTCCTCTTCACCCATCATTTCAGACGTGAGGAGTCGGGCACGGGAGGCGAGCCCCCTGGACGCGGGGGGCCCCGTGCCCCCCATGCCGCCGCCACCCGGCAGCCCTGTCGACAGCGGTGGAGCCACCCCTCCGGAGCAAGCGGCCGGCCCCTCGCCCAGCGCCTCCATCCCCGCTCCCCCGCGCCTCCCTGCGTTCCTCGACAACCACAATTATGCCAAGTCCCCCCTACAGGTACTAAGCTAGGAATGGGAGCCGGAAAGAGGAGCTTTGAATGTGGATGTTGGTTGGTGGGTAGATGAGTGAATGTTGGAGGTTGAGTGAGTGGCTGAGTGAGTGAGAGGGTTGGTGAGTGGGCTGATGAGCTATTGAGGCGGTGAATGTGTAAGTTATTGAGTAGGTTGGTTGATAAGTGGATGGAGCGTTGATAGGTTAGGGAGTCACATTAATAATAGTGTGACTTTGGGTGGAGAATTAATTGGTTTGTGAGTGGGTGGATTATTATTATTTTAAATTATTATTTAGCAGACGCCCTTATCCGGGGCAACTTACATCATTATAGAAGCATGAGGAAACAACAGAGAGGTAGGAGGAAAGCAGCAATGCAGTTAGCCAACGTCAACACCTGCAGTCTAGATATTATAATGTTATCATCCAATAAATTTAAGAGAATTTTTTTTGGTTGTTGGAGGAAACCGGAGAACTCGGAAGAAACCCGCGTAAAACTGAGGGAGAACACACAAACGCCACATAGAAAGGGTCCCTAGGTAGGAATCAAACTACCCTCGAGCAGGACATTCTTTCTTTGAGATGCAGATGTTACCAATGTGCCAACCTGCTGCCCAGAGCAGGTGAAGTTGGTGTGCGTTTCAGTTGGTAGGCTAGTAAGTGGGTGAATATAAGAGTGAGTTGGAAGGTTAGTAAACGGGTAGGTGAGCGAGTGGCTGGTAGACTCCTGTTTGGTGCTCATGTTGTCAGGAGGTTGGGGATCTGGACCGGGCCCGGGCGGGTGTTCCGCGTACGGGCGGGCGTCTGGAGGAGGACGGGCTTGAAGAGAGACCACACCTCCGCCGCGGACGGTGACCCTTGCCACACCACTCACCACTGAGTAACTACATGTACTCAACACTTCTCGCAACACTCAGAGTGTCTACACGTATGACATCGTTCATTTGCAACCACTTGAACCGTTCAGCACGACACACAACACCAACTCAGTGTTGTGATGCATCCCACGGTGGAGGCATCACCAGGCTTCTGTCTCCGTGGAAGTCAAAATGTCGAAAAGGAGAGAAAAGTCATTTGGACACGGCTATACCGAGAGCAGCTCTCACACTTCGAGCCATAGACATGTATTGCAGTAAATGCTTTACTACGCAGTTAGTCCTCCACATGCCTTTGCTTGTGTCACGGGTGATGACACAGTCTGGCGATATCCCCCCTCCCTTCTCGCACTGGACGTCGGCGCCATCGCCTACACAGGTTCCGCCGGGCCCCATCGCCATCGCTCAAGGAGCCGCCCACGCCACTACTGTACCGCGGGACCACGGTCGAGGATGCGGAACCCGGCCCTGTGCTGGCCTCGCCCGCGCAGGCTTCCGTCGCGGCAGCCCCAGAGGGCCCCAGCTCGCCGACGCTGAGCGACGAAAGCACGGACACGGCGTCCGAGATCGGCAGCGCCTTCAACTCGCCGCTGCGCTCGCCTGTACGCTCGCGCAGTGCTACACGGCCCGGCAGCCCCGTGTCACTGGCGCCCACGCTCCCGCGTGCCTTGCTCAGCGAGGAGGTGTTTGCGCGCCTCGACGCGGCCAAGCATGACCGCGCCCTGCATGACATGGGCCACTGCATCAGCTATGAACTGCTAGCGCTCGAGCCCGATGGGCGTCTACGCGTCACCTCCACTCCTCGACTACCGTCGCCTGTGGACCGCCCCGGTGCACACACCGCGTCGGCACCCGACAGGACGGAGCCCCCGGAAGCGGCGGTGGTGCAATCCGGGGGCAAAGCTTCTGCGCCCACACGCTCGCCCGGACTCACTGTGCGACGCCCAGTCCAGCCGGGGAAATACTCGCCGCAGGTGAACATGGTTCCGGCTCCAGCCACTCTACGCTGGTCTAGCGACAGATATCCCCTATATAGTCCTCACAGACTCTTAGGGCAGGTTCTGTTAGCGAGTAGTGCCTATAAAGGCCGGGACCGCACGGAAGGGGCACCCAGCACACTTCCGTGCGTGAGCGGGGCTTTGTTAGGATTACAGAACATCAGACACTTTGGCATGGCACAAATCCATTGCAGAGAGTGTTGCTTATGTAGCTGCAGACTTCACATTTCCAGTTAGGCCATGATATTCGCTACCGTATAAGGGGTCCTGATATCTACGTACACATGATTACTACAAAAACACAGGTTCCCCTTTTAACCTTCATAGGCTCTTAGGGCAAGTACTGCTTGTGAGTACTTATAGAGGCTGGGGATAGCACACGAGCGGAGAGTGGTCAGCACTACACCTGGTCACCTTTTTATTCCTAGTGGTGATGTTCACACACTATTCCGGATCATTTGAGACAGAGTCAACCTAATGGATGCCCAGGACCGGTACAGATATTCACCACTGGGTTCATAGGGGAGTGCACTAGCCGCTTCACATCT
>JAZEWT010000016.1:10684982-10699219 GCA_036362905.1 Mordacia mordax
TCCACGTGGGTTTTCGCCAGGCACTCCGGTTTCCTCCCACAGTCCAAAAAACATGCTGCTGCATAGGTTAATTGGCTTGCAGACTAAATTGCCCGCAGTGCCGGGTGATTGACTGGCGTCCTATCAGGGGTATATCCCTGCCTTGCGCCCTGTGTCTGCCGGTATAGGCTCCAGCTCACCGCGACCCTGTACAAGACTAAGCGATTTCTGACAATGAGATGAGATAATGGCTATAATTTAGAGAAGGCCATAAAATAAGCGATAAAAATAATTGATGATTGCATCGAAAAGCTGCTCTCTCGGGACAGCATCACACATGTGAGGCGAAACGTCGCGAGGAGAGGAGAGAGAGCCATCGACACGGCTGTCCCGAGAGAGCAGCTTTTCGAAGCAATCATCATGCATCGAGTGTGAAAACCTACATCATTAAATAAAAATAATTGTTCAACAAACGAAGGAAGGAATAAGTGTTCTGAGCAGGGGCAGGCAGGTCGGCAGCGAGCCAACATCCCAGCATAACAGGGAGCCGCATCAATAGTCATAGCCAGAGGATTTCAAAGTCTTAGGGAATAAGTGAGTCGTGACGAGATTTGAAGATGCCCAGAAACTCAGCTGACCGAATCTTCAATGGTAACAAAGATACTGCATTGTCAATGAAATCCATTTTTGGGTCAAGTCACGTAAAAAAATTATAAATTATAAAAGTGTCGTTTAACCCTCTACCACCCGACATGGCCAATCAGCAAAGGGTTGTCACGTTGAACAGAAAACGCGTCAATTCCTTTACTATCTCAGCACACCGGTGTGTTGAAAATATTGTGGGGTCGCTGCATTGTGTATTTGCAAGTTTATCTGCAATGAATCAGGCAGGGCTACCCATTGTCATGCATTATTTGCCCTCGCTATGAAGCCATTGACTTGATAAATCTAGCACTCCGCTACGCCTTGATAATTATTATTATAATCATGACATACCCGAACAAAGCTCTCAGTCCTATGGGAAATAATCAAGTAATATAGGAAAGCATCAGGATATACACTTAACTTCTATAAATCGAGACTGATGCCCTAAACGCCTCTAAATCCTACATCTGAACTGATGAGTCAATATCACAAACCACTTAGAGGGGATAATCTTGGTAAAACTTGCCCACCTTTCTAAGTAATAGTACTAGAGAAAACATCTAAATCTGGAGATCTCGCGGCGAATTCTCAAATTGTATAAATGCCCATCCTCCCCAGATGTATACATCTCCTCTGTAGGTTCCCCCCAGTAAATATTCCAGTCACCTTTTTCCGCATTAACCTCAGAACAGTTACCCGCCAAAAAAAGTGGAGGTTATGGTTTTCCAGATTTATGTAAATACCAAAGAGCTATCACCGTCCAGTTCTAGAGATTTCTCTCCTAATCTACGACTGCATCCTCTCCAGACTTGTGGTGAATGGGCAGAGAAAACATTCTAACCTCTCCCGATGCTCGGCATCATAAGGCACGTGCCGAAGACACTCTGCCATACACCACCGTCCTGTGGTCAGTGACCATGTTGATAAAATATAATTTGAAACAAATCTCGCTACTTTTATAAATCCATACTCTTACCGCTCGGACAATCGATTCATTAGAATAAATAAACAACCACTTCATTGTCTTCATGGCGAGACGCTGATGTAACAACCACATTCAGCCCATTACAATCCTCGATAGAAATTCTACCGTTTGAGATTTAAGAAGATATTTGAGATCCCCCTCTGGCCATGCTTTCCACTACCTTCAACTAAAACATACTATCAAAGCCTCTTCATTATCCGATACTTCGTCCCCCATCCACCATCCCTTCCCAGGAATAGGCACATACAAGAAAGCAATACTGGCCAATGTGAAGTCTAAGGTGACAACACCCCCCCTCGCTTTATTGATGCTCCTCCTCGTGCTGCAGTACGGGACGCGAGTAACGCCGCGCCCAGTGGCGACGACGCCTCGAACACGTTGGAGGTGAGAGAGGGTGTGATAGAGAGAGCATACGATGCAGAGAGGACACGGTGAGAGTGAGCGTACACGGTGAGTGTGAGAGAGAGAGTACACGGTCAGAGTACACGGTGAGAGTGAGCGTACACGATCAGAGTACACGGTGAGGGTGAGAGTACACGGTGAGAGTACACGGTGAGAGTGAGAGTACACGGTGAGTGTGAGAGTGAGAGTACACGGTCAGAGTAGACGGTGAGAGTGAGAGTACACGGTCAAAGTACACGGTGAGAGTAAGAGTTATGTGTGATGGGACCATGCTGTGTCTGAGATTGTCTGAGACTGTGTTGTGTCTAGGCTGTCTGAGGGAACCATGCTGTGTCTGAGACTGTCTGAATTTGAGTTGTGTTTGAGCGGACCATGCTGTGTATGAGTCTTTGTTGTGTCTAGGCTGTGTCTGAGGGGACCATGCTGTGTCTGAGACTGTCTGAATCTGAGTTGTGTGTGAGGGGACCATGCTGTGTCTGAGACTGTGTTGTGTCTAGGTTGTGTCTGAGGGAACCATGCTGTGTCTGAGACTGTGTCTGAATTTGAGTTGTGTTTGAGCGGACCATGCTGTCTCTTAGTCTGTGTTGTGTCTGAGGGGACCGTGCTGTGTCTTAGTCTTTGTCGTGTCTGATTTATGTGTAAGGGGACCATGCTGTGTCTGAGACTAAGTTGTGTCTGCGTTGTGTGTGACGGGACCATGCTGTGCATGAGACTGTGTTGTGTCTGAGCTGTGTGTGGGGCGACCATGCTGTCTCTTAGTCTGTGTTGTGTCTGAGGGGACTGT
This sequence comes from Mordacia mordax, assembly GCA_036362905.1. NCBI lineage: Eukaryota > Metazoa > Chordata > Hyperoartia > Petromyzontiformes > Petromyzontidae > Mordacia > Mordacia mordax. Next base: position 10,687,778 of record JAZEWT010000016.1, read on the forward strand.
GCTGTGTCTGAGTCTTTGTTGTGTCTGCGTTGTGTGTGAGGGGACCATGCTGTGCATGAGACTGTGTTGTGTCTGAGTTATGTGTGAGGTGGCCATGCTGTGTCTGAGTCTGTGTATGAGTCTGTTTTGTGTCTGTGTTGTGTGTTAGGGGACCATGCTGTGTCTGAGTTGTGTGTGAGGGGACCATGCTGTGTCGAGTCTGTGTTGTGACGGCTCTGAGATTGCTGTGTCTGAGGGAATTGTTGCAGTTGAGCGAACTGTGTTGTGGTTGTGAGACTATGCAGCTATTAAGGGAAGTGTGTTGTGTCTGAGGGGACTCCACGTTTCTGTGTCTCATTGAGCTCCCTATTGCCGTTGAGCGCACGTATAGGGCTCCGTGTCGGTTTAACTTTCCCAGGCCTTTTGTAAAGGACCGCGGCAAGGCGGACGTTTACTGATCATGTGCACACAGCGGCATGCGATGACAGCGTGGATTGTCTCTGACATTGTACTAATTGCGCATGTGTTGTGGGTCGATGTATTTTGTGGCGATAGACTCACGGTGAACCCGGAGCCGCGAGCACTTTGCTGCCACAACTGCTGACTCTTCATGGGGAGTAACGTCAAGATAAAGCCACGTTTAGTGAGTTGGCTGCTTTCATTCATTAATTCATTACCAGTGGGCACTTCATCCTGGAGCTGGAGCCTATCCCGGCAGACACATGGTGCATGGTAGGGCTATGCCCATCATGGAACGCCAGCCTATTTCAGGGTAGCCGGGGTAGTGATATGTCAGGCATGTCACACAGGTGAAGCAAACTCCACACAGAAAGGCACCCAGGCCGGGAATCGAAACCAGAGCCTTCTCTCAGCTCATTATTAAGCCCATCGGTAGATGGAGGGTAATACGTAGCCGATAATCTTGTATCTCGTACAAGGAGCAAAGGTCGCCTCTGCGTGTGATGACGCAATTGGGCGTCAGCGACCCCGACGGGCGTGGGGCCCACGGTGGCAACACCAGCATTGGACATTGCATCCCGAACACGGGCACCATCCCATTGGATGTGTTTACTCGTGAAACGATACATGAAGTAACTTCTCTTTACAATGTCTCATCTCATTATCTGAAACCGCTTAATCCTATATAGGGTCACGGTGAGCCGGAGCCTATCCCGGAAACACAGGGCGTAAGGCAGGAATACACCCGACGACGGGACGCCAGTCCATCGCCGGGCATTGCGGGACAATTTTAGTCTGCGAGCCAATCAACCTATCCAGGAGCATGCTTTTGGACTGTGGGAGGAAACCGGAGTACCCGGCGAAAACCCACGCGGACACGGGGAGAGCATGCAAACTCCACACAGAAAGGCACCCGAGCCGAGAGATTCGAACCCGGGACCTTCTTGCTGTGAGGCGTCAGCGCTAACCACTGGGCCACCGCGCCGCCCCCTCTTTACAATGGGCACTTGCTTAACCGTTCACTCATAATGAGTACGTGCTTAATCCTGTATATGGTCGCCAGGGGGCGAAGCCTATCCCGGCAGTCACAGGGTGCAAAGTAGAGCTATATCCTGGATAGGACTCCAGTTCGTCGCAGGACACTGGGGACAATTTAGTCAGGCCAATTAACCTTGACAGGAGAATATTGCTTGAGTATTTGAGGAAACCTCAGTGAACCACGATGGTCGTCCATTGAACCTGTAATGCAGCAACTCTGTGGAGGGTACTCAACACATACATAGTACCTACATATAAATAGAAGTCACACACATGACACACGCACACTGCGCCTGAGGATGCCTCTAACGTGTGAGGCGAAATGTTGCGAGGTGGAGAGAGGAAGCGATCGATGCGGCTGTCCCGAGAGAGCAGCTTTTCGAAGCAATCATCAACCTTAGTACCGGCAAAAAAACACGCGATTACGGGGAGAAGATGCAGACTCCACACAGAGAGGCACTCGAGCTGGGAATCGTTCCCTAACCCTTGCAGTGAAGCAGCAGGGCAGACCGCTACGCCACTGTGCCTAACCAATCGTTTATTATGAGATAGCGTGGCCTAAGGGAAACTGCTGGAGGAAACCCCGGCGCTACCGAAGGACACCTGCTCCTGCGCTGGGGAGCAACGGTAGACTGGCCTCTGCGCGGAACGATAGATTTTCCAGCGGTGACGTCGGACTGCCAATTTGAACTTTAACACAAAACTCGTTTGAGCAGGTACTTAACGTTAAGGTACAAACACAATCATTAAAAATATATATACCTTTTCACTCGCGCAAATGACAACAGGTCGATTGCAACTGCTGTGTCTGAGCGACACGTTTTCGTTCAGTCTCCACCGCGCCTCGAGCTGAGCCCACAGAAGCTGCTTGTGTAGTTCCCGTGATGTGCGACGCAATGAGTTGTGACCCCGTTTTCCTGACGTTCTTAGAGGAACCAAGCCACGCTTGTTCGTACTGCCCAACCACCATTCCGTGTTCATGAGCCGCACAAAGTGCGACATCACTGGATTTTGCCAAAGGCGGACCGAGGAGATGAGTTCCGTAAGGGGAGCACGAAGTGGGTTGCTCAGTTTGTTTCTTGCCCGTCTGGGCGATATCTCAGCAGAAGACACGTTTTCAACCATGAAGCTGACGTTTGGACACATGCGTGAGCAAGTGCTTTGACAAAATTGTTTTTCTAGTTTTTTTTATAAATTCTTTTTTGGTAATTGCTTCCAAAAGCTGGTCTTTCGACCTGAGGATGCTTCAAAAGGGATAGGCGAAACGTCGCGAAGGGGAGAGGAGGAGAGATCGACCGGGCTATCTCAAAAGAGCAGCTTTTGGAAGGAATCATCATGCATCGAGCCGTGGAAACCTACATCAGTATATTTTTTCCATCTATCTAACATGAGACGTGCACTGTACTATTGCAATGTAAGTTTATTAAAATGAAGTGTACAAACTGCTGTAATAGTGTACAACACCTTGTCAGTGCAGTGGATACGAACACAAGGCACGCAGGATTTTACTGGGTTAACTATAAGAGTTGTAATGTGTTGTACGAAACGTTTGTATATTGTCGTTAATGTTGCACAACTATAACTAATACAATGTGCACTTATGATGCAATTAAAGCTTAAGTACAGCCGTCATTGCCATTACCCATGATCCATACTACACATATCTTCTGCGGTAATAATCAATGTATGAATTTCATTAAAATGAGACGCATGGGGGAGTTATTTATTCGTGCTGGAGGACAACATAATTATTTATTTCATTTGTTGAAGAAGAAGAAAACCCGTATGCTGTCACTGCGTTTCTGAGGTCATGTGCACAGGGAGCACGGGTTGCGCCTCGGCCAGCTGAATCCACGATGGGACGCTAGTCCCATCGTGGATATATCCCTGGCGTGCGCCCTGTGTCTGCCGGGATAGGCTCCGGCTCACCGCGACTCTGTACGCGATTAAGCTGTTCTGACAATGAGATTAGATGAGACCATTCTGCGATTTTTTTTGGTTTGGAGCGAGCGATGCTGACAGTTTTGTGTGGAGCTGCGGTGTACGGAGCGGTGAGTGCTGTGAGTTAGGTGAGTAGGTGGGTGAGTGAGTGGGTGGGTGAGTGGTGCGAGTGGGCTTGCGAGTTAATGAGGGTGTGCAGAGTGTATATCTCCGTGGAAGAGCAATGCAGTTTTGTAAGTGATTCGTTGTATTGATCGGTAGTGTAGAGTAGGTGTTGAGTGAGCAGTCGGTGTTGAGTGAGTGGAGGGGATTTTGAGCACCGCTCGAGCGAGGTTGCATTGAAGGCGGAGGAATTGTTGTTATGCGACCCAGATGATTTACAGTAAAGTCGAGTGTTAATAATACAGCAGGCTAGGGTGTGTGCTGTTGTAGTGCAAAGAATGGAGCGCCTTCGTGCGACACTGTAGGAAACTGGTTTTCCCTCTTTATAAGGCAGCAAGCACCCTGTACGCCTCCCAAGATCGGCCACTGATCACATTCATCACTACAGAATGCTTCTCAATACCCAGGCGGAGTTACTTGATAGCGTCCTCTGTTAACCGCGGGGCAACTTGAAAGCTAAATAGGTGGTGTTCGTTTGTAAGATGATATATGTGTATTAGATGTGTATGATCACAGCAGAACATACCTAGTTAGCTTGCAACCTTGGGAATGCTCGTTTCGTGCGATGTCAATCACGTCAGCTTTCAGACACAGCACTGTGGTTGGGGTGTTTTGCCAAGGTGGGAGTAACGTTGCTGGGAACACAGCCACAGACAAGAGTTACCTCGGAGTGAGGGTCAATTGAACTGGCATCGACTGACGGAGGTCATGTTCACTGCAGTACTCAGCGGGCACTGCTGAAAGTTCCGCTGTTTTTAACTGTTGTACATTAGGAGTAGATTACAAGCAGGCGTTCGTCATATAGCACGTGTGGTTAATGAGACGAAGGAAATGCATTACTTAACTGAGACTTTGCATTTAACTATGCTTGCAGTGCAATGAACATTAAAAAAAATGGTTTAATCAGATTTAGTGAAATTACTGTGAGAATTGTCCTCAAGAGCTGCTGTTTCGGGATATCCATATTGAGCGTTCCTCCTGCGTTAGAGGCATCATCATTCTTCTAAGTAGAATGATTATTCCTCCAAAATAGGAGACAAAACATGACGAAAGAGAGAGGAAGAATGCTGGACACTGCTGTCCCGAAATAGCAGCTATGGAGAACAACTCTTATGATAATAATACAGAGCGCTTTTCACCCAAGGGTCACAAAGCGCTGCACAAAGTTGCAGAGAGAATAGCGTGTCAACAACAACGGCATTAGAATGAAAAATCAACAACAATAACATTTTTGTATTTTTGTTTAATATACACATCTTTGCAAAACATGTAAAATATGATCAAACTTTCAACTATAATTTTAAAATGCAAACTTATCAGTGTTTACAATACGTATATTGGGAAATGGTTTAATGTAACATTTATCGTATAATAATTGCATATCTAGAGCGCCCATCACCTAATGGTCACAAAGTGCTGCACAGAGCTGCGGAGAGAACGGCGCATCAGTAATAACTTGTTTTAGTATATTTTTTACAAATCCGAGCTGTGGAGAGAATGGCATGTCATCAAAATCATGACAGCCCAACTAAAAGTCTAGAAGGACAGAAATAAGCGATTAAAAAATAATAATTCTGCTACAAACATGGATTGAATAAATGTTCCCTATCAGGCGCATTGAAAAGGATTGCCATCATCCTGGCACGACAACACTGAGCCTCATCAAGAGTCCTAGCCGGAGGACTTGAAAGCCTTATGAAACAAGTGAGTCTTGAGATGAGATTTGAAGATACCCAAGGACTCAGCTGATCGAATTTCCAAAGGAAGGGCATTTTAGAGTCTGGGAGCAGTGCGAGAGAAGTCTCTGTCACCCATCGAATGAAGGTGCGACCTTGGTACATGCAGCAAGCCCGTATTTAAGGATCGAAGTTGTCGTGTTGAGGAGGGTGCCTGAAGTAGGTCACGAATGTATGTCGGAGCAGCGCCAGTGAGAGCCTTGTAGGTGAGAAGGAAAATCTTGAATTCAATCTTGTATTTAACAGGTAACCAGTGGAGAGACATCAGTACTGGGGAAATGTGGTCATAGATGGGTGTGCGAGTGAGGACTCTAGCAGCCGCATTCTGCACATGTTGGAGACGATTGATCAGGTAGGCAGAGGTGCCAGAAAGCAGTGCATTGCAATAATCAATTCGTGAGATGAATATGTGGGGCGGCACGATGGCCCAGTGGGTAACGCTGTCACCTCACAGCAAAAGGCCCCGGATTCGAATCTCGGCTCAGGTGCCTTTCTGTGTGGAGTTTGCATGTTCTCCCCGTGTCTGCGTGGGTTTTCGCCGGGCACTCCGGTTTCCTCCCACAGTCCAAAAAACATGCTGCTGTATAGGTTAATTGGCTTGCAGACTCAATTGCCCGCAGTGCCGGTGATGGACCGGCGTCCCATCGTGGATATATCCCTGGCTTGCGCCCTGTGTCTGCCGGGATAGGCTCCGGCTCTTCACGACCCTGTACAGGACTAAGCGGTTTCTGACAATAATATGAGATGTCATTAGCATAGTAATGGTAGCCGAGATTGAGGCTGCACAGGATATGGCCAAGAGGTTGTTTGTAGAAGCTGAAGAGGAGTGGGCCGAGAGCTGAACCCTGAGGAACTCCAGACTAAACAGGATGGATCTCTGAGTTATGTCCTCCGAGGCTGACGAACTCGTTCCGGTCGGAGAGGTTGGAGCTCAGCCAATGCAAGGCACAGCCAGAGATCCCTATACCCTCCAGTCACTCAAGTAAGATCGGGTGGTCAATGGTATCAAATCAGCACTCCGTCAGGAGGAAAAGAATACTTGGCAAGCTTTTATCAGCAGCGACGAGTAGGTGTCATTAACTACTTTGACGAGAGCAGTTTTCATACTATGGCCGAATCTGAACCCAAAATCCATCGAGCCGTGAACATCTACACCAATACAATTGAATAAAGCATTGCAGTAAACAAATCAGTCACAGGAAGAATACCAAGGTTTGGCCAGTTAGAGGTGCGATGCCAAACAATGTATTTACGATACTAATGCGAGTGAGTTGGTGTCCTTTTTGAAAGAAGGCGGTGTGCTCATTAACATGACAATACATACAACCTGTAATAGGATACGAGTGCTTGGAAAATGTTAGCGTCGGCAAACAGCGTGGCTACCATCTCCCTCCACGTCTCGATGCGGTTTTCTCTCGCCTCCGAGTCATTCTCTCTTCAAACAAATATATTCGATGTAAGATTACAACATCTCATCTCATCTCATTATCTGAAACCGCTTAATCCTATATAGGGTCACGGTGAAGCCGGAGCCTATCCCGGAAACATAGGGCGTAAGGCAGGAATACACCCGACGACGGGACGCCGGTCCATCGCCGGGCATTGCGGGACAATTTTAGTCTGCGAGCCAATCAACCTATCCAGGAGCATGCTTTTGGACTGTGGGAGGAAACCGGAGTACCCGGCGAAAACCCACGCGGACACGGGGAGAGCATGCAAACTTCACACAGAAAGGCACCGGAGCCGAGAGACTCGAACCCGGGACCTTCTTGCTGTGAGGCGTCAGCGCTAACCACTGCGCCACACTTACCGTATCTGGCGATTATGCAGGTGTTAAGATCCCAAACACCACAATAGACACATTTTACAATGCGTCCAGTTTGCAAAAGCCACACATACTAGTGGCAAAGTATGCAAACAGGTAGCTTTGATAACCTACGCATTGTCCTTCAACTGACCGACCTTCACCTGGCAGTGGCTTCCAGGACAATGCTTTATAGCTTAGGTGAAGCTGTTAACGCTATGAGTACTTTTTGCCAGTATACATATATAAGATTACAACAGGTTTTACCGCATCTGGCGATTATGCAGGTACGGTAAAACCTGTTGTAATCTTATATATGTATACTGGCAAAAAGTACCCATAGCGTTAACAGCTTCACCTAAAATATATTCGATATTGTTATGCGCGTTATAAATGGTAATTGTTATATTTTATTATGTTTCTTTATATCAACTTCACCTGTCTGTATATTTATCTGTATATCTGTCAGTGCGTGACAACATTGGGTTGCTATGGGTACTTTTCTTTTTTTACAACATTGGGTTGATCGATTTCTCCAGGCGTTTTTTAATTGCTTCTAAAAGCCGCGTCAATCGCTTCTCCTCGCTCCTCCTCGCTCCTCCTCGCTTCTTCTCGCTCCTTCGCAGCGTTTCGCCTCCCACAAGGCCTGAGGATGCCTCCAACGTGGGAGGCGAAACGTCGGGATGGAGCGAGGAGGAGCGCTCGACATGGTTATCCCGAAAGAGCAGCTATTCGAAGCAATCATCATGCAGCAAGCCATGAAAACCTACATCGTACATGGCGTTTTTGTATAATTCCTTTGACAAAATGAACAAAATGAACGTTAAAACGAAGTTTTACGTTTGAAAACATTTGTATGTAATGCAAGGGACGAGACACGGATACTTGAGGCGCAGAGCCAAGCTGAGTGTGGGAAATCCTGATGAAAGAGATGTTGTTTTAGTGGTATTTGAAGTGTAGAGGTTGTGGTGGTTCTGTCAAGTGCAGGGGAAGGCTGCTCCAGGCTGCGGGTGCAGATTTGGAGAAGTGCCTTTCTGCTTTTTTTTTAAGCGAGGGATGCTGCGTGAGTTTTGTGAGGAGGTGCGGGAGAGTACGTGAACGCATTACGGTGAGTGGTGTTAGTGGGTGAGTGGGTGGGTGACAGGGTGAGTGAGTGACTGGGTGAGCGAGTGGGTGAGTTGGTTTGCGAGGTATTGGGGGTGTCCTGAGTGTGTAACATTGTGACAGAGTAGTGCGGTTTTGTAAACGATTGTATACTGTACAGTGTGCATGCAGTGAATGCTGAGTGAGTGTCTGGAGAGAATGTTAAGGACTGCTCGAACGTGGTTGAGTTGAAGGCGGAGGCGTTTGTAGTGTCCCGGCGGTGGACTGGCGTCCCGTCGTCGGGTGTATTCCTGCCTTACGCCCTGTGTTTCCGGGATAGGCTCCGGCTCACCGTGACCCTATATAGGATTAAGCGGTTTCAGATAATGAGATGAGATGGGTTTGTAGTGCTGTTGTTTTGTGAGCCCGATTAGGCATTGCAATAGTCAATGTGACTTGATTATGCAGCAAGCTAGATGTGTGCTGTTGTAGGGCAAAGACTGGAGCGTATCTGCTAAAGCGCGCGGAAATTGGGGGATGTTTGTAATGGTTAAAATCTTTCAGCATAAACTTAAAGCATTTCCGATAAAGTTGGAGAGCTGAAAATTTGCACGCAGGCATAACTCGGATGACAATGTAATATAGTAAAAAAAGTTTGAAGACCAGTGACAAGCCGATCCTGGGCCCGCTATACAAACGATCCTTTGAAATTACTATTTATAACGGTTATTGGGAATTTAAAATTGAACTGGGTTAAAACGAGATCACTTTTTTGAACATACATAATCACGCTACTTTGTTCACATTTGAATGCAAATGAGTTCATTTTAATTTAAATAAGTTAAGCACATTAAATACGATATAAAGTAAATACAAAGTGCAATTAAGACAAAGTTTTCTACTTTTTTTAGTCTTAGTCATTTATTGCTTGATGTACACTTAAAGTTGATGAGAAGTACACTCTAAGTAAACTTTTGACAAGAGATCAGTTTAACTTGTAATCAGGAAGAGCTCGCAAACGCTCCATTTCCTTGAGAGATTATTGGTTAAAAACTTTTGGTTTGTAAGTTTAGCGCAATCTAATTCCTCAAGACGAAGTCCTTCCAACGACCTGACACGCAAAACAATAAATGGCTAAGGCTAAAAAAGAGAAAATAAAATAGGATAAATGACTCGCTTTTACCGCACTCAAAAGTAGAAAGTAATGTTTTTGAACACAAAATCAATGTATCTAGGGATACAGACTAAAAGCGGGTGGCCAAACACTGACCGTATAAGACTACAATAATCTTTTCATTTAATGAAAACCTGTAAACCATACTGATATTGAGTGATAACTGACACATTGTGAAATGTGTCTATTTTGGTGTTTTAAGATGATAACACCTGCATAATTGCCAGAAATGGTAAAAACCTGTTCTACTTATTACATATGATAACTGATAGTTGTTCCTTTTACAAAACATTAGAAAAACACGTATTTATGACTAAAATAATGAAAATGTACATCTCATTGTATTATCAGTCAATCGTAAATCACATTGTCAGTGTTTGGCCACCCGCTTTTAATCTGTATTGCTAGGTAGATTGACTTTGTGTTCAAAAAAAATATTTTCTACGAGTGAGTGCGGTAAAAGCGGGTCATTTAAATTTTAGTTTTTTTATCCGATTTTATTGTGCCTCTCAATGGAAAGGTTGGGGCTTAAACTGATTCTGAGAAGGATGGAAAGTGGTGGTTGGTTGACTGCAGTGCCAGAGATTTCTAGGTTGCTTGCAAGCGGTAAGTTGGTGGTAAGTTCCCAGGTAGATTATAATTGATTTGTCAGGGTTAGTAGAACATGGTTGTTAAGCAGCGATGCCTGAAGTGCAGTGGTGCAGGTTGACATGTTGACTGTGTTGTCCACTGCTTTCAAGGCGGTGCAGAGCTCAATGTCATCTGGGCGTAGGCGTGACAGTTGTTGTTGCAGTTTGCAATGAGGCGACCGAGTGGCGATATGTATGTGGATATGAGGAGTGGTGTGAGTACGGAACCCTGAGGGACACCGTGCTTGGTGTGTGATGCAGGAATGGTGAAGTTGCCAACTTCGCGGGAGGATTTTCTGTTGTAGAGGCAGGAGGAGAGTAGTGCGGCTGCGGTGCCGGCGATGAAGGATGTGTGATGGTCTCCAAACTTGGGGTCCCCACTTCCGTAAATATCTTCCCGAGATCTCCAGCGATCCCTAACTTCTAACACCAATCTCTCTCGGTCCCTGAATGATCACACGCAGCGCGTGCTATCTCGGACCCTGAGTGATGACGCGCAGCGCGCACTCTCTCGGTCCCTGATTGATCACTCGCAGCGCTCCGACACACGGCGTGCATGCATTCTCTCACACGTACCGCGCTCAGACCACGTTCACCCACACCACCACTCTGATACAAAAATACCCGACAGCAGATGTCTTGGAAGCCTTTTTACTGCTGCAGACTTGCGCGCCGCGACGAGGTCCCTTTTCAGCCGCCCCAACTGCCCCCTCGCTACAACTCGCTACGCGGCACAACCACTTGGGCATAGCCCCTCGGCACAGCCTCGCACAGCTTGGGGCACAACTCTCGTACATGACTTAACTAAACCCCGCTACTCGACTGCCCTTAACATGACTAACTAACCCCGCTAACTAACTAAACCCCGCTACTCTCTGCCCTTAACATGACTAACTAACCCCGATAACTAACTAAACCCCGCTACTCTCTACCCTCTTCCCTCTACATGGCTGCCACTCACAACTACGACTCAACTGGCAACTGCCACTACCACTACAACTCCAACTCCCCCGCCCCCTTGCTCCGCGCTCTGTTAAATACCTGCCCCCCGGTTCGTACCGCCCCTTTTTAACGGCCGTGTCTCTCTCCACCAATCCCCGTCGTTCCCCCTTGTCTCTGGGCGCCGTTTCTTTCTCCTACCAATCACCGCTGTCGTAAACACCTTGGCGCCGGCCTGTCTAGAGAATGCACCAATCCCACTATCGTCAACACCTAGCGCCGACCTTCTGGCCCGCCCAAACCACGGGATCCAGCCGTTAGAACAACAGGACAAAAATATGGCGCGCAACGTCCGTTCGAAACCCCGCCCAGCTTGGCCCTGCAATGCATGCCGGTTGGATTGCCCCCCTCCGGAACACAATTGTCTGCAGCTTTAACGTTCCGGGGGAGTTATTCTCTCCCCGGCAGAACTGGTAGGTGGAACCCGGCGCCCCCTAG
>JAZEWT010000016.1:10700136-10716351 GCA_036362905.1 Mordacia mordax
ACCGTGACCCTATATAGGATTAAGCGGTTTCAGATAATGAGATGAGATGAGGTTGTAAGGAGTGGTAGCCTAGCACCTAGTACAGTCTGTAAACATTGCCACGAAGGAGACAAAGGCGGCCGAGCGTTGTGCTGATCACCCACCTCCTTTTATGCCGTGTCGACCTTCATAGGTGCTTGCTAACGGCACTTGACCCTACCGTCTGTTTAGACTATATGGGGGATCTTTGTCTTTGAGGGTTGTGCAGAGTTCAATGGGGCGAGATTTTCATGAGTACGTTGGTTGGTTTGCAGGTGCTGCGGTAGGCGATTCTGACCAATTCTGATTTGTTGCGGTAGTCTTCAAGTCTGTGTCGTTGAGTGCGAAGGAGGAGAGCCATAGGTTGTGGCGTTTGCGAGGCGTGGGTGAAGTGTTTCATGGATGCAAGTTGATTAATGACCTGATCGAGATCGAGGTTAAGTTCATCGGTGCTGGCTTTTGTTGATTTGAAGTTGCTGGCAGTAGAGGCTGTAAATGTTGTATTGTGTACTGATTAGTGTTGGGGTGGTTGAGGCTGCGTGAGGCGAATTTGAAAGTGCATGGTTGTTATGGGTACTTTTTGCCAGTATTCATATATAAGATTACAACAGGTTTTACCGTATCTGGCGATTATGTAGGTGTTAAGATCCCAAACACCAAAATAGACACATTTCAAAATGTGTCCAGTTTGCAAAGGCCACACATACTAGTGGCAAAATATGCGAACAGGTAGCTTTGATAACCTATGCATTGTCCTTCAAACTGACCGGCCCACACCAGACATGGCTTCCTTTTGAGCCTAATTGCCGGTATCAGCCGTTGCCAAAAGGCAGTCAGCTCAGGACAATGCAGTATCAATACTTATAGCTTAGGTGGAGCTGTTAACGCTCTGGGTACTTTTGCCAGATCTTAACACCTGCATAATTGCCAGATACGGTAAAACCTGTTTAATCTTATATATGCATGGTTGTTGTTGTGCAGCTGGTGAGATGGTAACCAGAACGTGATAGGAAAAGGAAACAGGATGCGTACCTAGAGAAGTTATTGAAGCGGTAGATAAAGGTGAAGCTATCAGAAGTGATAAACAGATCGAGAATGCTTGCGATGCCTGTTGAGGAGATTCGCGTGGGGTTCTTTATGATATGAAGAACATAATTTCAAATAGAATTTAAAACGGTGCTTTGCATTCTTTAATTATATTTAACTAAAAGTTGTATTTTTAAAAAGTCTATACTGCTTTATATTTTCAGACGAGCATACTAAAAGACAATAAATGAAATGTAACTTTAATTGCATTTTGGAACGCTCGTGTAAATGTATAAAGAAATATATGTTTTGCTTTATCCCGTTATTCCCCTTATCAGCAATGCATTCGTTGTGTGCTTATGTAACCCGCGCCAACCTGCACCGTTTCTCTACACCCAACGATACGGCCGCCGATCGCACGAGAGACCGTAGGCCGGCGCCTCGGCCAGCGAGAATGTCAGACAACAGGTGAACTCAGCGCGCGTGAGTGCACACGTGGCGAGGAGGGGGTGATTCTGATGGTAAAGTTCAGCGTTGTATTTTTTTGTGAATCCCCCTCGCGCTCCGCAAATACCTCTGCTGGTCCGCTGACACTTGATATTCTTCATCCACCACAAGGACTCGATTCCACCCGTATCTTCTCTCGAATGATTATATTTATTAACTCTGCAGGCACAGCACCTGCAGCAGTAGCAGTAACACTCCTGCGTTACAATCGCATTAACCCCTCTCGCTCGCCTCACAACATCTCCTTCCAACATACGCACTGTCCGATGAAGGCTGACTATACGTGGGGGCGCGTGTGCGATGCGAATACAACCGCATCATTCCCTAACTAACATTAATATGTGCGGCATATATACGTGCAACTCATCTCATCCGTTAACACAGGTTACATTCACCCCTCCTGAATTGCACTATCATAACCGCACATATTAACCCCAACACAACCATCGATCCAAGCATGTCATGACGATTCGGCTCCTCTGACATTGTCACGAGTGGTTCGCCCACAGAATCCCCACAGTCAAATGTGATGACGAACTCACCACATTGGACTCAGACTGCCTCACAACCCAACATCTCAAACCCCAGTTAATACTACCAAACAAAAACTATATCATTCTCTAATTAACATCTCAATATGTACAACATACATACGTGCAAATCATCTCATCAGTTAACACTGGTTACATTCACTCCCCCTGAATTGCACTATCATAGTTGCACATATTGACCCACAACAAACAAGCAACCTCAGTATACCATGGCGATTCGGTTCCTCTGACCAACATCGTCAAGAGTGATTGACCCCCAGAATCCCCACAGTCAAATGTGATGCCGAACAATAACCACATTGGTCTCAGACCGCCTCAAACCTCAACATCTCAACCCTCAATCAATACAGTACCACCAAAAAAACCCCCACATCAACAAAAAACCCCACACCACACTTTTCACCAAAGCCCATTAACGGCCAAAATATTGCCTCCCCCGCCACTAGCCCATGTTCTCTAACAGCGGCTTGTGCATCATTGTCTCTACCAATCGCCTCACCGGTCGTACTCCTCTCCCAGTTCTCGTCCTGACCCCGACTCCAGGCCTCCCGCCATTAGTCGTGGACCCTGCCACTCGTCCTCCTCGCGCCATAGTAGAGTCGGTGTCAAGGCACCCAACAGAAGTGGCCGATACATTCCCGAGGCTAGGACCACCCAGAGCGACCGAGCTCGGAGACGCCACCAAATCCCCAGCGCCTCCATCCCCAGATCTATCACCAGCATTCCCGATATCTTCCGTGAAACCATTCCCATCGCACTGAGAAACCCACGTTCTCGTGCGCCCAGATGAGTCGTCTTCCCTAGCCAGTGCGATCAGGTCCTCTTCCCCTCCTCGGGACGGACTCCCATGCTCCAAATCACTATCTACTACTCTAGACTCTATGTCAGTCAACATACTGACATCATCTGCTTCTTCATCTGGTGCAATATCCCCGACTGTAAAAATTTCACCTCAAGCGAGAGATTTCGATGCACAACTTTTGTTTCCCTCTGGATCCATGATTCTGTACACATGATTCTGGGGACTCCTGTCCTTCACTGTGTACAACGTAGGGTCCAACTTATCGGCTAGTTTCCTCTTACCGCACTCTCCCTTGTTGGCAAGGAGTACACGATCGCCCACCCTCAGCGACGTTCCCCTGGCTCTCCTGTTATAATCTTTCGCCTGCTGTTGTTGTTCCTTTTCGGCGTGGCTCTGAGCAATTGCCGCTGCGTCTTTCAAATTTGACATTAAAGAGGTCGCGTATGTGCTATAGTCTACCACTATTAGATCCATCAAATTATTCTGAAATATTACATCTACAGGCAACCGCGGCATCCGGCCAAACATCAAACAGAAGGAGGGAAACCCGTCGTCTCATGAACCGTCGCATTATACGCAAATGTCAAGGTCTGAATTTGCTTTGCCCATTCCTGCTTCGCCCGAAGAGGTAACGATCTTAACATATTCCCCAAGGTCCTATTGAATCGCTCCGTTCCACCTGAATGTGCAAACATTGTGCATTCCATCAATCCATCAAACATATCGTTCATAGCCTTATCACACTCAGGTGTCCAATCTTCGACCTGTAACCTCCTGTACTTGCCCTGACCCTTCACGCTTTTTCCCCTCCTCTTCTGACGACATGAGTTGGAACAACGCCTTCGCTTTAGCAGAACAATCGGGTTTAAAGTGTTGGTAATAAAACAACATCCCAAGGAACGACTTGATTCTATGTACAGATGACGTATACCCGTCTGGCTTCATAAGATCCTCCTTTTTCATTCGGGAAATCGCTTCCACATTCTCGGGGTCAACAGATACGCCACCTTGATTAATTACGTGTCCCAGAAACTTAACGCTCTTCCTTAATAGGTGACATCTCTTTGGTGCCAATTTCAGAATGTTCTCCCTCAGCCTCTCAAATACCATACGTAGCTTCTGTAGTGCCTCAACCTCCGTGGGAGCAAATACCAAAAGATCATCAAGGTAACAGAGCAAACTTACGAAATTTAGGTCACCAAAGACGCCCATCATCATATGCATGCAAGAAGCCGGACTATTGCACAGACCCTAGGGCAGTGGTTCTTAACCTGGGTTCGATCGAACCCCAGGGGTTCGGTGAGTCAGTCTCAGGTGTTCGGTGGAGGTCAAGACACACACCTCACTCATATGATTCGTGATTACACGCCCCGCTTGGCCATCACTGGCTGCAGGTGATCACTTTTTATTTTTCCAATAAAGAAGGGTTCAGTGAACGCGCATATGAAACTGGTGGGGTTCAGTACCTCCAAAAAGGTTAAGAACCACTGCCCTAGGGCATTCTGTTGTATTCAAACAACCCCATAGGTGTTGTAAAGGCTGTGTACTTCTTGTCATCCTCATGCATGAGGATGTTGTAAAATTCTGATGTCAAGTCCATGGTGCTTAAGAACGTATTTCCCCCCTAGTGCCGCGGGGCAGTCTGATTGATGCGGTAGCGGATGAGCATCCTTTACTGTTCTTGCAGTTAGCCACCGAACATCTGTACAGATTCGGAGGCTGCCATCTTTCTTCCACACCATCACCAAGGGGAAAGCGTACTCACTCACTGACTTCCGAAAAATCCCCTTCTCCTCCATCTCTGAAATAGCTGTTCTTAGCTCCTGGTAGTGTGCTGGTGGAACACTTCGATATGGGAGACGGAAAGGCCGTTGGTCCGTCAATTTAATACGATGAGTAAAGTCTGACACCTCACCGCAATCGAGCAGACTCCTTGAAAAAATGTCTTCGAACTCCGTAATCAGATCCACCAACTTATGCTTTGTTCCCTCATTGACCTCACACCCATCAACATCGATCTCTATCAACCCAAGAGCTGCCAATTTTTGTTTTGGTTCCAAACAACCTGAATCAACGCTTCCATCACGACCCGGAAACCCCGGTAATTCCTTCTCTGCCTTCCCTGATACAACGCCAAGCCCTTCACTGCAATACACGGGGACATCTGCCAGCTTACTCTTCCTTCGTAATCGGACGACTTTGTCTGTGGGATTAACGACTTTCATTGGGGTCCAACGATCCCCACAAAGGTGTAATCACTCTTCCCACAATTATGTTCTTTGGTAATGACCTTGCTGTCATCTGTTCCACAATAACTGTGCTACCTGGCGACACAGGCGTCCCCAATGGCAGTTTTCCCCAAACTAGGTGTTTCTGCTTCGATCATCGCGTCACAGCGCGTGCAAACTTGACTGTCCCAAACGTTCCGGGGCCGCACCACCTCTCCAACCTGTCATGCCGGTGAGAATATCAGTTAGAGATTTCCATCTGATGTCACTGGGGTTGATCCTCTAGAAACTTTCTCCCAATAACCTTTCCCCCTCCTGAGCGCCTTCAGCAACTGCTTGATCACATTTGAACCGATTCTGATGTCCTCTGTCTGACCCGGGACTACCAATGTTGGTACTACCATATCCACTCCATCCATACGCAAGGACAACTCATAAATACACTTGACTTTTGCCCTCACTCCACCGCAACCAATCAAGACTACACGATCAGCCAGTTGCCTTTCTAGATCTAACCCCGCACCCTGCAACTGCTGTTCTACTAACTCACTGAGAGTGCATGTCATTGATCCAGAATCCAGCAAGCCTCTCAATTCAACCTTGTTCCCAACTGTCACAGGGATGTGGAATAGCTCACTGAACATCTCAACCCTCTGCGATCCCTGAATGACTAAGGTACTACTCGCCGGTAGCACCTCAGACACCTCTATATGCATTTGTTGCAAATTAATTTCTCTTTGCCCGAGAGAATTTTTTCTTACGCCCATTTTGACCTTCCTTGTGCATAGGCGAGCTAGTTTAAAGGTGGCCCTTGATTGAGGCCCCTGCTTGGAAGGCTCATTTCCACACGTCCCTTCTACCTCGGGCATTCATTCCTCTAATGGTCAGCAGCAAAACATATTAAACACAGCCTATCCCATCTGCAATGTTGGAACGTTGTGTGTCCCGACCCTTTGCACACGCCGCATCCCCTTCCTGGGCCTGCAAAATTTCCAACCTTAGGCTGGGGTTTCAATTTAGCCACCTTCACCTTTTCGTCCAAAACTCGGTCCAATCTATAAGATCTTAACACCTGCATAATCGCCAGATACGGTAAAACCTGTTGTAATCTTATATATATACTGGCAAAAAAGTACCCATATCGGTCCAATCTATCAATTATCTCCCGCATGTATCGTACACTAAGGAACTCCTGAGTGACTGCAGCTCCCTGAGTCGTTTGCTCCACAAAGACCTTTCCATCCTGCTGAGCCTCACTCGACGTCTGCGAATTGCTCAGATGTCCATACGATCCCATATACATTCGTACCCTGCAGTCCCGCTGGTGCTCCTCCACCCGCTCTTGGACCTCCTCACCAGTCCATTTCTCTGCAGACTTGTACTTGAAAATCCCACTGAGCACCGGGTCTGGACAGTACTTGATAAACATGCTAACTACGTCCCGTCTAACATTCTCTACCCTTCTACCCTCTCTCTGAAGACGCTCCTCTGCTACATGAATCGCCTTGTGCAATCTCACCCAATAATCCATCGGTGCCTCCCCTGCAAACCTGGAGTGTGTTGTAAAAATCAGCTAAAGGCATCGTCGAATAAATTGTTTCACTGAAATGTTGTTTCAAAATGTCGAAAACTAAATTTGGATCACTACTTTGAGAAAGCCTCGGGCTTCCACGCAGTTTGACTTGTACGATGTCCCGTACTTTGCTCATCAATTTGGACAATATTTCCTCAGAATACTTGTCTCTAGTGTACCCACGCTTCCGCAGGTAATTTTCCATTTGCAATTGCCATTCCTGTATGGAATGTTTATCCGAATCATCACCCATAAAAAGTGGGGGTTCCTTGGCGTCAGATTGAAGGACCAGATGCATCCCGGACAAATTCAAAGAATCAAACGTCTCATCGCATTATCTGAAACCGCTTAATCCTATATAGGGTCACGGTGAGCCGGAGAATCAAACGTTTTACTCCCCATCTTACCATGGGCCACTGGCACACAGCTGATGCCAGTCCTATGCGTAGACTGTAGTTATTGAGTCACTGATTGGCCAATTTGCCGTGCGAGCTGCGAAATTATATCACCCAATCCGTCCTCTACTTGACCCACAGAAGACCCCATGGGATTCTGTTCCAACTTCGGCGAACTCATTGCAGTCGGACAAGACTGCGTAGCATTTACAGAAGCATTTTCAAATTGACGTCAAATCCACCCTACCCTTGGACTGGATGAGTGATAGAATCTGCGCTTCCATCTGCTCATCCGCCATCACTCCTGGCAGAACAAAAAAAAACGGACAAAAAAACTACAATTACACCCGAAATAAAAACGAAACGTGAAGCATTAACAAACAAAAATCTAAGTGACGCGTGTGTGTACGCGTTGAAGATATATCCGCTCTACATGTGCATAAAACGCTCGGTGACCAATTGAAAATGGTCAGCACACAAAAAGAACGAGTCACGGCGCCAATGTAACCGGCGCCAACTTGCACCGTCTCTCTATTACTGATAGTAATAGGGAATGTCCACATGTCCCACAACAGCTAATCGATACCGTGGAGTCTTATACCGTGGTGTTTTCCGAGCGCCTATACTTCACCGTGATGGGGTATAGCGCTGTGGCTCAGAATAGCAAGTTGTATTGCGGTGTACTAACTAGCGATGTATATTTATGATTTATAAACCTATAGATAGTAGTTTTCCAATCTGCAGTCTGCCACGTTACTGTACTGCACGTTTAGAAATGATCCCCCATCGAAAGACTCGTTATCTCGTCCCACACTTTACATACTCGAAGATTGTGAATCAAGTGGTGCCACTGTTTGCGTAACGTGGAACACGTCCAAATACAGATCTCAATCTTAACTTGAATCGGTTCTTTGAATACAGACGACCTTAATGGCATGTACACCAACTAGATGAGATGGAAGATGTATTCATAAGATAATAGTAACAGATAAAGTGTTTCTGCTCAGAAGATAGATGAGAGAGGTGACGTGTTCAAACGAGCGAGATATTTTAGAAAAGATCGTTGACAAAGATCATTAAGACAGAGACATGAGCGTGGAGATGTATTTGTAAAACAGATATAAGGGAGGTAATTTAAACGTACACAGCACATAATTACAAGAGAGATAGAGCAGGAAGATATATTGGTAACGGTTGTAACAAGAGGGCGGCACGGTGGCGCAGTGGGTAGCGCTGTCGCCTCACAGCACAAAGGTCCTGGGTTCGAATCTCGGCTCGGGTGCCTTTCTCTGTGGCGTTTGCATGTTCTCCCCATGTGCGCGGGGGTTTTCGCCGGGCACTCCAGTTTCCTCTTACAGTCCAAAAAACATACTGCTGCATAGGTTAATTCACTTGCAGACTAAATTGCCCACAGTGCCCGGTGATGGACTGGCGTCCTATCGTGGGTATATCCCTGTCTTGCGCCCTGTGTCTGCCGGGATAGGCTCCGGCTCACTGCGACCCTGTACAGAACTAAATGGTTTCTGACAATGAGATGAGGTTGTAAAAAGAAGCAGAGGAGAAATGTGCATATCCCGTTCTCTCCACCGCTCTGCGTAGCGCTTTGTGACCCTCGGGTGAAAGGCGCTTTAGAAATCTCTCATCTCATCTCATTATCTGAAACCGCTTAATCCTATATAGGGTCACGGTGAGCCGGAGCCTATCCCGGAAACACAGGGCGTAAGGCAGGAATACACCCGGCGACGGGACGCCAGTCCATCGCCGGGCATTGCGGGACAATTTTAGTCTGCGAGCCAATCAACCTATCCAGGAGCATGCTTTTGGACTGTGGGAGGAAACCGGAGAACCCGGCGAAAACCCACGCGGACACGGGGAGAGCATGCAAACTCCACACAGAAAGGCACCCAAGCCGAGAGATTCGAACCCGGGACCTTCTTGCTGTGAGGCGTCAGCGCTAACCACTGGGCCACCGCGCCGCCCGGTTTTTTTAAACTGTGGGAGGAAACCGGAGTGCCCGGCAAAAACCCACGCGGACACGGGGAGAACATGCAAACTCCGCACAGAAAGGCACCCGAGCTGAGATTCGAACTCGGGTTTTTCTTGCTGTGAGGCGACAGCGCTACCGACTTGGCCACCTTGCCGCCCAATCATAAACGTGTCACTTGTTAATTGTCTGCCCTGTATTAAAACATGCACTGAGAAAAAATATCCTTTCCTCGGCGTTTGACTCTTTAATAAACATGGTCATACCTGTATAAGTAGAACAGGTTTTACCGTTTCTGGCGATTATGCAGGTGTTAAGATCTTAACACCTGCAAAAACCTGTTCTACTTATATATGTATACTGGCAAAAAAGTACCCATGGTCATACCTGTGTTTGTAGCTTTTTAAAAAATCACCGAAAATTCATAGAAATAAGAAAAACCAAAGCTTGTATCTGAGGACTATGAAAGGTGCTGCATTTTCATGTGACATTTTTAATTCGGGTATGTGTGGTGCAGTGGCAGTGCAGAGACGCCTCGTCGCCTCTGCACCCCGTGCTCCGTTGTCCCAAATACCTTCGCCTGTCTCGCGTGCGCTGCGCCCGTAACGACGGGATCCATCTCTCCCGGCGTTATCCCGAGATTCGCTCACCTCTGGAGCGCACCCGCCTCACGTCCTCACACACGCACAGCGCCTCCAACCTGAGCGCTTCTCTGCCGAGCGCCCACGCAGACCTGCTCTCAATAGAACCGCTCACTCGTTCATTCACACGCCAGCGCTCACGGTCGCGGTGCTAACGCGTCGCACACGCTCGCACCCAACACCACATGCCACGTCGCCTTCACCGGGACTCGATCCTCTTTCATTGCTCACTCCCGGCGTCATACTTCATTGCTTTGTGCGCCGCTGTCCCTTCGTGTTCGCTACTGCCGTTTCGTCGCGCACTCGACACCGCGTTTCTCCCACCGTTATCCCCGCTAGCAGGGAAGCACTATCTCCCCAGCACAGAAGATAACCTCTCTCGAGTGTGTCCCCTTTTATCTACCGCCAGTCTCATTCAGACGCCAATCGCCTCATGGTCGCCTTTGAAAATCGCGCCCATTGTCCTAGCCGCGTTCTCCGCCCATCATTGAAATTATAATTACCCGATGCTACGTCTCGAGTGCGCTACGAGATGGATAACCTGCCCATCATGGCCGCGTGGCTCTCTAGCCCACCTTACCCACGGCCCTCCCCCTTTATTACCCGATTTCCCCCCGGCTTTGCGAAAAAAAATCCCTTGGAGAGAGAACCTGGCTCCTCTGCGGATAAATAACAAACAAATGCTCTGGGTGGTGGAGGCCGTAGTGGGCTAATAACCTAAACGATACTCTCACGACGCGCAGTGGGGCGAGTTTGGTGCGTGCTACTAGCGTGGTGCGGAGTGCGGTGCGGAGCCAATGTTGGGCCGGGATGAGCCCGTGGCACCACAGAGATTATAACGCGGGTAAGAGGCTGACCAAGCCTGTTATCAATGACTCATCGTGTTTCGCCTGTCGTGAGAAACATGTATCGCTCAATTGAGCATCGTGACAGTGCTTGTCTCCTGTTTACAGCTCTAAGCCAGTGACAGAAATTCTACATTTCTTTGGCAGGGGCGAATATGTCCAGGGAACGACCACTGTTAGACTGCAGGGTGGCGGAATGCTAACAAAGAATGCTAACACAGAAAGAAAGTCTCGCCTAGACAGCTCGATTCCTACCTCGGGCGGCTTCCCGTGCGAAATTTGTGTCTCTCCCCCTGTACTGCATGAGTATCGTCTGGGTTCTCTGGTTTTCTCCCACAAAAAAACACTCGCTAATTAACTTGCCGATAACATCATAATGTACAGAACGCAGTGTTTGGCAAACATTGGCGCTGGCTGACTGCATGGCTGCCTTTCCCCTCCCCACCTCTCTGCGAGATCCTCGATACACCTCTGTATCCATGTCTCGTCCATGACCAGGCATGAATTTGCACGGCGCGTTACAAATTGTGTTATTACTCCCCACAATAGTGTACAACCCATCTTCCCTCATAGATCAACCCCCACCAAGCCTTTGAACTCTTAACCTTTCGATTGTGAGCCGCTTGCTTTACTGCTTTGCCTCATGGCCGGTCTAGTCTTGTGCTCACAACTGCAAGGTAATCCAGATGTTGTGACCCACATTTAAATCTCTGAAACGTAATATGTTGCACACCAATGGATGTGTAACGTAAGCAACATACAAGTGACGTGAGCTTTGCAAAGCTGATCTGAGACCGAACCCCGAAGGATACCCCCAACGTAAGACGAAAATCCACTAAGGAGAGAGGAGGAGCGCTCGATACAGCATTCCTGAAAAAACAGCTATGGAAAGCAATTCTCACGCATGAAACCACGAACACCTACATCAGTACGCATGTAAACTTTACATACTGAGGTAAATAAGTAAGGATTGTAATGATATAGGTTTTCACAGCTTAATGCATGATGATTGTTTCGAAAAGCTGCTCTCTCAGGACAGCCGCGTCGATCGCTCCCCCTCTCTCCATTGCTACGTTTGTCCTCACACGTTGGAGGCATTCTCAGGCGCTGTGTGTGTGTCATGTGTGTAACTCCTATTTATACGTAGGTACTATGTATATGTTAAGTCTCTATGTGATTCCAGTGTGCGAGCAAGACAATGGAACCCTTTGAAATGGACCCCGACCTTCTTCCAGCAGCTTTTCGAAGCAATCAATCGGTAAGGATTATCTAAAACAAATGAATGAGCAAAAGAAAAACATGCCGAGGTCAATTTAATGGAGATCACAAAATATCTGGACCACCCGGTAGAACTATCTGAAAAACAACGCCTCTCAAATTTGCCCCAACAGCAATGGCAGAATGGGAGTCGTAGATCTCAGCGCTGTCGTTTTTGAAATAATGCCCACGAAGGTGTTTGTCTCGAGGATTTGAAGAAAGGTGATCGCTCATATGAATTTTCTCATCTCACCTCAATGTTAGAACCACTTAATCCTGTACAGGGTTGCGGTGAACTGGGGCCTATCCTGGCAGACACAGGGCGTAAGGCAGGGATATACCCACGATGGGACGCGAGTCCATCACCGGGCACTGAGGGCAATTTAGTCTGCAAAGCCAATTAACTTATGCAGCAGCATGCTTTTTGGACTGTGGGAGGAAACCCACGCGGACACGGGGCGAACATGCAAACTCCACATAGAAAGGTACCCGAGCCGAGATTCGAACTCGGGACCTTCTTGCTGTGAGGCGACAGCGCTACCCACTGGGCCACCGTCCCGCCCTCATATGAATTATTATTTCTTATTTTATTTTTTTGATGGCTCACTGCAAACGGATTTTCACTGCCGCAGAAACTGCATTAATTTATGCATTATCTGTGCCCGCTACAGGGTCGCAATGATAAGGGAACCTATACCGGCGGGTACTCACAATAGATATACCAATAATGGGATGCCAGTCCATCACAGCGCATCGGGAGCAATTTAATCAGCAGGCCTATTAACCTAGGCAGCAGCGTTTCGTTGAACTATTCGAGGAAATCTGAGTACCCAGCACGGACATGGAGAAAACAGGCAAACTACACTCAGAAAGGCACCCCAACCAGGAATCGAAACTCATCTTTCAGTGAGGCAGCAGCCCTACTCACTGCGCCACCATGATGCCCCGATACAGAAATGATGATGTGACATTAATGTTAACGCTCATGTTCATGCTGCCGCTGTGTTGCAGCACGGGAGCTTGAGATGCATGCGCGGTGCGGCATGGTCAGCCTCCCCTTCTGCATGGGTGCTCCTCCTCACGCTTGGCACAGTGAGTAACGCTGAGTTCGTGTGCCCCGACCCTGCGTGTGGTGCGGTCGTAGATGTTGATGATGATTGTTGAGATGTATTGTGTCACTGCTTGTGGAGTGGCGTGGATCAGGTGTGCTCTATGTGCTCGGCTGGTGGTAGAGATGTGGGGGGGGCAGTTTGTGTTTGCTCTCTTGCAGCTCGTCACCGCTATGGGTGCACGGTTGCCTCTGTGTGGGCCGCACGAGTTCTTGTCAAATGGACGGTGCCAGCCTTGCCGCCAGTGCCCCCCAGGAGAGGAGCAGAACCAGGTGCTCAGATTCAAACTACCAATGAAACACTGCAGCCTTTCACAGCCACACTCCGTGTCGTGACTCCTGCTCCTCCACCAACATGCACGTCTACACATTGCGTGCGGCTCATGAAACAGAAACAATGTGCATTGCTGTCTAGAAAGAGATGTAATAATAATAATTGCAATTCTAAAGCGCTTTTCACCCAAGGGTCACAAAGCGCTGCACATAACTGTGGAGAGAACGGCACGCCAACAACAACATATGAACGGCCTCATCTCATCTCTCATCTCATTATCTGAAACCGCTTAATCCTATATAGGGTCACGGTGAGCCGGAGCCTATCCCGGAAACACAGGGCGTAAGGCAGGAGCAAACTCCACACAGAAAGGCACCCGAGCCGAGAGATTCGAACCCGGGACCTTCTTGCTGTGAGGCGATAGCGCTAACCACTGGGCCACCGCGCCGCCCTATGAACGGCCTATCAACAACAATAACATTTTGTTTTTTTTGTTACAAATCTAAGCTGTGGAGTGTTTTTTTTTTATCACGGTGATCTTTCTGTAAATGCACAGCGGCAGCCGAGTTAAGACTATCAGTACGCTGCAGTTTGACGCCGGTGTTGCACTGCAGGTCACAGAGCTGGGTTTCAATATTGCGGCTTCAGTGTAATCTTCTGCAGTTTGATTCTACATGAACACGGTATGTGAACAATGTCATGGCAGGATTGTTTCGTAGTTTGTAAGTTTCATATGGGATGTGGCAGGTTTCATGTGTTATAAGTAAGAGCAGAAGATAACAATTTTAGATTACACCGGTGGGATGGAGGAGGGCAGGTTAATGATCTGTGAACCAGTGACGCCCTGATGCCAGCGGCCAGTGGATCCAGATGGTAGCCGAGTATCACAATTCAATGTTCCCACCATATTTCTTAACTTGACTTTGCATGGGAATTAATGTATGCAATAATAGTGTTTGTTTATTGAAAGGTCTGCTTCTCAATTGTTTCCATTCCTGTAAGTATAATCTTAATTACTTGTTCCCAATTGATTCTGTACAGAGTACAGGGGGGCTGGAGACTATCCTGGCAGACACAAGGCACAAGATAGAGATAAACTCAGAATGGGACGCTAGTCTATCCCTGGGCACCAGGGGATATTTAGTCAGCAGGCCAATTTAGCTCTGCAGCAGCATGCCTTTGGACTGTGAGAAGAAACCCGAGTACCTGGTGAAAAACCACATGGATACGGGAAGAA
Source organism: Mordacia mordax (assembly GCA_036362905.1). NCBI lineage: Eukaryota > Metazoa > Chordata > Hyperoartia > Petromyzontiformes > Petromyzontidae > Mordacia > Mordacia mordax. The sequence goes on from JAZEWT010000016.1 coordinate 10,714,583, forward strand.
TGCACAAACTCCACAGAAAATGCCACCAGAGCCATAAATCGATCCTGGGTCCTTTATTCTGTGAGGCAGCAGTACTCCCTACTATGCTAATATGCCACCTTTAGTGTAACTATTAATATAAGAATTTCAAAAGTGGTCATTACGAAACCGTTAAAACACGATAATTCTTCTCAGACCACATGGTGTAAATTGCTGAATCTCTTACATATTATGTTTATTTTAAGGCCGCAGTGTCACTGTGAAGACGCTAAATTGACCGTAAGAATGGATCTGTACCCAACTCGTTGGATATGGGATGCTGACTGAACGACCATTGTGCGATTTGTCAGACGATGCTGGCGAGCTGTGGTGGGATTAACGGCCATAGCCGGACCACGTGGACCTGCTTGTGGTAGGGAGACCGGCCGTGCTCACGTGACTTTTCTGCTTGCAGGTTTGTGGCCACGACTATGGGGAAGGCACAACGTGCGAGGCCTGTCCTCCTGACTATTACAGCGATAAGTTGGGCTACGACAAGTGCCAGCCACGTATTGACTGTGAGATCTACAACGCCAAGACGCAAACAGCCGGGGACGAGCAGCACGACACCGTCTGCGGGGATTGTCTACCAGGGTTCGTGCGCCGCCATCACTTGGCTGTCGGTTTCACCTTCTCACTGTGTCCTTGATCAGCAAGAAGGCCTTAATCATCATCGGCCATTGTCAACACCATCCATCCAGAAATCTGACAAATGTGTTGACGAACGTATTGAGTCTCGACTGCTTCAGATGCTTTTTGTTTCTGTGCATGCGTTTCTCTTGGCAGCTTCTACCATTGCTCTTTGTTGTCTCCCAATTTGAGCAACAAATACGACAAATATGAGTGCTGTGACTGTCGGAGCGCGAAGACAGCATTCCCTGGTGAGAGAAACTGCAGTGGCTGTTAATGCAAATGAGACACTCTTGCCTGCTGATGAGATACCGTGTGTCCAAACCACTCCAGAGTGTGCTTGGACGAAATCAATGTTGCTGAAATCATCCACTCCCAGAAGGCACTGGGGCCGGTGGGTTCTATAAAGGATAATGTTATTATTTTGTGCAGAGACATGTCTCTGCACAAATGTCTCTGCACAAAATAATTGTTTTCTGCTAATCTCGTTAATGAAAGATATTCCTAGCGGGATGAAAGCTGCCAGAACCTGATGGTTTATGCATCTACTTCAACTTTGTAGTTTACATAACAGATAGGTTTTTGTAAACGATGTAGGTTTCCACGGCTCGATGCGTGACGATTGCTTCGAAAAGCTGCTCTCTCGGGAGGATGCCTCTAACGTGTGAGGCGAAACGTCGTGAGGAAAGGAGAGGATGTGAATGACGCGGCTGTCCCGAGAGAGCAGCTTTTCGAAGCAATCATCAGATGGGTTTTTATCATTTGCCAGTTTGTCATAGTGCTGTTTTAAACATCGTTATACTATACCACACTATTAATCAATCACAATCTATGACACGACATTTCTAGATAAGTGCTGAGAAGTGGAATGGCTGCTGGCCTCTTTCCTATTCCACTCTCTGTTGTCTATGTTTCCCCTAGAATGCAGGGTTGGTTTCACGACTGCCAAGGTCAGAATGCCCCACGCCGGTAAGTGTTCTCATGCCTGACAGATGTGGTAACGCATGCTGAGATCTATGTCAGATGTCACGGTCTCTCCCTCTTCTAACGAGAAACGTCGTGCCATTAATCTCTATCGGCACGAATAAGAGTCACAAATAACCGTAACGTCACAGTGGTCA
>JAZEWT010000016.1:10717671-10729774 GCA_036362905.1 Mordacia mordax
GACTCGAACCCGGGACCTTCTTGCTGTGAGGCGTCAGCGCTAACCACTGCGCCACCGTGCCGCCCACTATTAATAGTAATGTTGTCATCTTGGATAACGTGCATTGCCCTCGTGTTGACTTTCAGTGCAGACTCCATCCTACGAGAGCACATTGGGACCGTTGTTCTATTCTCTGCTGGGCGTGCTGCTGCTGCTTGTGACCCTGGGCATGTGGGTCTCCCGAAGGCTGTTACGGCGCTCGGCTCAGCGCTTTGTGAATGCGGTGACCTCACGACGTCAAAGTCGCATCTGCAGATGCCCACCATCGCAGGGTGAGAGCAGGGCATGCGGTCGTACAGCGCACGACCCTGCGCGCTCGAGAGAGATCGACGCACGAGTGCCAGACATGCGAACGTTTGTGCCTTGTACCTCATGTGGATGTTCATTCAAACTCGTAAAACGAGACTCGGTGAAGAATTTCTGGATAAATTGCAGACAGCTGCTGTACGAACATAGTATATGTGCACGTTGCATATACTGCACCGCTGCTTGTGAGCTGGCATGGAGGAGGCAGCCGTTATAAATTTACTGCATCAACTCAACAGGGTGGTGCAAGAGGGCGTCTAAACAGCGGTAACATCCGCATTTCACAGAAAGAATCTCTTCCCCAAGGCGGTTCAATTCCTGCCTGAGCGCCTTTCTGTGTGGAGTTTGCGTGTTCTCCCCCTATTCTGCGTGGGTCTCTTCCCGGTTCTCCGGTTTCCTCCCACAATAAAAGAAAATCTCTCATTTATTGATTGGCTGATAACATCACAATATATTGGATGCAGTGTCTGGCGAGTTGACGCCGGCTGCCTGCATGGCTGCCTCCCCCCACCTCTCTGGTTTCTTGCAGTGCATTGGGACGTCTGAGAGAAAGGCGCTATGTAAAGATAATAATAAACATCAGGTCAGCACCCTTTAAACACACGATCTTCTCAACAGCACCAAGAAAATGTCTCATCTCATCTCATTATCTGAAACCGCTAAATCCTATATAGGGTCACGGTGAGCCGGAGCCTATCCCGGAAAAACAGGGCGTAAGGCAGGAATACACCCGACGACGGGACGCCAGTCCATCGCTGGGCATTGCGGGACAATTTTAGTCTGCGATCCAATCAACCTATCCAGGAGCATGCTTTTGGACTGTGGGAGGAAACCGGAGTACCCGGCGAAAACCCACGCGGACACGGGGAGAGCATGCAAACTCCACACAGAAAGGCACCCGAGCCGAGAGATTCGAACCCGGGACCTTCTTGCTGTGAGACGTCAGCGCTAACCACTGGGCCACCATGCTGCCCGCAAGAAAATGTAATCACTCTAAAACCTTTGTCTCTTTTTTCAGATACAACACTCAAAATGAACCTCTTGCCATCACCAAGGTAAATTGGAGCGTCACCTTCCCACCACTTGCTGTTTCCAATGCTCGTGTTTACCTGGTAGGGATTTAAGGATTTGCGTTTGTTTGGCGCTTACCTGCACCCGCATCACGCGACACATCTTGTTGGGGTAAGGGTGGAGGTGTCAGCAGACTGGTGGAGCAGAGCTCGGAAGGAGCCCTCGTTCCTCCATGCATGACAAGCGTGCGCGTGTATATGGCAGTGGAGTCAAGTCCAATGTTAACGCTGACGAGCTTGAGCGATTAATTTTCGTCCCTGTAGCTCCTGCAAACACGGGCCTTACTTAACATTGTACATGGTGGGACAGACAACATTTAAACATATATATTTTTACATAGTTGACACATTTATTTCGACATTAAGCATATATGTGTCAGGTGTTTCTTACACAATCCTCTGTGCGGAATGCGATTTCTCAACACGGTCACCAAAGGTTGTGGCCCTGAAGTCCAACTTGAGCCAGTAATTTTTGTCCTGAACATGTATCCGTGGCTTTGGTTCTTGTGAGTGAATATATTGGTCTGAGATTAAGAGGTGACTTCCATCTGTTCCTGACTGAGTCGGTGAGTTGAGCTGACTGCTAACGGCTCATTCTCACGTGTCCATGACTATCAGACCACCGGAGGGTCATCGACGCCACAGCATTGGCCCAAGGTTCTCCGACACACTGAAGAATTGCAAGTGCGAGTATTGCCGAGGCCTCATGAGATCCTTCGAAGCGTAAGTTTTCTTCTGTTTGCTTTTTATGCTCGCACAGATTTCCCAGGCCATTTTTGCAACCGGCTTTCAATTGCAGTCTTGGCAGATTGGAAGCATTCTAGCAGGTTTAAAATATCTTCTCAAAAAAGTAGAATATTGTTTGAAATTCGATAGATATGTTATGAGTTAATACTAATACAAAAGATTAATCATTATGAATGACTGCTTAATCCTGTACAGGGTTGCGAAGGGGCGGGGCCTATCTCTGCATGCAGAGGGTGCAAGGTGGAGCTATACCCAGAATATGACGCCAGTAGATCGCAGGGCAGTTTTTGGGCCAATTTGCTCAACAGGCCAATTAACCTAGGTGGCAGCATGTCTTTGGACGGTGGGAGGAAATCGGTGTACCTGGTGAAGACCCACGTGGACACGGGGCAAATACGCAAACTCCACACAGAAAGACACCCAGGATGGGAATCGAATCCGGTAATCGGATAATTCAGCTGGTGATAGTGCTGGGAATAATTTTTTAGGTGATACATTCAAATGCTAGTTAGAATTAATACACGTTGAAAGCTACATTTATGGAGAATTGGAAGTGGATCTTCACTCAGACTGTTGAGCAGCAATTTGGGTTTTCGAGACTTGTTCACGAATTAATAAGTATAGAGCAGAGGAGAGGGTAATCCTATTGCCATACAATGCCAGACGTGAGGATCTTACCCTGCCGAGTGCGGTTATATGATTAACATGAGGCTCTTACTCTGCCGAGTGTGGTTCTATGATTAACATGAGGATCTTACTCTGCCGATTGTGGTTCTATGATTAACATGAAGCTCTTATTCTGCCGAGTGTGGTTCTATGATTAACATGAGGATCTTACCCTGCCGAGTGCGGTTATATGATTAACATGAGGCTCTTACTGTGCCGAGTGTGGTTCTATGATTTACATGAGGATCTTACTCTGCCGAGTGTGGTTCTATGATTGACATGAGGCTCTTAGTCTGCCGAGTGTGGTTCTATGATTAACATGAGGATCTTACCTGCCGAGTGTTATTCTATGATTACCATGAGGATTTTACCCTGCCGAGTGTGGTTCTATGATTAACATGAGGATCTTACCCTGCCGAGTGTGGTTCTATGCTTAACATGAGGATCTTACTCTGCCGAGTGTTGTTCTATGATTACCATGAGGATCTTACCCTGCCGAGTGTGGTTCTATAATTACCATGAGGATCTTACCTTGCCGAGTGTGGTTCTATGATTAACATATATTTTCAAGAATGTTAATCAGGCTGTACTTCATTTTCTTCCCAGTGGTGAGTTTCAACGCAACTACAACTCGATTTATTCTCCATATGTTCTGGTAAATATCTCTCCATCCCAAAACAACCCACACCTAGAGTTTATTAAAGTCACCCGTGCACCAGTGATTGATGACACACTGGGTGGTCCCAGGTGTCTTGTAACCTCCATTTAATTGACCTCAGGCATTTGTTTCCTTTGCTCATTTATTTCTGTTTTAAATAAAAAAACATCAGTAATTTATTTCAGATTTTAAAAGTTTATATATTTCATTGCTATATTGCTTACATTACACACCCATTGATAGAAGCACATATATTACATTTAAAAAAAATAATTGTGGGTCACAAGGTGTCTGGACCACCCTGTACACTCGGATATGTCATCGAAATACGAATTCACCGTCAGCCAGGGTAGTGTGGTGTTGTAGGAGTGAGTAGCGTTGTCACCTCACAGCAAGAAGGTACCGGGTTCGATTCCCATCCTGGGTGTCTTTCTGTGTGGAGTTTGCGTATTTGCCCCGTGTCCACGTGAGTCTTCGCCAGGTACACCGATTTCCTCCCACCGTCCTAAAGACACACTGCTGCCTAGGTTAATTGCTCTGCTCAGTAAATTGCCCCGAGTGCTCTGCTCTGCGAGCACTGGCATCAAATTCTGGGTATAGCCCCTCCTTGCGCCCTCTGTCTACCAGGATAGGTTCTGGCACCCCACGACCCTGTAAAGGATTATGAGGGTATTGATAATGATGATGTAAATCATAAGCAGGCTCCGTGTTGTTCTGGCACCGCATGACTCTATTCACTGGTCTTAAATGAGTCGATCTGTTGTACTGCCCAACGTGTTCGTAGTCTAGAGTGTACAGACTACGTTGGTGATTTACCAGTGGAAGATAGCAGGTGATATGAACTTGAATTTTGGGTAGTGTTCAGTGATCAATTAAAATGCTTCAATAAAAAATAAAATGCTGTACTTTCAGTTATGACTGTGAAAGCAGGGTCGAGTGAAACACATTTTACTACCTGCAAATTACTAAATTATAATAATAATTGTAACTTATAGCCTGCACAGTATTTGCTCACTCTCGTAGAGAGGACAACTAGAGACGTGATGAACCATGGACAAGCTGGAAGGAAGCTATGCAATCAGACAGCGCCAACATTTAATCAAGCTGTGCGGTCCTCTGTATATTCAGGTTGAATTGGTACAGTAATTAGTGTTAACATGTGGGAGGAAACCCAAACGCCAGCAGAGAACCCACACATGCCAAGGAGACACACTATGCCAAAGACCAAACAGGTGGAGTTCGCGCATTTTTTGTGGTACTGCCCTCTCCTGAGAAACCTGGGTATGACATCTAGACACCAACGGGGAGGGAGTTGGACAACATGTGTATAATCCACCAAGCCTGGCCTCCACCGCGCTGCATGAGGTTAAATTGCGATTGTACAGCCCCCTCACCTGAAAAAAATAAACCTCCGCAGGACCTTCATGAAAGAGAGTTGAGTATTTCCTGAATAAATAAGCAAAGTAATCGGCATCTAGTGAACCCCTGCTGGAACCTCTGCACTTAATGAGGTATAGACCCAGAGTGCTCAACTGTTTGCACCTCAAGGCCCACTTGGGTCTCCACGGACCAGGAGGTGGCGCTCGTGACCCATTAGTGGGTCGCGACCCCCCCCCCCGGTGAAAATGGCGGATGCATCGTGCTCGGCCCCAAGTGAAGTCTTCCTACTCGCCTCGTCCTCCACCGCATGATGCCACGCGGCAATGGTGTCTGGAGCACGGTCCACACTTCCACGCGTGCACACTCGCTCAGGTTCACCAGGGTGACCGAAGCACCTCACTGATTTAAGCATATCCCCACCATCAAACTCTCACAAGGAACATTTACTAGCAAGTGGACTGGTGCTATAATGGTTAATCTTTGCTTGTTTTCTTTCCAGTGTAAGAAGAAAATGGGTGAGTTCCTCTTTTCGACTAATTTTTAATAATATTAATGCCACAATTCAATTCCATTGTTTAAACAAATGCTAATTATGAGAAGCGTAAAATTATTATATACAGTGCAGATAGCATATCATGTGTGTAAGAGGAATTCAATGCACGTGTGGTTGTGAGGCCTCTCCACTGTCATTTCATACAGCTGGGGTGCAATTGGAGAAAAAAAATGCTGTGGATCCACACCTGGGTCTGCATTCCCTTTAAGAGTGGTGATCTAGGGGTCCTCCCCTAGAGAATGTTGCGTTTATAGCAACGCGTTTCATGCATTTCTGTTCCCACACAATGCTACCCCTGTACTTGAGCTAAAGAGAGTTCATGTAAAAGAGGTTTGACAAACAGTGGAAGATTTCTTTCAGAGCGACACAACTGTAAAAGAAAGCAGCGTGCGCACTTAGGATATAGTCACGAGACTATTACATTGGGCAAAGACTGTAGCCTGCCTAAAGTAGCAAGGAGAAATGCGTGATTGGATCACAGTGAGAGAGAGGGATACACGGCATGCAGGTTAATAGAATCGTTCAAACGGTAAGAAGGGATGACAGCCGACGAGCAAGAACGCTGAAGTGGCAGCCAATGAATGGAACGGCCTCGACATTAATTCCCACCAGAGTAGTGAGGCCACGTTGAAGCTGTGGGTTCGCACTGAGGCCATTCACTTGTGTTGACACTAGAGTCGTGTTGAGGCTACATGGATGCCTCATTGTGAACACGTGTGGTGCAGTAATAGCGTGAGTCGAGGGGAGTGCGATTCTGCGATCTCCTCACGAACTCTGCTGGGCACACATAACGTCTCAGTGATGTAATACACCGAGTAGTCGGACCTCACAGAGGTTACCAGTGGGTGCTTTGGTGGTGCACATGAAGGTTACGATTTCACCCTCTGCAGGTCACTTTTCTCATGATCAAATTGTCAAACTGTTGGACAATCAGAGATACAGTATAGATACATATGCACACAATAATTACTTTTTGGGGGGTTGGTTTAACTTTGTTTAACGTAATATTTGACACGCTAACTGGATTTTCAAAGGGAACATTTTGTTTTAGAGGTGGAGGCATGAGCGGGTCTCTGTGACCACCCCACCCCCCTAGGTAACACACCTGGAATGAAACCCATCAACTTTACAAATAGCGTGAAGGAAGAATCTGACAGGTAAGGTAACCCTGGCTGCCTGGACTCGCGGAAACAGCAGTCGAAACGCTGATGATGGCCAAGATGACTGTGTAGATTTGCCGAGCATGGCTGCTGCTAAAATACCGTCTGCTTCCCGGCTATCGCCCTGCCCGTGGCCAGATGAGATGGCACATACTTTGCACTCCTTCAGAAGCGGGGTTGGTGACTCGCGCAGATATCATTGTGCAAATAACAATAAATCATGCATCCTTCCTCTATCTGTCTTTATAAATACAAGGACTGCTGTTGAGCTGTGCTTTTGGGATAGTATTTTCAAGCGTCCCTCCTCTCTTTGGGGGAATTATCATTAGCCCGATGATGGTCATTAGCCTGATGATAATCATTAGCCGAATGATGATCATTAGCCTGATGATGCCTCCAGTGTGGAAGGCGAAGCGCATGAAGGAGAGAGGAAGAAAAATTCGCTGTGGATCCACACTGGAGGCACCATCAGGCGAATGATCATCATTAGGCTAATGATGATCATCAGGCTAATGATCATCATCAGGCTAATGACCATCATCAGGTTGATGATAATGCCCCCAAAGTGGTAGACGAACCTTCACTCAAGGAGAGGAGGAACGCTTGATAATTCTATCCCGAAATAATGGCTCTTGAGAGCAATTCTCATGCGGCAATCTGTGAAAACATAAATCATCATTATTCCAAATACATTTTTTCAAATATCCTTACAGATCTCATTGGCTGCACAGCTTTCTGGGCATACATTTCATCAGATGCATTGGTTAAATGCAAGCAAAACTCTGCAACAGTTTAGACATTCATTTTGTAACACCAAAGCCCCGCATAATATAGTCCACATGGATATGAGAACTGCACAGCAGCTTTGTACATTGGTAGAACACTTGCACGTTCACTGGTATACCCTTTATAACAATCCTAGAGATACAGCATAATACATAGCACCTCATCCCGTAAGCACAATGTTTTTGTCCTCAGCCATTGCGATTGCTCATTCTTAATTTTACAGTTAGTGTCTGCATAACGATGAGTAAAATGTTGATGGATTTGAAAGTATAGCTATTCTCGCCTCATTTATTTATGTGATTTCCCTCTGAGTGATGATTTTGGGCTGACGGATTCTGGGCCAGTACCCTGGGTGAAGACCGTGAAGTTCAAGAGGCTATTCAATAGTATGTCCAGGCGTTCCTCAGTGGGATCGAGGTGAGCTGGAATATGTTGTGGGTGAGTTGCAACTCGGACCGAGTGGGAAGATTTCGATCTGGAAGCTCGTTGGGGTCATTGCAGACAAAGTCGTCACGATTACACGAAGACGAGTGTCATACATTACCCATTGAGGGACCTTTTCTGTTTGGTAAGGAGGCAGGAGCTTCAGAAGCGTGAGTGCAACCAGCTGGAGCAGAAATCTGCTCTTCAGCATCCCCGGGTGTGGTCCTTTGGTGGAGCGGCCTACAGGGGATTAGAGCACCCATCGTCTAGCAAAATGGCTCCATAGAAAATAAGAATCTCATTTAGGGCAGTGGGGGTGCAGACCAGCGCCACTCCTAGACTGCCACCCACTCCTCACACCAGAAGCAGAAACCCGGGCTGGCGCTCGACAACCACTTCTGCAAGACAGATGCCTCTGACCAAATCATATGATCTTTTCAGGTCTTGAATGTTAAGTAGAGCCCGGACAATGCCGAGTAGTAAAGGTCTGAAACTGCAACCACTTATATGCCATTCTGAGTGCATAATCTATGTCCTTTTATGTCTAATATATTTTAATCACTACCATGTGTGTTCCTTTTGTATGGAACAGCCACAGTTACTTGCTTCTGTGATGTGCAAAGAGTGAAATTCACCTAGCAGAGACTGCAATAGCTAATTCGTGTTTCAGATTAATGCTGTAGCATGGTGCACGGTCATTGCCCTCACTCGCGGTCATATCCATGAGGTAATCCAGGCAAAGGAACCCCCCCCCCCATGTGGCTGAGCAACGTTCATCAGTGAATTATGCCTGGTGAGCTAGAATCACTATGTGTACGAGACAATTATTAGAATTCTGCTGCTGCTGTGTATTGTTGCAGTACACACTCAACGGTGTCCTTGGAGCCAGAGAGAGGGACTAGACGGGTGAGTATCTATTGTGGCACTCTGTCGGTGGGTGGGCAACGCATGCTGTGCCGTGCAGTGCTTGGCACCGTCAGTAACACGTGCATGAAGCGGATTCGAGATTTGTGTGCACTTGTTTTCAAATCCACGTTATAATAAGCAGATCTCTGCCCAGCCTCCCCCTCATCTGTGCAATGTTATGCGACTATCGTATCCGTGTTTATGCCTGTTATCGGAAGATTGGACGTAGCATAATCATGGTTGTAGGTTGAAGGTTCATATGCACAGATTGACGATTCTCATTATCATTACATTTATTGAAAATCAATTCCAGTTTCTGTCTATGAAGCACAACGCCAAGCATATATTCAAGCCATTTTGTTAAGGGACGAATCTTGCTGCTATTCTCCGTGCCATGGTGCTGCAGTGCTGCTTTAGGCCCAAAAGTCACATCTATGGTGTTGCACTTCCTCAGTGTGTCGGGCATTCTCAGGTATGGGGCCCTTCCTTTCTGTGGTGGGTTAGTAGTAGACACAAGTGCTTCATTTTGATAACAACATAGAGCAGTGGTAATCGCTGCAGGACCAGCAGATTTACCTCTTCAGCAACAAGTCGGCACATGGTGGCACAATGGGTAGCGCTGTCGCCTCACAGCCAGAAGTCCCAGGTTCGATTCCTGGCTTGGGTGCCTTTCTGTGCGGAGATTGCATGTTCTCCCCGTCGCCGCCTGCGTATTCGCCGGTACGCCGATTTCCTCCCACCGTCCAAAGACACACTCCTGTCTAGATAAAATTGGCCTGCTGAGTAAATTGCCAAAAAACGCATGCCCTATACTTGTGCCACATCCTGGGTATTCCCCCGCCACAGTGTCTGGCAAATGTTAGCGCCAGCTGAATGCATAACTGCCTTCCCCTCTCCTCTCTGTGGCTTCCTTGCTATGCCTCTTCAATGATGTGTTGCCCTGGATAATGGTGTCTGTGTCTGCTAAATAATAATTAATAATAACAGCACGCTTTGCCCAAAATCAATGCAATTGAATGAAGATTGCTCTCTCCGCCAAAGTCGAGGAACCCTCAACACGGTTTTCTAAAAGAACAGCTCGAGAGCAATTCTCACATGTCGAGCCGTGAAAACCCAGGTCATTACAATTGAATAATGACTGAGGTCCCTTCTGCTGCATCTCCACACGAGTGCAGGACAGATGAGGAGGAGAGTGAGTACATCTCCATCCACTCCACGACTCTACAGTTGCAAATTGATAGAGAAGCTGTTGCTGCTGCTTCGTAGCAGCAGTTGGTTACCCGAGTTTAGCGTGACGTCCCTGCACTGCCAGCGAGGGTGCCACGCTCGCTGCTCGTGAGGGGACTGCGGAAAGGTTGTTGGTAATACGGCGCTTTCGCAAATGGGAATCTGATGGTTTGCAGCATCTCGCGAGTGCAGCGGAGAGTTGGAACATGTGGGTTTCAGCGAAATATGCGGGTGCAGATGTTATGTGTGCCAAGTGTCAAGTCGAATTGTGCAATGTGATGTTTTGGTGGCAAAGTGCTGAATAATCGCTATGAATTTTTGAAATGGTGTCTTTATGTTGTTGGCAGTTCCAAACGTTCTTAAATGTGTTTATGCAAATAACTGCAATAATTTGGTTTATCCATTCTGTCCGCTGCATAATTATGGAGTCTCACCATTATCCTTACACGAGGTTGTCGTTGAATGCCACGGTATATGTTTGTATGGAGGAAGCTTTGTTTAACTCTCTTTCAGAAAATGATTGAGTGTGTAGAAGAGATGTATGGACAGGCCCTCAAGAAAACTAAAGGTAAGTGTGTATGGTATTCCCCCATCATGGGAGAATACCATCTCATAAAGAGATGACTTTATCCAAACAGCTGGATGTTCAAAGTAACTGGTCCGTTTGTGTATCACGGTGCAACGCTATGGTCTTGTCCAAGTGCAGCCGCACGAAGAAACATCATTATCACGTTCCCATTTCTTGAGTTTTCCTGCATCACTTGATCTTCAGGAAGATGCACTGACAGCCCCTTTGTCACCGAGATGCAGCAGACAGCCTGTGAGCTTCGTTCATTCTCTGAATGCAAAGTGTGTGGAGGGGTGCATGGAGATGTGTTAAAAGGGAGAGATGCACACGGAGATGTCTGTAGTGACATACGCTTTGAAGAAAAAGCAGAAAGACAGACGAATGAGACATAAAAACAGGTCCGACTGCATTTAAATGCATGCTTTTGATGGCAGAAATGGCGTTAACATTTTCCTTCAACATCCTGGTTCACTGTCCCCCAGCCCTACCGTTCCATGTTTCGCTCGAGTCGTCCTTACTCATCCAGTAAATACATCTACGGACTTGTGGGCATACAGACTGCATCGCCGAATCTACTGGAGTTGCCCCGGACCTGCAAGACCTCTGGAATCGCGACTCCCAGTCCCATGCAGCAGTAATGTGGGGTGTGCGGCTGTGTGCGTGTGCAGACATGGCCATCGATGCGCTCGACTTCAGGCTGAGGGAGAAGCTCACACTCAAGCTGAACTCCTCCATCAATAGCGGAGGCACACAGCAGAACCTCCTATCCAAGCTGGGCTATCGGATGGGTATCACGGGGGACGACGTGCTGTTGCTGAGCAATGCGGACGAACTGCTGCGTGTGGCTGGCACGCGCGCTGCCAGCGTGCCCAGCCTCCTGGAGGCGCTGCATGACGTGAAGCACTACGACATCCTCAACCTCCTCTGCAAGGAACTCCTCTCACCAGATGACGAGCACGACCCAAGTTCAATTTGATTGATAAGAGTCGTTGAACTTGATCAAAGCTTCCAGTGCAAGCCACCTCAAAGTACAGGCCTGGATCATGAGCAATTCCTGCATTATCCAATTATAAGACAGTACAGAAAAAATTACGAGAATAAAAGAGAGTACTTCTTAAACACCTTATAAGTAAAGCTCCACAATGGTGCTGTACACATTGAGTTCACGTTTCACGATAGATGTTTTTAAAGGTAGGTTTTAAGTAAACTGCGGAAGACAAACACAGACTAAGAGATCCCTAACTCCATGAGGTAGGTAGTGCCACAACGGACCAGCAACCGAAAAAGCCTGCTCAAAGAATTCCGTGTGGTGTTGTGAGACCACCAGATATTTGGCTGTGAGCGAGTAGAGAAGTCAGGTCCGGGTGGAGGCCAAGGGAATAGATTTAGACGAGCTTTGATGGAGCGAGACTGTGCAGCACCTGAAACACCATCATACACTTGTGGAGTTAGAGTTTTTCGGGACGGACAGTACGAGCGGACAGTGCGATTGCGAGACCCGTGACTCATCTCAACCTCATGGTGTTGACTTACGTAATCCCGTGTTGGCGAGCTCCTGTTGCTTACCCATTGTCCCGTGGTGTTTGCATGAGGTCATCTCGGGGGGGGGGGGGG
>JAZEWT010000016.1:10761511-10780343 GCA_036362905.1 Mordacia mordax
TGAATAAATATAATCATTTAATTTATTTTTTCATTTTTTCTTTCCATAATGACAGGTGAGGCACGGCCTCACCTGCCTCCCCTGACTGCACGTCACTGGTACTCACTAGCATCATTTCCCTTGACAGGCCCTCAAGCATGCACTGCACTGCACCATCCTGGCTTCTGCTGGACAGCAGCGCTCACGCATGCTCGCCACGCTGTTTAAAGGTGACACACGTATCTCACACACACAATAACCGTCGTTCACCACTAGAGATAATGTCACTACAACGAGTGTGCCAGGTTAAGTGCACATTGATGCCACATGAAGCGTCGAAGGCTCATTGGTAAGAGGTCATGGGACATACCCAAATGTTATAGGCTACTTTGACCTGGATCATCCTGATGTCCTTTTAGGAATATTACTGCTGGCTTTCTCAGTTTTAGAAGAGTGATTAATAAGTGGGAAGTAAAGCTGAAATAAAATATAACAGCCTTGGTGTTGCTCAGCCAAAATATGCACTTGAATTATGCAAACCCGGTACCCTCAGTGTGGCTATACATACGTACATAACACACTCGCTCCATTATGTGTAAGGCTGCCATGTGTCTAACCGTGCCCGTGGCCGTGCCACCACCAGACGAACGGTGTCAGCAGCTGGCAGCCCACGGCATCCTGGAGAAGATGTACCTCGACCGGATCATCCGCAGCGGGCAGTTGCACGAGTTCTCAGCCGAACTGGCGCCACATCAGAAGGCCACCACAGCCGATGGTAAGATGGGCACAAGAGTCACGGTGCAGCATTTGGCACGCTGTGCCACATACCTGACAGCAGGAGTCTATTTCCCCCTGCAACAGATAACCTCACGGCAAGTGTTGTCTGAACAGGACCTGCGCCTCTCCTAGGTATGAGTTAAATAGCTGGGTTTATATTAGCAATATAGAGTCATGTGCGTGGTGCTTGTTTCCTCGGCGTATTGTGTGGTATGCTGGCCCTCGCTGCTCAGCCACAATACCTTACATTCTTCAAGGATGTGCAGGGAAGGTTTATTGAGCAAGGTGGCACAGTGGTGCAGCGAATAGCAATCCTGCCTTTAAACAGGAAGACTTTTGTACGATATATAGCTGGTGTGTGACATTTGCATGACTAGGTTTCTACTGTGTACTCTGGTTTATTCTCACATTTCAAACACATGCTTCCTAAGCTAATTCGACTGACTAAATTTCCCCCGGTGTCCTGTGATGGGCTGGCGTCCTCTGCTGGGTGTAGCTCTGCTATGTTCCCTGTGTCTGCTAGGAAAGGCTCACCACGATCCTCTACAAGATTAAGCGGGTAACAATAATTAATATTTAGATAGAGTGGTGGCACCACAGTTTGCATCCTATTTACAGTTTGATTTTCAAACAAACACAATGCCTGTGGCAGTCACAGATGGGTCTGACTGTGACATCCATCTTCACTCTTCTGTGCGCAGGCTCCAGCATCCTAGACCGGGCGGTCATAGAGCACAACCTGCTTTCAGCTAGCAAGCTCTACAACAACATCACATTCTCGGAGTTGGGCGCCCTGCTGGAGATCCCACCTGAGAAGGCAGAGAAGATCGCTTCACAGATGATCACTGAGGGCCGTATGGCTGGTGTCGTGGACCAGATCGACGGAATTGTGCATTTCGAGTCGCGGGAGCCTCTTCCCACTTGGGACAAGCAAATCCAGTCACTGTGCTTCCAGGCAAGGCGGCCTATCCTCACCTGTGACTATGTGCATGATGGTAATACGTTAGCCATTCGATGCGTGCATTTTGAGTGAAAAATATTTTAATTCGTGGATTAATGCATCGTTGCGTGCAGCTACCACCATCGTGAAGCAAGGCCAGGACGTTTTTTACTTACGTGTGGAGAGCGGTAGATCCATGGTTGGCGTGCTGCACGACAAATCGAGAGACCTGAATTCAATTCCTGCTCGCGGCCAGCACCATTGACGATTATCTGAATTATTCGGGGGCCTTCCCTAAGTCGACTCAGCCTTAAATGAGTACCTAGTGCAATATTTAAATATCGCCACTGGGAAGGCAAGAGGGGCCAGGCATGGTATGGGTCACCCACCCACCTTGTTTGCCATACCAGCCTTCATAGGTACTTGCTAATAGCACTTGCCCCAAATATTTGGGAAGGCTTTATGGGGGATCTCTGTCTTTGCACGCAGGTGAATACGCTGCTGGAGAAGATCACGCAGCACGCCCCCGAGTGGACAGCACGTGCCATGGAGACAGAGATGGCGCAGTGACGCCATCTTTGCACAGGGCAGAGTGGACACGCACGGCTCGCCGAGCGAGGGTGCTGCCACAGGCGAACGTGGAACCCCTGAGAATGCCACCATAACGACCGAAAACCTCTCTCACTCAAAAGATGTTATAGACTCCTCACGTACATGCTGCTTAACATGGTTAGGTTCCTTTTGATGTTAATTGAATCCGGCCAAAGATACTTTGGTAAAAGTGCCCAAGTCAGCTTTGGGTGGTGAAATCTTTTGGGTCGACTAAGCAAGCATTTTTTTGTGGATAAAATGACCACCGCAATTTCATGGATATATTGACCCTACCATAGGAATGTTGACTTTACCACTGCCTCATGAGCACCAATGGAAATGGGCACCACATAATGCTTATTTAATCTTTGATATTTGAGGCAGAGTTATGTGATGGAGACAATGATGTCCTAGAATGAATACCTCCGAAGTGAGCTATCCTGAACCTTCACCTGCGATGTGTTGATGTGCTGTTTATATGCGGTAGTTATTTTTGGGGCAGTGAATATGGTTGGTCCAGTAGAATTCACATGGTCTTAAAGTACGCAGGTCACATTGTGTGGAAAAGTTGTGTTAAAGCATTTGATGGGAAACCTATTAATAAGAACCCACCTGTTTGTCCCACAAAGGTTGTACTTTCTGTAATATATTCACAAGTTGCTTTTATTAAAATGAGTTACCCAGTCTATTGCATAACTTGTCACTAGTCCTGTGTTTAACCTTTATGAAGCCAATCGTGTTGAGTAACATTCCCTGACAGTATTGTAACGTATCACATTGCTTCACAAGCCCACCCAGTGTCGATTGTACTTGGAAATGTGGGGTAATTGAATGAGCAAGTTGTGTAATGTCTGTGGAGCTGTCATTGCAATGCAGCAATACCGAAAGAGAGCCAAATGGTCAGTGTCAAAGCAATTACCGCTTGTTGCACAGTTTAACGAATCGAACACTGGTTGCACTAAATAGTGCAAGGGTGTACTAGCTGTAAAAGTACACGGTCTGCTTCTCAGTGGATGTTCAATACCCTGTCTTGTCAGGAAGAATGGGTCATTTTGTGTCAGTGTTGTGGACATTTTTTTTTTCAAATTGTAAAATGCGCACAAATTTACTCCCATCGACAGCGAGGCAGCACTCATCACTCCACATAAGAAAAGACGACAGGACCCATCTAAAAACTAGAATTGGTGAGGCTGGAGTAGGCAAGCACTATGACAAAAGCAACGCCTGGATCTCTCACCTTGCTACTGCTGTACTCTACTAAGCCGGAATATAGGTCTTAGCAAGCAGCTCAGTGAAAGTGCAGTGCTGAAGATTAAGTTCAAATCCTCACAGGGGGTTGACTTGGCCCAATACCCTTCCTGGGTCGATAACATGAGTATTTGCAAGGAAGTTAACAGTGGTTATCCAGAGATTTCTCGCCACCGGAATGTGGAATTTCCTTAACTGGCTTAGGGATGAAGGAGATGAGCACTGCCTCATTGCTCACTTGAACAAGACAATTCGGACGTTGTGTCGAGGGCATTCTGTATCTCGTGCTTGCGATCTCATTGGCGACTTTCTGCTGGGGTAATGTGGCCTAATTACTGCCATGCGAACTGAATGCAACCCCTGTCCCATTGTCTTTCAGGGACTGCCCCAGTAGGAAGTTGCTGATATATTTAGTTCCACCCAGTTATCTCGACCGGGGGGTAGGGTCTGGATAACTGGTACTATGGGAACCCGTTGTAGCCCAATATAAAATGAGCACCCTTCAAAGGATCAAATCGATTCTAGCAGACTGTGTCTTTAGTCTGTCGCTCCAGAATGAAACAATGTTCACTCAACTCGTCAGCCATATGTCCTCACGGAAGTGCAGCGTTAAAATATCATTGGTTCAAGGCAAGCAAAGCTCGGGTCCGGTTTCAACATCAAGGGCTTCTCATTAGCTGAGCACCACGACCGCTCTTGAGCCCACGCATGCGAGCGGCCACGTGAGACACGTGACTCGAAGTAGGCGGGGTTTCCCGTGCGTCGTGACGTGCCCGTCCACTTTCTCCCTCACGCATGTGCGTACAGTACAGGGTTCGCGTACGTCTTGACGTCTTTCAGTTTGGCTGTGCGTGATGACGTCACGGGGAGGTGGCGAGCGCCTCCCTGCGCGGCGTTATGCCTAACCCCGCCCCGTGAGGGTCAGAGCGAAAGTCCGGCGAGGAGTTGAGCAAGGGGTGAGCGTACGGTGATCATAGTGAGGGTGATAGAGGTGAGTGTATGATGGGGGTGACAAGGTGGACGTGTGTTGAGCATGATGAGGATAATAGGGGTGAGGGTGTTGGCGATGAGCGGGTGATGGGGGTGAGTGATAGCGTGAGCGTGAGTGATGGGGATTAGTGATGCTGGTGAGTGTGGTCAAGTTTGAGATGAGGCCGAAATTAATGTGAGTTCGGGTGATTAGGGGCGGTTGAGTACTGTTTGGTGGTGGTGGCTTAAACCCCTGCCAACGTTGAACTGCAGTGGACGAATCCTATACAAGCAAATCTGGTGATAAGTCCCGGGTGATGGCGAACGTGGCACCTGTGTTTGATGGATCTGAAGGCATAGGCCAGATCATCTCAACAACAAGAGTAAAAGGTTGCTGTAGTTTGTGTAGCCCCATTGCCTTGTGATCACCAGCACGTGGTTCCGAGATCGGTGCACGTCGGATCCAAGAAAGAACATGTGCTGGGCTCTATAGCGACGGAACATCCCGTGTGGGCCTGTATCCTTGACGCCAGGACCTGTCGTGAAGCTGATTTGCCGAGTGACCATCGCGTCTGCCATTTTTTCACCGTGAGCGTTGGCATCCACCTGGAACCCCATTTAATGCCACTGGTCTAGCTCTGGCTAGCTGATAAATGTTGCTAGTGTGATGCCAAACCCGACGCCGTGCCAGGCTGAGTGCATGCATCTAGACACCCAAACCAAGCGATTGGGCCGTGAGGAGGTTCGCGATGAATTTTTTTTCATGGGGGGAGTGAGATGTCATGCGTGAAGGACGGTGCCGAGTTCCGTGCCGTGCCAGGCTAGGTGCACCCGGACACCCACACCCTGCGATCGGGCCATGAGGGGGGGCCGCGATGTCGTGGGGTGAGTGGGGGTCGTGCGTGATAAGCGGTGCCGAGTTGCCGCAGGCTGGGTGCACATTAACACGCTCAGGGTTTGAGCCGGGAGCTGTGGTGTGAATGCCTGAGCGCGGATCGTGTGTGATTTGTGGAGAGTAGATCGCCGAGCTATTGCTAAGGGGTCAAGCGTTATGTAGTGAGCGGCCAGAGGGGAGTCATGGGAAGGTAAGGAAGAAAAAGCCGGTGTACGCCTGGGGCAGGCCACTTTCGACCGGTTTGAGCCGGTTTGGCGGGGCGCCTGGGGGGGGGGGCGTCAGGTAGATAAAAGGCGGGTTGAGGAGAGGTGAAGAGTCGGTGATGGGAACTCGGAGAGCTGATGGTTGAGAATGTAGAACGGCGGACGGTTCGGATAGGCGCGCGTGGCTCAACGCCTGTGTTTAGCGGTTCGAGTGAGTACAGTTGGCGCATGTAGTTTTGTGATCTAGTTGTTTAATAAAGCTCCACAAAGAGAGAAACTTCCTGTCCTCTTCTCTGGTGGCGCCGCCGCCTGAGGAAAAGCGCCAGCACGTCCCGGTGTCCATGGGCATGACAACGAGCGGTCTGGTGGTGTGGAGGCCGGTTGGGGTCGTGCCCGACACAAGCACGAATTTCGTGATTTCTTGCCAAGTTAATGGGCCCTATTGTGTAGAGGTTAATAATGGGGTTTCTCCTAATTGGTAGATTCAAGAAAACACAAACCATTGAAACGTTCACAGATACTTACTCATTCAATTACCAACGCAGCCTGCATAATGCACAGATCACGTGTCACAAGACCAATCACAGGCTGCAGAAATGCACACAGGGCGATGCATATAAGCATAGTCGCCACCTGCATTGCTGTACCCAGACATTAATATATTGGGCTGAAACGTACAGCGTGGTACATGTTTGCGACAATGTAAACCACTTCCCACACTCGTGAAGACGATTTGGCAACACCATGGACACGGCACAATGCGCACGATAAGCACAACACAGCAGTCAGTGGAGATGACCAACCCCCTATGCTGTTTGGTACATGGAGACACTGACATTTGGATAGAATAACCTTTTAATTCTCAATTTCTACTTCTGTACAGGATGGCGGTAAACCAGAACCTTTTGCGGCAGACACACCGTGCGAGGCAGGGCTATACCCAAGATATGCCTATCGCAAGGCATTAGGCAAATTTAGTCAGCAGGCCAATTAACCTAGGCAGCAGCATGTCTTTGGCGGTGGGAAGGAATTGGGGTACCTGACAAAAACTCTTGCATACATGGGGAGAAAAATACTACCAGAAAGGCCCCCAAGCCAGGAATCGAACCCGGATTCTTGCTTTAAGGCAGCAGCACTTCTCACAGCGCCAGTGTGCCACCCAAAAATGTATTAGAGGTTTGAGCAATAAGTTCTGGGACTGGATTGTAAGGTAATGAAGTACCATCCTGGTACATTTTGCTCAAACCTCGTTAATGATTGCTTTGTAAACTGCATGAAATGCAACACCAGCATATCATTTGTCACAGTTGTAGTAGTGATGATGCTTTCCTTTATCTTTCCAGATACCTGCTGTGGAAAATGTCTGAGGCAGTTGATAGCACAGAGGTGAGTTTGTGCTTTTGCATTCCTGTGTGTATTTAGGTACGCTTTATTTATCATGGAAGAGAAACGATTGTAAAAGGCTGCTGCCTAAAGATCATCCCATTAGAGTCCAATCCTTTTCTATCTTATCACCCATCTTTTTCTAAAGATCCAGTCAGTCTAACAGATTTAAGTGCACAATTTATATTTGGTGGATCTGGCAGAGCCGGCGATGGACTGGCGTCCCATCGTCGGTATATCCTTGCCTTGCGCCCTGTGTCTGCCGGGATAGGCTCCGGCTTCACCGTGACCCTGTATAGGACTAAGCGGTTTCAGACAATGAGATGAGATCTGGCAGAGCTGTGGAAACATGGTTAAGTGGGAGTCCCTTACCCAGTCCACGCCATCCAAGTCACATCTCATTTAGAGTAGATGACAGATGCTCCCGAGTCTCCAGGCTTTTAGGGTCCATGGGATGTAGAAGTTCGCTGTTAAAACTCTGGTGATCTACAGCTAATCCCCGACTTACCAGCATCTGACTTATGATAGCTTACTTTGGAGCGAGCGCTCATAAGAAAGTATTAATTTCAGTATACAACAGACTGCTTACACTATACAGCATACTGCATGCAATATAGAGTATAACATTAAATATTGTGCTCCGACTTTAGGTTTTATAAACTATACATATCTACAGTGTCTGAAACCTGAAAGTATTGAGTGCATTACAGCGTCTTATACAGTACAGTAAAACATTAAACAGTGTATTGCGTTCTGACTTGTGAGCAAATCAACTTAGGGATGTCACCAAGGGACAGAACCCAGTTGATAACGTGGACACTCCCCGTGCAAGGTTTGTGTGTGGCGGTGTACGTGTGCTTGTGTCCCAGGCTGGAAAGCTGTGGGGTGGCCGCTTTGTAGGAGCCACAGACCCCTTGATGTCTCGGTTCAACGCCTCGTTAAGTGTCGACCGCCGTATGTGGCATGCGGATCTACAGGGCAGCTCGGCCTACGCCCTCGCGCTAAGCCTCGCGGGCATCTTAACGCCTGCCGAGGCCCAGGCCATTCGCTCTGCACTGACACAGGTTCACGCACGCAGCTTCACTCACATGCGCTATCATTCATTCCACACTCACACAGGTTCAAAGGCACATGCGCACACAAATCACACATCATTCAACACACAAATGTCGGTTAATATGTATTGCTAATACACACACAGGTCTATGCACGTGACTTCGATTTAAAGTTCACGTCTATTGTTTACACGGATGTCCCATTCATCCAGTTCCCTGGCTATTTTACATAGGAAATCTGCAGTGCATAAAGCATAACAATAAATAGATGAAGGTCTGTATTGCTGAGAATAAATGCAGCTGGGTCCCTGAGGAATATTGCACAACTATCAAATTAGTTGGTTACACTTCAATCAACCTGCCACAGCACCCCACTGGATCGTGTCTGTGGAACTCCACAGCCCAACGCCAACAGGGACCCGAGACTCCATGCACACTCCCCCACCCCCCCCACTCTGTAGCCACAACTGGACTTTGCCTGCAATCTGTCACAATGCATTACTCCCCATAGTGCACTCTGTCTTCTACAACACAGTTGATCACTCCCCTTATTGCAGTGTGTCTTTCCTGCTACTAAAACTCCTCTCTACGCAAAACTAAAGCAGCTGCACATTCAAGCGTCTTATGACCTCATGCACGCGCTCTTGTAAGGATGCATGGACATGTGTCCCATGCAGGAGGTTATTAATGCACAGTGCAGAGCGTACATTTCTTCAGGGTTGACAAAATAAGTGCTCGTGGCAGTTGACTTAGACATACATTGCATTGTCGCGTGAATGTGAAATTTCCACCACTGGCTCATGGACACTAATTGAGAGCAGTCCTGCGCGTGAGCAATGACGTGTTGTCATATGACTAAGTGTTGATTGTTTGCCAAGGAGATGCTGTAGTAATAATAATGAATTTCTTACGTTTACGTAGTAGTGCCTTTCATCCAGAGATCCCAAGGTGCTGCAGGAAAGAGAGGTGGGGGATGGCAGCCATGCAGTTAACCAGCACCAACTTGCCAGGCACTGCATCCTATATGTTGTGATAGTATCAGGAACTAAATTAATGAGTGTTTTAGTTGTGGGAGGAAGCTGGAGAACCTATAAGAAAACCCACGCAAAACGAGGAGCTAGCACACAGATGCCACACAGAAAGGTGCCCGAGGAAGCTGCCTCGGGTAGTACTCTGTCCCTGTAAGGAGGCTTGGATATCACTACTGCGCGCTGCGAGCGAAGCTTGTTTGCATGTACATGCCTCGCAGATCGAGAAGGAGTGGAAGGAGGGACGATTTGAGGTGAAAGAGAACGATGAAGACATCCATACGGCTAATGAGAGGCGCCTCAAGGTGGGACATACAGGCATCCACTCAGCTGTATCTCAGTACTCATCAGGTCTCTAGAGGTCAGTGTCAGAATGTAATGAAAATCCAGTTACTGCACAGTCAGCCTAAGTAATACGTATCGATAGATATTATTACTGCAGCAGAAAGTGCCCGTGAGTTTGCAAGGTCTGGATGTGGGATACCTGCAATACAGCAAATGTTCTAACTAATCATATCATATATCATCATATATCATTGTTAGAAACCGCTTAGTCCTGTACAGGGTCGCGGTGAGTCGGAGCCTATCCCGGCAGATACAGGGCGCAAGGGAGGGATATACCCACGATGGGACGCCAGTCCATCACCGGGCACTGCGGGCAATTTAGTCTGCAAGCCAATTAACCTATGCAGCAGCATGTTTTTTGGACTGTGGGAGGAAACCGGAGTGCCCGGCGAAAACCCGCGCGGACATGGGGAGAACATACAAACTCCACACAGAAAGGCACCCGAGCCGAGATTCGAACCCGAGCCCTTCTTGTCTGCAGACTGTCCTGTATGACATCATTGAAACCGTCTCGAGCACAGGAAGGGTCCCGCAGGAATGGAAGGATGCCCTCATGGTCCCCCTCTTTAAGAAGGGGGACCGCATCAATTGTAATAACTACAGGGGCATGTCACTCCTCAGTGTGCCAGGAAAGGTCCTGGCAAGGATCATTCATCATCGCCTTGCTAGGTACCCTAAGGAGAGGCTTGCAGAACCCCAATGTGGTTTCAAGCTGGGGTGGTCTTGCACAGACGCCATATTCTCTGTTTGGTTGCTACAGCAGAGGTGTAAGGAATTCCAGCAGAACCTGCACCTCTGCTTTATTGACCTGGTCAAGGCCTGTGATACCATCAGTAGGCCAGGGCTGTGGATTGTTCTTCATGCTTTCGGGATCCCAGTGTGCTAATGGCCGGTGCCGATTTGACAGCGGAGGTCTCACTCCGAATCATTCGAGCAGCATTATCATTTCATCAGCTACGTAATGTTGTGTGGAACCTGCCTGGCCTGTCGCTCCACACGAAACTTCGAGTCTACTCAGCTGCGGTCATGCCATCTCTTTATGCTTGCGAAACGTGGACCCGCCTGGCAGAACATATGCGCTGTCTTGAAACTTTCTGGCTGGCCTGCTTACGATCCATCCTGGGTTTGACCGGGTTAGATTGTGTGAGAAGCTCACAAATTCTCGAAAGATCTGGACAGGGTCCTATTGGTGAGCTCCTCCAAGCAGGCAAAGCTGCGGTGGCTGGGTCATGTCGCCCGCATGCCCAGCCACCATATGCCCAAGCAGTTACTGTTTGGCCGGATAGAGGGGGCTGAATAGGCACGGCACGGGCTTGAGAAAAGATGGACTGATGTGGCACAGGAGGACCTGGAGCTGAGTGGACTTGCTGATGACTGGAATCAGTGGTGTCAAGATTGACCTCTGTGGAGGAGGATTGTGAAGGACGCTGTAAGGACTGTATGGCGGCTCTTTCTGCCCTGATTGGGACACCTGCCTAATAATCCGCTTACCCGCGCACAGGTGCATAATTGGCCACTGACCTGTGCACAGGTTCCCAATCAGGGGCAGTCACGGCGCCTATATAAACCAGCCCCACCCTGGCAGCGGGGCCGGAACTTCTTGCTATCTCAGTCTGCGTACCGTCGTCGCGCTATCGTCCGGCCGCGTACTGCTCAGCGTTATCGTTCGCGTATCGCCGCCGCACAATCGTCCGGCCGCGTACTGCTCCGCGTTATCGTTCGTCCGCATATTTTATTATCGTCGCGTTCGTAATACAGAGAGTGGTTGTACAACTGTTGTTGCCGGTTTCCAGCTGTCGACGCCACACAAGTGGGTCCTCCCCTTCGTCGCGCTGCCGACCCCCTTACAGAAGTTTCGGCCTCTCCATGGATCCAGCGGGCGACAGAGACAGCAGTCAAGTTCACACCTCTCTCCACCAGCACGAGACCACGCTCGCAGGTCACGAGCGGGCACTGCACAGCCTGGCGGGCCAGCTTGCCGCACTGCGGGCGGAGATGGCCGCAGCGGCGGACACCACGGCGCTATCTCCACCCGCCCCGTCCGAGCGGTCCACCCCTGCAGCAACACTGGGACGCGAGCCGCACCTCCCGCCGTCCAACAGATATGACGGCCGACCAGGCGGCTGCCGCGGGTTTTTGATGCAGTGCTCCCTGGCGTTCCGACTGCAGCCTTCCTCCTTCCCGTCGGATGAGGTACACGTCGCCTACATCATTTCGCTGCTGTCGGGGAGGGCACTGACCTGGGCCACGGCAGTTTACGAGAAACAGGTCTCGTTCTGCACTCAGTCGAAGCTCTTCATGGAGGGGATGCGGCGGGTGTTCGACCTCCCAGTCGGGGCCCGCGAGGCAGGATCGCAGCTGTATCACCTACAGCAGGGACTCCGGAGCGCGACCGACTATGCGCTGGAATTTAGAACCCTCACGGCAGAGACGGGGTGGAATGAGCCGGCACTCATTTCGGCCTTCCATAACGAGTTGGCGTCCCGACCCGTGATCTACTCTCTCGAGATCATCGCATTCGCGATACGAATCGATAATCGCCGGCGGGAGAGGATTCGCGAGGGGGGCACCCGGTCCCTACACGACCACCAGACCCGCGCCACGCCCCTCGCACACGGGGATTCGAGACCCGGCACCAACTCCAGGGCCCCCACCCAGCGAGACTGAACCCATGGACCTCGGTGATGCGGGACTGCCCCGGCCCCGTCGAGGAAGGAGCCAGCAACAGGAGGGTCACCGGGAACGGGGAACTTGCGTGTGCCACGGCAATGGCCATCAGAGGAGGTCGAGAAACACCGTGGTCCTCCCGGAATAGGTGGCACCGAGAGGGCCGCAGCCAACATACCAAGATCCACCCGCGATCTACTGACACTCCCCGTCTTCCTATCCTGGGGGTCCCAGCACCTGCACCTCCGAGATCTCGTCGACTCCGGCGCGGTGGGGGATTTTCTGTACCGGGGGGTCGCGCAACGCTGGGGCATCCCCTGCACCCTCCTACCCACCCCCTACCGGTGATCAGGCTGGATGGACAACCCCTTGGAGTGGGAACAATACGCCAGAGAACGGAGCCGCTCCACCTGCAGGTGGAGGCAGGACACGTCGAGTGGATTTCCTTCCTCCTTATCGACTCCTGTGATCAGCAAATAATACTGGGTCATCCTTGGCTCACACGCCGCAACCCAGTGATCGGCTGGAGGAGGGGCGCGATCCGCAAATGGGGAGCATCCTGTCACCTCGACTGCTCGAAATCAAACACGCCAGTAGGCGCGTCAATGGTCGATGTTCTGTCCAAGTTGCCCCATGTTCCGTCGGTTTATGCTGACCTTCAGGAGGTGTTCTCCAAGCAACGCGCCACCACTCTCCCCCTTCACTGCCCATATGACTGCGCAATCAACCTCCTACCTGGTACCTGCCCCCCTAGGGGAAGTTTGTTCTCCCTGTCGCCGCCCGAGACAGTGGCCATGGAGAAATATATAAGGGAGGCGCTAGATGCGGGTTTCATTCATCCTTCGACTTCTCCGGCAGGGGCGGGCTTCTTCTTTGTGGCCAAGAAGGATGGCAGTCTGCGCCCCTGTGTGGACTACCGAGGTCTCAACCAAATTACCATCAAGAACCACTATCCCCTCCCCCTCATGACAACGGCATTCGAACGCCTGCAGGGGGCGACAATTTTTACCAAGCTGGACTTGAGGAGCGCATACAACCTCATCAGAATCCGACAGGGTGACGAATGGAAAACAGCGTTTAATACCCCAACCGGCCATTATGAATACCTGGTAATGCCATTCGGTCCGACTAACGCCCCTGCGGTGTTCCAGGCTCTTATCAACGATGTTTTACAAGAGATGCTGCACCGCTTCATCTTTGTATACCTGGATGGCATCCTCATCTTCTCGCGCAGCCTCCAGGAACACATACAGCACGTCCGGTTGGTGCTCAGCACGTTGCTCAGAAACAACCTATTCGTAAAACCATCCAAGTGCGAGTTTCATGCCCACACAATCTCATTCCTGGGCCGCATCATTTCCCAAAGAAGGGTCCAGATGGACCCCGCCAAGACCCAGGCTGTGCGCGACTGGCCAGTCCCTGCCTCGGTCAAGCAGGTGCAGCGTTTTCTGGGTTTCGCCAACTTCTACCGGCGATTCATCAGAAACTTCAACTCGGTGGCTGCACCCCTCACTGCTCTCACCAAGGGGGAGAACGCGCCGTTCCGCCTGACACTGGAGGCTGTGGCTGCGTTTAACTCCCTCATAGACCACTTCACGTCCGCCCCAGTGCTGCTGTTCCTAGGGCCCACGCTCCCGTTCATAGTGAAGGTGGACGCTTCCGACGTGGGTGTGGGGGCAGTGCTCTCCCAGGTTTCTCCAGGAGATGGAGTGCTGCACCTCTGCTCCTTCTTCTCGCGCCGCCTGTCGCCCGCAGAGAAGAACTACGACATCGGCGATCGGGAGCTCCTAGCTGTTAAGCTGGCCCTGGAGGAGTGGCGGCATTGGCTGGAGGCGCCCGCGCAACCATTCGTAGTGTGGATGGACCACAAGAACCTGGCCTACATTCAAAGCGTCAAGCGCTTCAACTCGCGCCAGGCAAGATGGGCCTTATTTTTGAATCAGTATAACTTCTTGCTGTCATATCGCCCGGGGTCAAAGAACGGGAAGCCGGACGCGCTCTCCCGCCTGTTCAACCCGCCGGAACACGACCCCGTCCCTCTCTCGCATCTGGGCACCGGTGCAGTGGGGCATCGAGGCGGTCGTCCGGCGAGCCCAGCGTTCCGAACCTTCCCCGGAGTCGTGCCCACCCCATTTGCGGTACGTACTAACGTCAGCACGCCCACAAGTCCTTACTTGGGCTCACGCGTCCAACCTGACGGCGCACCCCGGGACCGCTCGAACTCTCGAATTCCTGAGGCGAAGGTTCTGGTGGCCGTCGATGGCCGCCGACGTCGCGAGCTTCGTAGTGGCCTGCACTACATGCGCACGCCACAAGTCCCCCAGGACCAAGCCCACGGGACTGCTTCACCCCCTCCCCATACCGTATCGACCATGGTCACACGTCTCCATGGACTTTGTCATGGGCCTACCAACCTTGCAGGGAAACACCGTCATATTGGTGATGGTGGACTGGTTCTCGAAGGCGTGTCACCTGGTACCGCTGCCTAAACTCCCGTCCGCACGGGAGACGGCGGAGCTAGCAATGCAGCACGTCTTCCGGATTCACGGTCTTCCCACAGACATCGTCACGGACAGGGGCCCACAATTCGCCTCCAAGTTCTGGAAGGCCTTTTGCACCCTCATCGGTGCTTTGGCCAGCCTTTCATCGGGGTTCCACCCGCAGTCTAACGGCCAGACGGAGCGGGTCAACCAAGACCTGGAAACCACGCTACACTGCCTCTCGTCCACCAAGCCTTCCGCCTGGAGCCAGTGCCTCATCTGGGCGGAATACGCCTACAACTCCCTGAGGAGCTCCGCTATCGGCATGTCTCTGTTTGAGTGCCAATTCGGGTACAAGCCACCACTCTTCCCGGACCAGGAACCGGAGGTCGACGTACCCACAGCCGTCGACTGGGTCCGACACTGTCGAGAGACCTGGTCGACGGCCCGGATAGCTCTTGAACGTGCGTCGCGGGAGGGCCAACAGCAGGCCAATAAGCGTCGCACGGCAGCTCCTTGCTTCAAGGTGGGGCAAGAAGTTTGGCTGTCCACGAAGGACCTGCCCCTCCGAGGGGGCTCACGCAAGCTGGCTCCCCGCTACATCGATCCCTTCCCCATCAACCAAATCATTAATCCGGTAGCCGTTCGCCTCCTCCTCCCACCAACCATGAGAATCAACCCTACCTTCCACATTTCGCTCCTCAAACCCTTGTCGCCCTCTGACCGCCCACCTACGCCCCCTCGCCTAATAGGGGGCGAGCCGGCCTACACAGTCCGCACGCTGCTGGACTCCCGCCGGGTGCGGGGCCGCCTGCAGTACCTGGTGGATTGGGAGGGTTACGGGCCGGAGGAGCGCTCGTGGGTGCCAGCACCGGACATCCTAGACCCAGAACTCACCCGCAGATTTCACTCCCTACACCCGGACCGCCCAAGAGGGCCCCCAGGAGTCGTCCCTTATGGGGGGGGGGTGCTTTAAGGACTGTATGGCGGCCCTTTCTGCCCTGATTGGGACACCTGCCTAATAATCCACTTACCCGTGCACAGGTGCATAATTGGCCACTCACCTGTGCACGGGTTCCCAATCAGGGACAATCACGGCGACTATATAAACCGGCCCCACCCTGGCAGCGGGGCCGGAACTTTTCGCTCTCTCAGTCTGCATACCGTCGTCGCGCTATCGTCTGACCGCGTACTGCTCCGCGTTATCGTTCGTCCGCGTATCGCCTCCACGCAATCGTCCGGCCGCGTACTGTTCCGCGTTATCGTTCGTCCGCGTATTTTGTTATCGTTGCGTTTGTTATACAGAGAGTGGTTGTACTACTGTTGTTGCCGGCCTACGGCTGTCAATGCCACACAAGTGGGTCCTCTACTTCGTCGCGCTGCCGACCCCCTTACAGGACGCTATGGGGCAGTTGGAAGCAGTTGCCCTCCAACAACAACAGGGCAGAGGAGCAACGCTTAAAACAACGAGCAGAGCGTTGTGTGACTAAAATACAGCAAGTTGACACAGTAGGAAGCATAGGTGGTGCATCTGCCAGTCATCGCAGTCAGGCAACCCATAACACCTGGGTCTGTCCCGTGACCTGTCAGCAAGCCTTCGACACTTCACGTGACGTCAAGGTGCATATTGCCTGGCACAGGCGCCGTGTTGATGTCACCGCCACTTAGTGGCGAATGGCGGTTGTTGTTGTTGGTGGTAACTGGTGGTGATGTTGGTGGTGGTGACGAATGTGCTGGTGATGTTGGTGCTGATGAATTTGTGAGGAGCTCACAAATTCTCGACATATCTGGACAAAGTCCAATGGCGGTGACGCCGTGGTGATGTCACCGCCACAAAGTGGCAAATAGTGGTTGTTGTTGTTGGTGCTGGTGATGATGCAGGTGGTAATGGTTGTGACGATGGTGCTTGTCATGGTGGTTGTTGTGTTGATGGTGACTGCAGGAGCTGATTGGAGAAGCCGGAGGGAAACTGCACACAGGACGGAGCCGCAATGACCAGGTCTCGTGATTCACTAACACGTCCACGCACACACGTTGATACATTCAGTCTCACACAGATACACACAGGCGGTGCAAACAGCCCCATGCAGCTTTAATCGACGAGGGTCAGGTGCTGTTCGTGAATTGCACTTATGCTCGCAGGCACCCACCGCCTAGAAACTCCGAACGTTGTGTACCGTTCCGAATTACCACAGTGACTTACAATATATTTTTTTAAGTGGAACACCGAACCTTTGTTCCGTCAAGACCAGCTCCTGTCCACGAGTTCTCATCTCATCTCATTGTCTGAAACCACTTAGTCCTATACAGGGTCATGGTGAAGCCGGAGCCTATCTCGGCAGACACAGGGCGCAAGGCAAGGATATACCGACGATGGGACGCCAGTCCATCGCCGGGCACTGTGGGGCAATTTAGCCTGCGAGCCAATTAACCTATGTAGCAGCATGCTTTTTGGACTGTGGGAGGAAACCGGAGTGCCCGGCGAAAACCCACGCGGACACGGGGAGAGCATGCAAACTCCACACAGAAAGGCACCCGAGCCGAGAGATTCGAACCCGGGACCTTCTTGCTGTGAGGCGACAGCGCTAACCACTGGGCCACCGCGCCGCCCTCGTCCACGAGTTGTCCAGGCCATTGTTAGCTGTTTGAATGGTTCAGTGTTCTGCAGGTTGTGAAATAATATATATAAATATTGCTTCGTTTCCTACATGCGGTTGTTGGGTCCTTATTTCGTTGTTGTTGACATGTCATTTTTTCCACAGCTCTGTATTGCACTTTGTGGCCCCGGGTGAAAAGCACTCTAGAAATGCAATTATTGTAAATGCCAGCATGGCAAATAAGAAGGTGGGTGACCACCATCACGCCCGGCCGCCTAGTGGCAATATATATACAACTGCAGTAGGTACTCATTTAAGGCTGAGTCAACCTAGGAGAGGCCCAGGATCGGTTTCGAAAATTGTCACCGGTATTGGCCGTGAGCGGGATTTGAACGCGGATCGCTGGGTTTGCACGAGTCCAGTGTGCTAACGACTGAGCCACCGCTCCCCACAACACACACACATGTTCGCTCACACATTAATATACTTTACTCTTTAAAATACACATCCACCGGGCAGCACGGTGGCCCAGTGGGTAGTGCTGTCGACTCACATTAATAAAGTCCTGTGTTCGAATCTCGGCTCGAGTGCCTCTGTGTGGAGTTTGCATGTTCTCCCCGTGTCCACGTGTGTTTTTTCTGGGCACTCCGATTTCCTCCCACAGTCCAAAAAACATGTTGCAGCATAGGTTAATTGGCTTGCAGACTAAATTGCCCTCAGTGCCCGGTGTGGACTGGATAGGCTCCGGCTCACCATGACCCTGTACAGGATTAAGCCGTTCTGACAATGAGATGAAATGAGATCCATTTACTCATTGATGCACACTTGCTCACAGCCATACTCATTAACATCATCATCATTATAAGTACCGGCTTAATCCTGTACAGGGTCGTGGTGGGCAGGAGCCTATCCCTGCAGACAGGGTGCAAGGCGGCACTATACCCAGGATCTGACGCCAATACACCGCAGGGCACTGGGGGCAATTTACAGCATTCCGTAGAGGGACGTAAACCCCCGTGGGGAGACCCCAGTGGAGTCCCCATCCCTCACTGCAACAGCTGGAGCACGATGACCCCACTCTCCCCACTCTCCCAGCTATATCCCCACTCTTCCCTCTCCCCGCTCTCCCTGCTCACCCTGCTGCCTGCCTGCAGGTGGTGACGGATGTGAGAATCTGGCTGCGGGAGTCACTCTCCACACTCGTCTCTCTGCTGCACTCGCTCGTGCGCTCGCTTGCACAGCGCGCCCTCGTGTACGCCACTCACCCCGCTGCACCCGAGCATTGCGCATGCTCACCTATACACTCACCTACACGCTCACTGCGCTCACATACACACTCATATACATGCTCACATACACGCTCACCTACATGCTCATCTACACGCTCACTGCGCTCACATACACGCTCGCTTACATACACGCTCTCCTGCACGCTCACCTTCACGCGTCTCGTGCTCTCTTGCCATAGGGAGATCGATGTTCTCTGCCCTGGATACACCCACCTGCAACGAGCGCAGCCAATCCGGTGGAGCCACTGGCTGCTCAGGTGACTGCATTCCACCAATCCCAGTGCAACAGGCGACCCGTCATAGTGTGCTTGATGATGTGGTGGTAAATCCACTCGTGTGGTGTGGTAGTGAATCCACTCGTGTGGTGTGGTGGTGAATCCACTCGT
>JAZEWT010000016.1:10799358-10814812 GCA_036362905.1 Mordacia mordax
GCCGTTAAACCCCAATGCACCCTAGTAAGCGGGAGCACCACGGGCGCGGAATGCCATATCCCGAATGATCAAGCGGGCAAGTCAGGGCAGCTATCGGGGCATGGGCCGCGTTCAGGAATGCTACTCGCCAGGACCAGAGGGGCCTCCGCAACGGTGGAGGGGTGGGTTGGGGGCCGGCGGACCCGGATGCTTTTGGATATGGGGGCAACCGTCTCCCTCCTCAGCGATGCTCATTGTCGCCGCGTGGGAATTCCGCTGCAGCACATGAGAGAGATGGATAAGGATCTGCGTCTGGCAGACAGGTAGGGGCTGCAGCCGCGGGGGCAGGTAACGCTGGGGGTATGGGTGGGGGCAAGCGAATGTCGACAAACCCTCTACGTGGCAGCCCATCTCTGCCACGAGTGCGTGCTCGGCACCAAATTACTGGCTGCCCTGGGGCTGGAGGTCTGCGCCGCACGGCGCTGCGCTCGTCAAGCAGGGACCGGCGTTGAAACACCGCTCTGCGACGTCACTCTGCCTGAATGATGCGAAGAAGGGGCGGCCGCCGCTTTGCGCACACGGAGTGTCATCGCGCCGCTGAGTGAGGCTCTGTTGCCCATCACCTTGCGGGCGGGGGACGAGAGTGAGGAGACCGTAAGAGAATTCCTGCTGCTTCCACACCCCGAATTGGCCCGGCGGAGTGGTTTGGTCGACTCAGCAACACTGGTACGAGCGGGGAGCGGGGCCACGGCATTCCGGGCCCTTAATCCCCACGCCACACCGGTCTGGCTGCGGAGGGGGACCATCGTGGCCACCGCTCACCCGCTGCGTACCCCCCACACGCCGGGGGCGGTGTTCGCGGTGTGGGCCGAGGGGGGGACAGCGGTGGAAGGGGATGAGGAGGACCTGGCCTGGCATGTGGGGGGGGAGCCACCTATTGGAGGCAGTGCAGGTGGATTGGGGAGCGTTGACACCGGGAGAAGAAGCACGGCTCCGGGCGCTGCTTCCGGAGTATCAAGACGTTTTTAGCCAGCACGACGGAGATGTGGGGAGAACAATGTTGGCGCAGCACCAGGTACCTACGGGGACTGCACGGCCCATCAAATTGCCTGCCTACCGTATGGGGGCGCCAGAGCGCACCCAAGTCAACCAAGCGGTGGTAGAGATGCTACGGGATGGCATTGTGAAGCCCTCATCAAGCCCCTGGGCGGCACCCGTCGTGTTGGTGAAAAAGAAGAATGGGTCCACCCGGTTCTGTGTCGACTACCGTCGCCTCAACGCAGTCACGGTGGGCGATGCCTTCCCGTTACCGAGAGTGGACGACACGATCGATGCGCTGCGGGGGGTGAAATATTTCTCCACCCTCGACCCTGCCTCTGGATATTGGCAGTTCGCCATGGCAGAGGAGGACCGAGCGAAAACGGCATTCACTACACCCCTGGGACTGTTCGAGTTTCAAGCTATGCCGTTCGGCTTATCGAACGCCCCTGCAACGTTCCAACGCCTGATGGAGATGGTGATGGGAGGGCTACAATGGGAGCAGTGTCTCATCTACCTCGATGACATCATCGTGTTTGGACGGGACATGGACGAGCACCTGACCCGCCTCCGAGAGGTGTTCACCCGGCTGCGGGGAGCCAACCTCAAACTAAAGCCGCGGAAATGCTACCTGGCACAGCGGGACGTTGAGTATCTGGGCCATTGGGTCAGTGGAGCAGGGGTGCAGACCGTCCCTCAGAAGGTGGACGCTGTGGCTGCGTGGCCCCGGCCCACGACAGCAACTGAAGTGCACTCCTTCCTGGGACTCGCCACCTATTATCGGCGGTTTGTCAAGGACTTCAGCACCATCGCCCAGCCTCTCACACTACTCACCTCCACGAAGCGACCGTTCGAGTGGAAGGAGCAGTGTACGGAAGCCTTCCGCCAGCTGAAAGATCGTCTCACTCACACGCCGGTGCTTGCTTATCCAAATTTTGCTGAGAACTTTATCCTGGACACCGATGCAAGCGAGTGTGGGCTCGGAGCTATGCTATCACAGAAGGGAGAGACGGGTGAGCGGGTCATCGCGTACGCCAGCCGCACATTGAGTGGAGCCGAGCTAAACTACTGCGTCACTCGCCGGGAACTAGGAGCGGTGGTGTTCGCCTGTCAGAAGTTCTGGCCATACCTGCATGCACGGGGTTGCCGGGTGCGCACCGAACACTACGCCCTACAGTTCCTCCTCAACTTCAAGGAACCACGGGGTCAAATGGCCCGGTGGCTCGCTCTGCTCCAGGACTACAACCTACGGGTGGAATACCGGGAGGGTCACTCACACGCCAACGCGGACGCGCTGTCGCGCCGACCACCGATCAGCGCCTCTACCACCGCGGAGCAGATGTGCCCGTGTTTCGCAGTAGGGCGGTGTCGCCTCCGCCGAGAGGATGCATTGCTCAGGGAACAGGGGGTAGGCAGCGGGGAGGAGCCGACTGTGGTCTGCGCGGCAGCCGCTGCAGTGGGAGCCAGCGAGACCCGTCGGGAGGGCGAATCTGAGCTGGAGGTATAAGCCGAAGTGGGGTGCGAATTTCCGGGAATGACTCATGACCAACTGCGGCACGCTCAACGTAGCGACCCAGAGCTACGGGAGGTAAGCGACGCCCTCGCCGAACGCCTCCCCAAGGTCGGGGGAAGTTGGGGGGACTCTACAGCCAGCTGGAGCTCAGGGAAGGAGTGGTAAGAGAGCGGGGGCCAGCTGGAGAGGCCGGCCCCGTGTGTGTGCCAGCTGCCATCCGATCGCAGCTACTGCGGTTCGTGCACGACAATCCGATGGGGAGTCACGACGGATATCGACGTACCCGGGAAACGCTCCATCGTCGTTACCTCTGGCCGGGACTGGCTCACGACGTAGCTGTGTTGGTGCGAGGTTGCCCAGCCTGTCAGCGGGCAGCATGAGGACCTCTTCGCTACACCGCCCCCCTCCGTACACTGCGGGTAAGCCGAGTAAACCAGCTGGTAGGCTATGGGTACTTTTTTGCCAGTATACAAATATAAGATTACAATAGGTTTTACCGTATCTGGCGATTATGCACGTGTTAAGATCTTAACGGTAAAACCTGTTGTAATCTTAAGATCTTAACACCTGCATAATCACCAGATACGGTAAAACCTATTGTAATCTTATATTTGTATACTGGCAAAAAAGTACCCATAGCGTTAACAGCCCCACCTAAGCTATAAAGCATTGATACTGCATTGTCTGGAGCTGACTGCCTTTTGGCAGCGACTGACACCGGCAAATAGGCTCAAAAGAAAGCCACTGCCAGGTGAAGGTCGGTCAGTTAAAGGACAATGCATAGGTTATCAAAGCTACCTGTTTGCATACTTTGCCACTAGTATGTGTGGCTTTTGCAAACTGGACACATTGTAAAATGTGTCTATTTTGGTGTTTTGGATTTTAACACCTGCATAATTGCCTGGCAATTATGCAGGTGTTAAGATCTTAACACCTGCATAATCGCCAGATACGGTAAACCTATTGTAATCTTACAGCTGGTAGGCATCGACCTGCAGGGACCTCTCCCGACGACTCGCAGGGGGAACAAGTATATATTTGTGGCAATCGAATTCTTCACCCGATACCCCGTGGCGGTGGCCATTCCTGACAAAACCGCGGGGGTTCTGGCCGCTGCTTTCCTCGAACACTACATTTTGAAGCATGGGGTTCCAGAACGAGTGTTGACCGACCAAGGGAAAGAGTTTGAAGCGGAGATTTTTAGGAGTCTCTGCCACAACCTATGGGTGGGGAAAGAACGAACCACGGCCCATCATCCACAATCCAACGTGATGGTGGAACGGTTCAACCAGACTCTGGGAGGGAAATTGCGGCGGCTGGTTGAACTGCACCAGCAGGATTGGGACAAACACCTGCCATACGTGGTATTCACGTACAGTAGCACCGTGCACTCATGGACCGGACAAACACCATTTTTTTTTATGCACGGGCGAGAAGCTTGTCTCCCCGCCGACCTCCTCTTCAAAGCTCCTGCTCCCCAGCCATCCCCACAGGAGCAGCCGACCACCCAGCTGCTCTCCACGCTACGCCAGGCGCGCGGAGCGGCTTTCCGAGCTGGGGAAGCCGCACACCTGCGGCTGCCCGCCCGTGCACGGAGCCGACTGCATTCTCGAGTGGTGCGCAGGTGTGGCTCTACACGCCCGCGGTCAAGCCCGGACGAGCGGGCAAGCTCACCTGCCCATGGTCGGGGCCGCATACCGTGGTAAATCAACTGTCGCCCTGGACGGTGGTCGTCCAGGGGCGAGGTTGGAGGATTGTCAATGTGCAATGGCTAAAGCTGTGGCGGTCACCCCTGGGAGAGGCCGTAGCACCCCGACCACCGGAGATGGGCCCGGACGCTACTGGGGTCCCGCCCTGTGAGCGGTACCTCCGGCCCGCAGAGATGGCCCCGACGAGAATGGCAGCGGAGCCGACCATCACAGAAGGATGCGTCTGAGGCGGTTCGAGAGGAGTCCCCGTCTCCGCCGAGAACCGACACGACCCCGTCTCTGCCACGGGCCCGCCGCGTGCACCAACCGCCCACCCGATTCAGAGACTATGTGGTGACAAGTAACGCCGCCAGCGCCGTTCACACAACCACTCTATAGCTTACATCCCGGGATTGATGATATGATGACGATTGATTAATGAATTACGAATGATGGTGGTGATGATTAATGATGACGATTGATTGATGGCGGTAACGCAGCGGGTAACGCGATAGATTGGCGCGGTGGTTTGCACGATGTGAACATGTGGGGGGGGGGTGAACTTTATGAAAGATTGCTGGTGGGCAGTTGTGGCCCAAGGATGGGCGGACAGTGCGATTGCGAGACCCATGATTCATCGAACTCGGGTTGTTGACTTATGTAATCCCGTGTTGGCGAGCTCCTAATTACCCATTGTTTCTCCGGTATTTGCATGAGGTCATCTGGGGGGGAGCACACGAGAGGTGGGGCGGGAGGGGGACGGTGGTGATTGGTGCTGAGAGAGGCGCCGTAAGGGTGTACGGGGAGGACGGTGGTGATTGGTGGGGATTAGAATATAAGGGAGTCGAGCAGGGGGGGGAGTTGAGTCATCAGTGAGTCATCAGTGAGTCATCAGGGAGCCGGGAGTCGGACGGAGATCGGGGAGTGCTACGCGTGGTCTGCGGAGAATAAAGGATCTTACGTTCGAACTTCTGTTGGAGATATGAGTGACTCGGAGGCCCGCGAGGTTGGAGGAGCATGGGGGGAAATCGGAGGGAGGCCGTCGGCGAGCGGTGACCGAGGAGGTGAGGATGCCGGCTTGGTCTCTACCGACTCCCTAGTAACCATCTCGGCCGTGCCCTAGCCAGCGTGGAGGCCGGAGCCTCGACCCAGGAGCCGGACTCTGAGCATGCCACGGCTAGTGAAGGAGGGGCGTGAGGCGCCTAGCCCAGGGTCACGACTGGTGCGCCACAACAGGATGCCTGCCAGCGGGTGTTGTACACGCACTGCGTGAAAGCACTGCACCACAGAGACCTCGAAAGCCTGCAGGATTCCAAATGGATGGGTCACATCTGCACGCTGGTGGAGGTTGTCCCTCCATGGAAGTAGATGTACAGGCCGCCCGCCACAAAACGATGCGGAGACCTGTGGTGGAGGCTGGCGCATTGCACGCTGCCCTTGGCCGCATGGGCCAACCGAATCGACCCCGGAACATCAGACGTCTGTGTTGACTGTGGAGAGAGAGAGGACCTCGCTCACAAGTTTCTGCGATGCCGGCGACTGTGCCCGCTGTTTTGCTTCCTGCGCGGCATCTTCAGGAAACTTGGTGGTGCCGTTCCACAGCAGTGCCGTCGTGTGCGGCTGTGTATCCCGCGTCAGGCGAGGCCAGCGATCTACAAGACCCGCAAGGAGCTGCTATAGGGTGACGCGGGTGAAAGCTCCGCGTTTGCGATGACCAAAGGCCTCATCAAGGCGCGGCTCCGCATGAAGCCACCTTCTATAAAAATACCGGGGAGGTGGCCACTTTCCTGGAGCGCTGAGGCAGCGCTCTGTGCACAGACACTCGGGGGATCCTCTGTTTCACGCTTTAATTTGCACTCTTTTCTGCGGGTCTCACCGCCCCTCTCTAAGACCACATCTGTCTCTCACATTGTCTGTAAATTGAATGCGTGTGCGTTATAAATTGTATTGATGGGGATGTGGGATACGGGTTGTGTAAATGGTTGTACATATTGCATATTGTATTCTTTGTATATTTTGTTTTTTGGAAAACTTTCTCGCAAGAGCAATAAAATCAGATGTAAAAGTCTAATACTGGCTCTTGTCTCTAAGACTGACTCCTATCTATAACACTAGATAGATATTTATTAATACAGCAGAAAGTACCCAGTGAGCGTGCAAGATATATATGTGGGATTTCCACGACAAAACAAAGTCCGAATTGACCAACCTAACAACATATAAAACCAAGGGGGAAATAAACTTATAATTTGTGAAAAAAATGAAACAAACGGTAATCATAAAGTAAACATTCCATCTGCCGCGAATTTCGGGGCTCTCTGCGACCGAGGGGGTCGGCTCCTCTTCCCGCTCTCCCACTGTGTGCGTTGACGTAGGGGCAGCTGGGTTGCAGAAGGTCATTCCTTCCGGGTAATCCAGACCGACGGGCCGGGGACTCGGCTCTCGCTCAACTCGCCGCACGACGGGCGGCCGTACGGCCAGTTGAACCCTCTCCTGCAATGGAGCGCACACCATTTCCACCACCGGCGCGCGTACCCTCTCCTTATCAGTCACAGCATCACCCAGAGTCTTCATCGTAACAGCGGAACGGGTTTATTTTAGCGCACTGGCCACTAGCCGACTCGCCACAATACCGCACGAGTTACGAGTAGAATGTCGATGCACCGAGACCGTAATCCAACTCCGAGGGACGTAGCTCTCCGCGGCAATCCAAAAGAATTCTGTCGGACCCTGGTGCTCTGCACTTATATTTACCCCCCCGGGCCCTCATTGGTCATAATGCCGCAGGACACGTGCTGATCATGCATTGGGCAACCAACCCTCAGCGAGTATCCACGCTGGCGCCTCGACCCCTCCATCACTGGCCAATGCCAGTGGGTAAGACGTACTGGCGGCAGCATCCTTCTTGTTGTAACCGCCACCTTGGTTACCCATTGGCCCAGCGGGGGAGGGGGGACAAACACGTTCCTTCATTGCCCCCCCTCCCCCGCGCCCTGTGACTCACTGGCAACTTGTATACCCATGGGGGAAGGAGGGAGCCTAACGCACTCCCGCACCTGCACGTGGCCTGGTATGGTCGAGGCTATGCACCACACATCTATCCATCCATTTTCTAAACTGCTTGTCCTGGTGAGGGTCGTGGTGGCAGCAGTCCAGGGAGAGTGGACCAGACATCCCTTTCCTAAGCAATAGATTCCAGCTCTTCCTGGGGGATTCCCAGGCGTTCCCAGGCCAGCCGAAGGATGTAATCCATCCAGCATGTCCTGGGTCGGCCTCTAGGTCTCCACCCAGTGGGCCGTGCCTGGTAGACTTCCCGGGGGAGCCTTCTAGGGGGCATCCCTACCAGATGCCCGAACCACCTCAACTGGCTCCTCTAAATCCGGAGGAGCAGCGACTCTACTCTGACGTTCTCCCGGATTTCTGTGCTCCTCACCTTGTCACGGAGAGTGAGCCCAGCACCCCTGCGGAGAAACCTCATTTCTGCCGCTTGTATCCGCGATCTCGTTTTTTTGGTCATTACCCAAAGTTCATTACCATAGGTGATAATAGGGACATAGATTTACCTGTAAACCGAGAGCTTTGTCCTAGAACCAAGCTCCCGCTCCACTACCACAGACTGGTACAGTGCC
Source organism: Mordacia mordax (assembly GCA_036362905.1). NCBI lineage: Eukaryota > Metazoa > Chordata > Hyperoartia > Petromyzontiformes > Petromyzontidae > Mordacia > Mordacia mordax. The sequence goes on from JAZEWT010000016.1 coordinate 10,807,206, forward strand.
CGCATCACTGCAGACGCTGCTGCAATCCGCTAGTCAACCTCACGTTCCCCCTTACTATCACTCGTGAACAAGACCCCAAGATATTTAAACTCCTCCACTAAGGGCAACTGCTCTCCCCTCACCTGAAGAGGGCAACCTACTCTTTTCCGTGAGAGGACCATAGCCACAGATTTGGAGGTGCTGACTCTCATCCCAGCTGCTTCACACTCAGTGAAGCAGCTGCTCGAGTGCCTGTCGGAGTACACAATCTGATGAGGCAAAAAGAACAACGTCATCTGCAAATTAGCAGTGATGCCACCTCCATGCCTCCAAACTGGACACTCTCCATATCCCAGCTGCGCCTTGAGATCCTGTTCATAAAAATCACGAACAAGAGCAGAGACAAGACACACCCTTGGCCGGAGACTAACGGTCACATTGAACGGATTCGACTTCACGCCAAGTATATGGACACAGCTCTCGCTCTTGGAATAAAGAGGCCGGATTGCTTTCAAAAGAGACACCAGCACCCTATACTCCTGCAGCACCTTCCACAGTAAATCTCGGGGCATACAGTCATAGGCTTTCTCCACATCTACAAAACAAATGTATACTGGATTAGCAAACTCCCATGACCCCTCAATTATCTGTGAAAGGGCATAAAGCTGGTCCATGGCTCCACGGCCAGGACGGAAGCCACATTGTTCCTCCTGAATCTGTAGTTCGACCAATGGTCGACGTCTCCTCTCCAGAACCCTGGAATAGGCTTTATCTTGGATGCTAAGGAGTGTGATCCCTCTGTAGTTGGAGCACACTCTTTGGTCCTCTTTCTTAAAGATGGGGACCACCACCCCAGTTTGCCAATCCAGAGGTACAGAACCCACTTTCCACACAACATAGAAGAGGTGCGCTAACCACGACACCCCAACACTGTCCAGTGCGTCAACATCTCCGGACGAATCTCATCCACGCCTGCAGCCTTACCATTCCAGAGGTCATTGACCACCATAGTAACTTCAGCCACAGTAATGGACCCGACCCCACCGCAGGTTTCCAGCACTGCCTCCTGGAAGGAGGGGGTGTTCACCGGGTTAAAGAATTCTTCAAAGAGTTCCTTCCACCGTCCGACTATTTCATCAGTAGAGGTCAGTGTTTCCCCTCCCTTACTCAAAACAGATTGGGCGACGTCCTGCCAACCCCTCCTAAGGCGCCGGATGGTTTGCCAGAACATCTTTGAAGCCGTCCGAAAGTCGTTTCCCATGGCCTCTCCGAACTCCTCCTATGCCTAAGCTTTTGCATCAGCAACCGCTTTTGCTGCTCCCCTCTTGGCCGGTCGATACCTCTGTCGAATCAGAAAAGCGATTCACAAGCATTGCTCGGAAGGTCTTCTTCTTCGACTTGACGACTTCCTTTACGTATGGTGTCCACCAACGGGTTCTATAGTTGTCACCATGACAGGCACCAACTGCCTTCAGGTCGCAGCTTTTCGCAGCCGCCTCAGCAATTGATGTCTTGAACAAAAGCCATTCGGACTCAATGTCCTTGACCTCTCCTGGGATGCAGGAGAAGTTTTTTGGAGGTGCGAGTTGAAATCCTTCCGCACCTGGCACTCTGCCAAACGTTCCCAGGCCACCCTCACTGCTCGTTTAGGTCTCCCAGGTCTATCAGGCAGGCGCCCTGTGCGTCGGAAACAACTCACTACTAAGTGGTGATCAGTTGACAGCTCTGCCCCTCTCTTCACCCGAGTGTCCAAAACATGCGGCCTAAGGTCTGCTGAAAAAACTATAAAGCCGATCATTGACCTTCGGTCCAAGGAGCTTTGGTACCAGGTATACTTTTGAGCCTCCTTGTGTTTGAACATGATGTTTGTTATGGACAATCCATAACTAGCACAGAAATCCAGTACCAACTCACCGCTCTGGTTCAGATGGGGGAGGCCATTTCTCCCAATCACGAACCTTCAGGTATCTCCATCGTTCCCCACGTGTGCATTGAAGTTTGTCTGTAGCACTGTGGTACCACGGCTTCAACTGCGGACTCGTGACGGCTTACAGCGGTAACACCACGGCGAGGATCAGAATTCACTCCGCGATAGATCAGCCAGCGAGCAGAGACTTCTTGACTTTTGATGCTTTATTGGAACACCAGCAACGTGGGCCACAGCATAACGACACACGACGGGCGGCCTACATCTTGACGTCCCCTCGTTCCCCAGGCGATTCCTCACTGACTCTCTCTCCCCCTTCCTTATATTCCCCCGCACCGCTCCCTTCTCGCGCCTTGCAGAACTCTTCCAGCGCCTTCTAGCGCCTTCTAAAATAACATCACCCCTCTCGTAAACACCAGGCATCATGAGTCTAGTTGAGTCACGAGATATCGCGAGACAAAAACAGGAAACACCACGGGACGACAACAGGAAGCCGAACCATCACGCAGCCTGCACTGTCCGCCCCAAAAAGCCCCAACCCCACAGTTTCCCTCCCCAGGCATTAGGCCCATCCTTGGGCCACAACTGCCCGCCAGCAATCACCTGCAAGCAAAAAGCAAGCCTCCCCCTCAAACTCTGCAGCACCGCCACGTTAAGCCCCCCCACCCCCTCCCCCAAACACACGCAGCGTGCTAACCATTGCGCCACCACTCCCCGTGGCCACGGCGCGAGCCGCCGCGCCACCGCTCTCCACCGTGGCTATCGCGCTACCCGCTGCGCTACCGCTATCCCCCCCTACGGCTATGGCGAGAACCACTGCGCCACCCGCTATCCACGGCTACTGCGCTACCGCTGCGACACAGCTCTCCCCCACGGCCACGGCGCGAACTGCTGCGCCACCGTTCTCCACCGTGCTACTGCGCTTCACCGCGGCTATCGCGCTACCCACTGCGCCACCGCTATCCCCCCCACAGCCATGGCACAAACCGTTGCGCCACCGCTCTTCCCTGTGGCTACGGCGCTTACCCGCTGCGCCACCGCTATCCCCCCCGCAGCTACTTCGCCAATCTCTCACTCACACACAGAACACTAACCGCTGCACAATCTCTCTCTCACACACAGCACACTAACCGCTGCACCATCTGCGGGCCGCCGAGCAACGCCAAGCCTGCGCGGCGCGGCCTGCTGAGCAACGCCAAGCCTGTGCGGCACGCCGAGCCACACAAGGCCAAAACGCCAAACAGCCACCATCGCTCCGTCGCTCGCCATCGCTCCATCGTTCGCCGTCGCTCCGTCATCGCCATCGCCACCACTCGCCATCGCTCCGCCGCTTGCCATCGCTCCGTCGCTCGTCATTCTCCTTTGGCGACTCTCCTCCGTGGCTCGCTCTCTCGCCGCCACCGCCCTGCGACAATCTCGAGTCGCTCCGCCATTTTCCTGCGGCGACTCCTTTCCTCTGCGCCTCGCTCTTGCCATCACCACTCCTCCCTCTGGCCCGCGCTGCTCGTTCCGCTGCTGGCTTGTTGGCATCCCGCTAGCTGGCTCTGCCGCTTGACTCCTCGCCGCTCTCCAGCTGTCACTCGTCGCAGTCTCCGGCGTTGGTCTGCATCCCACTCTCTGACACCATCTGTGGTACCACGGCTTCAACTCCGGACTCGTGACGGCTTACAGCGGTAACACCACGGCGAGGATCAGCATTCACTCCGCAATAGATCAGCCAGCGAGCAGAGACTTCTTGACTTTTGATGCTTTATTGGAACACCAGCAACGCGGACCGGAGCATAACGACACACGACAGGCGGCCTACATCTTGACGTCCCCTCGTTCCCCAGGCGATTCCTCTCTGACTGTCTGTCTTCTCACTGACTGACTAACTCACTGACTCTCTCTCCCCCTTCCTTATATTCCCCTGCGCCGCCCCCTTCTCGTGCCTTCCAGAACCTTCTAGCGCCTTCTAGCGCCTTCTAAAATGACATCACCCCTCTCGTAAACACCAGGCATCACGAGTCTATTTGAGTCACGAGACATCGCGGGACAAAAACAGGAAACACCACGGAACGACAACAGGAAGCAGAACCATCACACAGCCTGCACTTTCCGCCTCGAAAAGCCCCAACTCCACAGCACTATGGAGTCAGTAGACAGAACCCTATTGAGCACCACACCAACTGTTTCCAAGAAGGCCGAATACTCTGAACTGCTATTTGGTGCATACGCACAAACAACAGTCAAATGTTTCCTCTCCGAGATCCGAAGTCTTATTGAGGCGACTCTCTCGTTCACCGGAAAAAAAACTCCAACTGTGCAGCACCAAGCCGGGGGCTTGTGAGTATCCCCACACCCGCCCTGGGCCGCTCACCGGGGGCCACCCCGGAGTAGGAGAGAGACCACCCCCGATCGAGAAGTTTGGTTCCAGAGCCGATGCTAGGCGTGGAGGTGAGGCCAATTATCTGAAGATGGTACTTTTCCACCTCCCCACAAGCTCCGGCTCTTTCCTCGCCAGAGATGTGACATTCCACGTCCTAACAGCCAGTTTCCATTGCAAAGGTATAGTCCGTCTAAGTCCGTTCTTTTTGCTGCCGTGACGATATCGCACCACCCTCACGCTTCGCCTTACAGGTGGTAGGCCCACAAGGCTGCTCCACGTATCCATTTTGAGCTGAGCCCGACCGGGTTACATGGGTCACCCGGCCACGAGGGGCTTGCCGATGGATGCCACCCCTAGGCCTGGCTCCAGGGTTGGGTCCTAGTAATCCTAGTCCGGACAGGGTTCTCATGATCTTTTAGTGAACCATCGTGAAGGTCTTTGGGTGGACCGTATTAAGTCTGGATCCTCTCTTTAGACCTGTTTGCCATGGGTGACCCTACCAGGAGTACTGGACTCCAGACCACATAGCTCTGAGGTTCATTGGAACACAAAAGCCCCCCCCCCCCCACCACGACAAGGTCCGATCCATTTGGGGGGAAAGGAAATAGTAATGCTCAAAATTGCACAATTCAAAAAAACTCAGGACCAATTTGTACAAAGATGCAACCTCAACCATAACCATAATGTAATCAGTAGCCACTCAATATTACACAGCACAACACATTAACAATAGACATAAGAACTGTGGTGCCTGAACGGAGAACGCTCTCATAACAGCCGAACTCGTAGCTTCTCTGCAGACACCCGGGTTCCGAGGTGCGCGGGCGACCACGTGGTGCAGCTTCTCGAGGCTTGTAGTGGCAGCCCAGCGGTCGTCCACACTCACTCAGCGGCGATAGATGAGCAGATGCCTTCTGGAGATTTCGATGCTTTATTAATAACACAACAGAACGTCCGTTCCCGGGGTAACGCCGGCACATCGACTTGTGGCCGGCTGCGCTCAGCGCGCTATCTGGCGCTATCCTGTCGGATTACATACCGCATGGTCTTCTCCTCACATTTCCCCCGGAGTTCTGCCTAGCGTTCACATGTACGCGCTTAAATGTATTTTCGCATGCCCGCACGCGTAACTGCCAACTTTGTTACCCATTAATCCGAGTGAGTGCACAACTGCCAGTTTCGTCACCAACTACGAGTTGTTTATGACTCAACGCGGATGTCGTCACATTACCTCAGCCGCCGCCTCTCGCACATACCCAGCGTCATGCGCGACGCTGGACATCATATAACAATAATGAAACAGTGGTTTGGAAATAAATTGAGGCTTTTGCACAACCAAAAGAGCAAAGGCAACACTTCAAAAAAAAACAATGAAAGTTTCCCATGCTGGGAAGAAATGTTGATACAAATTGGGATCTCCGGTGGCTCAAAGTTGTAATGAATGTATGTTCAAGCTCATGGCCACCGTCACAATAGCCTTTTCACTGAGTGTTGATGTTCAATTCAGTATCCGCTTAAACCTGTACAGGATCGCGGGGAGCCAAAGCCCATCACGGCGGACATAGCGCTCAAGGCTGAGCTATACCCAAGATGTGACGCCAGTCGATCGTAGGGCCCTTTTTGGGGACAACTTCCTCAGCAGGCCAATTAATCTATGCAGTAAACGCGTTTTTGGAAGGTGGGAGGAAACTGGAGTATCCGGCGAAAACCCACGAGAACGGGGAGAACACGAAAACTCTACACAGAAAGGCACCCGAGCTGGGAGTAAAACCCGGGTATTCTTGCTGTGATGCAGCAGCGCTACTCACTTCGCCACCATACCACCTCCGAGTGTTGATGTGCATCTAGGAATATTAAGCAGACATTAGGTTGAGCTTCAAGATTAAGTCTGTATCCACAACACATCCAACAATTTTTTTCCAATTTGTTGAGTAGAGCCTTAATTATAAAAACGGCCCAGTGAATACTTCTGCGATTTGTAAGAGAAGTTAATCCTGAGTCAATGTAAAAATCACAATGGTGGGTTTAATAAGGCGTGTGGCGCACCGATCGTGACCCTGGGCTAGGCGCCCCACGACCCTCCCTCACTAGCCGCGGCATGCTCAGAGTCCGGCTCCTGGGTCGAGGTTCCGGCCTCTGCGCTGGGTAAGGCATGGCCGAGATGGTTACTAGGGAGTCGGTAGAGACCGAGCCGGCATCCTCACCTCCTCGCTCACAGCTCGCCGATGGCCTCCCTCCAATTTCCCCCCACGCTCCTCCAACCTCGCGGGCCTCCGAGTCATACATATCTCCAGCAGAAGTTCGAACGTAGGATCCTTTATTCTCCACAGACCAGGCGTAGCACTCCCCGATCTCCGTCCGACTCCCGGCTCCCTGATGACTCACTGACGACTGAACTCTCCCTGATGACTCCCTTACTCCGTTTCCAAACAGCAACTCCTCTCTCCTTGCTCCGTGCTTGCTTAAATTCTAATCCCAGTCAATCACCGCCGTCCCCCCATCTCACCTTACGTCTCCCCCATCTCACCTTACGGCGCTTCTCTTAGCAGCAATCACAACCGTTCCCCCCCATCTCACCTTACGGCGCCTCTCTTAGCACCAATCACAACCGTTCCCTCCCCTGCTGCTGGCCGTCGCCTCTCTCCAAGATGACCTCATGCAAATACCGGCGAGACAATGGGTAATCCAGGAGCTCGCCAACATGGGATTATGTAAATCAACAACCCGAGTTCGATGAATCACGGGTCTCGCAATCCCAGTGTCCGCTCCTAAAACTCTTAACTCCACAGTTCCCCCCTGGGCATTAGGCCCGTCCTCGGGCCACAACTGCCCGCCAGCAATCTTTCATGAAGTTCACCCCCCCCCCACACGTTCACATCGCGCAAACCACCGCGCCAATCTATCGCGTTACCCGCTGCGTTACCGCCATCAATCAATCGTCATCATTAATCATCACCACCATCATTCGTCATTCATTAATCAATCGTCATCATATCATCAATCCCGGGATGTAAGCTTTAGAGTGGTTGTGTGAACGGCGTTGGCGGCGTTACTTGTCACCACATAATCTCTGAATCGGGTGGGCGGTCGGTGCACGCCGTGGGCCCGTGGCAGAGACGGGGTCGTGTCGGTTCTCGGCGGAGATTGGGACTCCTCTCGTACCGCCTCAGACACAATTTGCAGTGATGGTCGGCTCCGCTGCCATTCTCGTCAAGGCCATCTCCGCGGGCCGGGGGTACCGCTCACGGGGCGGGACCCCGTAGCGTTCGGGCCCATCTCCGGTGGTCAGGGTGCTACGGCCTCTCCCGGGGGCAGCCGCCACAGCTTAAGCCA
>JAZEWT010000016.1:10817399-10833462 GCA_036362905.1 Mordacia mordax
TGTCTACACGACTCTGTGTGTGTCTACACGACTCTGTGTGTGTGTGTGTGTGTGCGCGCGCGTGTGTCTACACGACTGTGTGTGTGTGTGTGCGCGCGTGTGTCTACACGACTGTGTGTGCGCGCGTGTGCGCGCGTGTGTGTGCGCGCGTGTGCGCGCGTGTGTCTACACGACTGTGTGCGCGCGTGTGTCTACACGACTGTGTGTGTACACGACTGTGTGTGTGTGTGTGTGTGCGCGCGCGTATACACGAGTGTGTGTCTACACCAGTGTGTGTATCTACACGACTGTGTGTGTGTGTGTGCGCGCGTGTGTCTACACGACTGTGTGTGCGCGCGTGTGTCTACACGACTGTGTGCGCGCGTGTCTACACGACTGTGCGCGCGTGTCTACACGACTGTGTGCGCGCGTGTGTCTACACGACTGTGTGTGTACACGAGTGTGTGTGTGTGTGCGCGCGCGCGTATACACGAGTGTGTGTGCGCGCGCGTGTCGACACGAGTGTGTGTCTACACCAGTGTGTGTATCTACACGACTGTGTGTGTGCGCGTGTGTCTACACGACTGTGTGTGTGTGTGTGCGCGCGCACGTCTACACGAGTGTGTGTGTGTGTGTGCGCGCGCGCGTCTACACGAATGTGTGTCTACACGAGTGTGTGTGTGCGCGTGTATACACGAGTGTGCGCGCGTATACACGTGTGCGCGCGCGCGTGTTGAGTGGATAAAACAAAGCACGTTGGCAGAGTAGGGAGAACAGGTGGTGGATCTGTCAATCATCTTAGGCAACACATGAAATCTTGGCCTGTCCCGTGTCACCTTGTCGGCGAGCCTTCGACGCTTCACTTGGTCTCAAGGTGCACCGGACCTGGCACAGGCGCGGTGGTGACGACACCGCCACTAAGTGGGAAATGGAGTTTGTGGCTGTACACGAGTGTGTGTGCGCGCGCGCGCGCGAGTGCACGTGTGTGTGAGCGCGTGTGCGCGCGTGCGTGTGTGCACCAGCAGGTGTGTGTGCGCGCGCGCACGAGAGTTAGTTGCGTGTGTTTTCGTGTGCGCGTGTGCGTGGGGGTACCCGTGACACCCACGTGCGTGCCGAGCAGTGTTGTAACTGTGAGCGCTCTGCTGCAAACCCGACGACCGGGCTTCCCGCCGATGAATACCTGGTGGGGTCGGTAGACATCGCATCATAGGTGCCAGCTAACCGCGCTTACCAGTACGGTCTAGTGAAGACTATACGGGGGACCTTGATGTGCAGGTATGAGCGTGCGTCTGGCCCTCTGGTTCGAGCCGCAGCGGTTCAGCTCACGGTGGACGCCGGTACGCGGTTCTAACCTCAACAATTGCCTTGGCCATCTTTTAAGGCATCAGTGCGGCCGACTAGCGCTTTAGTTAAGAACTGCACATGTAATCTGATCCGACATCAGTGTGTTTAGGTATAACAATAGCACTCGGATTGAAATCAACTTTAAGACTATTAGAATTCGAATTAACTCCCGGGTCTGAAATGGAAGGTCAGAAGTTCAATTCCTGATCGTTGTACCAACGCGGTCATCCTTTGAGTACGGTACAATAAAACCTTTGTTTTGAAGTTTATATATAGTCATCTTCCCAGTCATACCGGTCTCCACCAGGGAATGTGGACTTTGAAGCGGTTGTTTCGAACAGACAGTAACGTCCAACGGCCGTGTGGGCATAGAGTCGATTTTATCATTGAAATTTAAAGACGGCCTGCTGGATTAACGTTCCCAATGTTGTACTTGCACTGCGAAGATCTTTTGAAATCTAAAACACCGCCTTTTATCCACGTTTGATGTTTTGGGGCGTTAAAAGCTTCGTCTCTAACTGCGCAAAGTTTCAAGAATAAATATGGCTAAAGTCTACTTTTGTTAGTTAAAATTATTCGATGCCTGAGATAGTGTTCTAAAGCCGCTACATCGGAATAGCCGTGTCGAGCGCTTCCTCTTCTAAAATATTTCCCCTCCCGCGTTCGAGGCATCCTCGGGCCTGCTGAGACTCGACACTAGAGCAACTCGCAACTTTTAGTCTGCGCTTGTGATTTTGTAGGCTCGGGTCACTTGTAATGTAGCGACTGTTTTCTACCAATCAAATCAATGGTTGCTTCGTGACCGATCTACAGACTTTAAGTTAATCCCTGGTTGACATTTACTGAGATGATGTCGTCCTCTCGTGGCTGCCCATGTCCCGATCTCAGTATCGAAGCTGCGGTTTTTTAACGAAGCAGAGCGTGAGGTTCGACAATCGCCTGAACTTTTTCGGAGACGAAGTTGCCACCAGGGGACGATGCGATCAGATTTATTTGGAATTTTGGGCAGCGATATTTTTTAAGTGGTAAAGAATTACTGGTTACTACTAGTAAGAACTTGCCTCGTGTGCATAAGTCCCTTTTAAGGGATATGAAGAGATGGCTCTGATATCCACTTTTATGGGAATTTTCTAATTCTGAAGCTTTGCCTTTTGCTGTGAGATCCAAATAGCTGCTTGGTCGCATTACTTGAAGGTGATGACATTGAGGGTAAAACTGATTAAGCTACATTAAAATTTTTAAGAGTTGGGCACTTGTGCCTACACCCATCTCCTCGTGTGCCTTATGCAGGACACCCACCTTCATGTGTGCTGTGGCTGCATTAAGATGTGCTCGCTAACAGCACTCAGCCCAAGAGGCTGTTAGAGGCTACACGGAAGGGATCTCTGAATTCTGTGTGCATGCATGTACCTGTGACGTGTAGACACGCTGGGCTGCGCGCAGGGTAGTGCGTGCATACCTGTGGAGCAACACGCGTGCCAGCTGCTACAGCAGCTCAAGGCGATGCTGGACGAGAGCGCACTCACCGACGTGCTGCTCCGCGTCGATTGTGGCGGCGCCTTCCCCTGCCACCGCAACGTCCTCGCCGCCATCAGCCCCTACTTCCGGTGAGACGAGATGGTCCTCACCCTCCTCCACACTCACCCTCCTCACCCAAACCACTAACCGACCTTTTTCTCACCCTAACCTCGAACCCTCCTTACTCCCTTCCATACCCTGTCCCCTAACTCTCCTCCTCACTTAACCTCTAATCCTTCTCACCCTCCCCGCCGCATGTACTGTATGCGATGCGCAGGTCTATGTTCACCAACGGGCTGACGGAGAGCTCCCAGCGTGAGGTCTCCATCAGCGGTGTGGAGGTGGAGGCCATGCAGCTGGTGCTTGACTTTGCCTACACGTCACGTGCCCATCTCACCGAGGCCAACGTGCAGGGTGCCTTCGCGGCCGCCAGCCTCTTCCAGATCCCAGGCTTGCTGGCACTGACGGCAACATTCATGGCATCGCGGCTGGATGCGCAGAACGCCGTGGGCGTGTTTGTGTTCGCAGACGCACACCACCACGCTGAGCTGCGCGCCGCCGCCTGTGACTTTATCCGCCGCTGGTTCCCAACGGTTGCGCGTGAGCGCGAGTTTGGCAGCTTGAACCGTGCGCAGCTCGAGGAGCTGCTGTCGAGCGACGACCTCAACGTGGAGCGTGAAGAGCAGGTGTATGAGAGCATCGTCGCGTGGGCCGAGCGAGATGGCGAGCACCGTTCGTCCGAGCTTACGGACGTGTTTGCGCGCTGCCTGCGCCTCTCGCTCATGGACGAGGAGTTTGTGCGGGCGCTGCCCGCGCCGCTTGCCTCTGCACTGCGCTCGCATCCTAACGCCGCTGACGGTGCCGCTGAGGAGAGCCGCCCTCGGCTTGGCATGACCGCCACGGAGATGGTGATATGCTTCGAGGCGGTGCACAAGCATTCGACGCGCAAGCGCACAGTGACCTGCCTGGATCTGGCGTCGCGGGATGTTTACCGGCTTAGCCGCCTGCCGGGTGATTTGCGCGAGGCCGGGCTCCTCGTCACACCAGACAACGAGCTGCTGGTTGCCGGCGGCTACCGGCCGGGCTCCAACGAGGCGGCAGTGGATCACCGCGCCGAAGCGGAGTGCTGGCGTTACGAGCACTCGAGCGACCAGTGGCGCCCGTGCGGCATGCTGGTGCGAGCGCGTATCCGCTGCCAGCTGGTGCACTGCCGGGGGGCGGCGTACGCCGTGGGTGGCCATGTGTATGAGGGCGACGGGCGCAACGCGCTGAAGTCGGTGGAGCGCTATGCGGCACGCGACGAGCAGTGGGTATCCGTGAGCCCCATGCCGGTCGCCATGGAGTACCACAGCGCCACGGCAGCGCTAGGGAGGATCTACGTGCTGCAGGGTGGGTGTCCGAGCACACACGCACACAAGCATGGGCGCGCACATGGGCACGTGTGCTCGCAAAGATCAGACCTGCCGCTCTCGTATAGTCTGAAGATCTTTTGATCAGCACTAGACTGCAGGGTCTAGTGCTGTTAGTGAGCACCTGCACAGGTCAGCACAACACATAAGGCCAGCGCCACACCCGGCTGCCTTCGTGTCCTCGAGTGGCAATGTTTACACAACACTGCAGATTCTCTCATTCCAACACAGACGTACGTCACTCACGCACAGCATTTACAACCCTGCACGAAAGGTGTTGTAGCAGCTGACGTGTTTCCCTCGCAGGCGACGTGTTCTTGGTCTACCAGGCGGAGCACGACCGCTGGGAGTTCCTTACGCCCATGACGGTACCGCGGCTGCAGAGCCACGCACTCGTGTGCGGCGACTGGCTCTACTGCGTGGGTGGTGCCCTGTCGACCGCGGCCGCTGCTGCCGTTGCCGCGGCGTCTGCCAGCGACGGCGCCGCTGCGGGGCCCTGTGAGGCAACGCGGCGGCGCACTCTTACTGTGGAGCGCTACTCGCTGCGCGACAATGTCTGGCAGCGGCGCTCGGAGCTGCCACTGGATCCGGGCGCGAGCCCCTATGCGCGACCCGTGGCGCTGGGAGGGCGCCTGCACATGTTTGTGCGGCAGACTCAGGTTCTGCTGGAGGAGATGGTGTTCAGCATGTGCCGCCGCTATTCGCTGTACGCCAACGAGGATGAGGAAGATACGTGGCGCGAGGTGTACACGGCGCCTGAGAAACTCTGGGACCTGGGCCGCCACTTTGAGTGCGTCACGGCCAAGCTGTACCCACAATGCCTGCACAAGGTAATGTGATGGGGGGGGGGGGGAGCAGGAGTCTGAGGAGGCACGAGAACATGTGTTCCCCTAAACAGCCGAGTGTTTTCATTAATTGTCAACATATGTGGTTTCAGTGCAGCAGTCATCTGCTACTCGATCCCTGGAATCCTGATCACAAGACACTGCCTGCATTGCATGTTTTAAATTTCCTTTTCCTCTTCCCTGAGAGCCATAGGCTATAACTTACTACTATCTTTCCTCCTAGTATTACGAATTCATTCGGCAAGAAGCAGGGATTATTTTCTGCGACCGCCAGCGCTGCTCTGAGCCACCGAGCAGTCTCCCCCGCGCCCAGGGCTGGTGACTCCCACTCGGGCGGTTTGTGAGCACAGGCTCAGCGCGCCTCTCGATTGAGTGTGCGCGTGCATCCCGAGCATATGTGTCCCATGTGTGCGCGTCCACGAATGTGTCCCGTGTCTGTGTATATCTCACGAGTGTGTATGCGTGCAGTGTTTGTGTCATGCTGCTTGGATGGATTCTAAGTCTTCAGCTCTGCGAATGCTGGCATTTGTTAGGACGAAGGGACTGCTCGCTCTCGAGGCTGGGATTGTTGCTGGTACTGCTCTGTGCGCAAAAGTGAGCTCTTGAATGCCGACGTGGAAAATTTCGTATTCTCTGTAAATGGGATCTGCTGCTCGTAGACCGCTTGCTTAAATGCGCCTCCCATCTCTCGTGGTCGCTTACACGTTAAGGTTGCGCCGCTCGTTGTCGCCCCGATTCTGACCGTTTTTATTACGATATCCTCTCCATACGGCCATGTTCTGAACACCATGAGGGCCTCTTATAGCCTTTCTATGAACTGGGCATTCACGTTTATGTGTGCGGCCACGTCCTGCGCCACGTGAGCCTGGTTGAGGGTGCATTGGCACTCGTGCACCTTTATGCAGAGGCTGTCGTGCGTGTTTGTCATTCCGTACAATGAAATAGTTTTAAGTTGCGCCTATGGACTTGCAGCCACCATCTTGTAGCGATCACTACAGCGACGGTGACTCTGCTGGGCGATCATTGCTCCTGCAGGGCCATTGGGTTATCGGTCACATTCACTCCACCGCCAAAGTGAGATTACAAATGCAGCGACGCTACTGGAATATCGCTAATTACTAAAAGGACTGCATGGGTTTAACGGTCACTGCACCACCCTTCGTTTGTCAACGAGATGTAGTGCGGGGAAAAACTGTTATGGCGACTTCACCTTTTAAAATAGTGCTACCACGCTCACCGCAACATCACGGTATTGCTACTCCACTGTGAACCGCTACATGATGGCTTGGCTGCCACACCCTGGTAATGGTGGCATCACTGATGCCTTCGCGGTATACACTGCATAACTTGAAACTGCAATGGGCTGCTGATGGCCTTTTATGTTGGGCATCTTGTGGCGTTTATGTTGGTTTGTCGATGTTGCTGCTGATGTAGAGGAGGTTGCGTGAGTGAGTGAATTGTTGTTGAAACCATGCTTTGTGGTCTGGGAGTGGGAGGTGGACGTGAAGATGACCCCATTCGCTCTACTAGGCAGTTGTGGACACCTCCCGTGTTCTCGGGGTGGAAAGCTTAAGGGGATGTGAGGTCATTGCGGCCATTAGCGTGTTGTGTGGTGAATGCTGTGGCTATAACCAGCAAGCGCTTCCGCTATCTCCCTTCGGCTACTGCCGTCCATGTGTGCTCACCGACATCCACTGCTTCTGTCACTCAGCGTCTTGCTTCAGGTGTTTCCCCTGACTGCTGGCTGCCTGAGCTCTAACCATGTCTACTGTGCCACCAACTTGCCTGGTCTGTTTTACAAACGCGAAAGTCTTTGAAAGCCTTAGGTGTAAATCTGTAACCGTGTAGTTTTGTCTTACGTTTGTGACCAGTGTCGCAAACATTAAACATTTGATTCGCCTTTGAACGATTTCTTACAACAGGTGTGAGCTGCAGGTGGAGGCATGAGTGCTGTGCTTGTGGACATTTGCTGCTGCGTGTTGTGCGATGAATGCTACTGCTGCTCACTTTCTCGCTCAGGCCTTGTGTTTCTTGGGGGAGAGTAGAATGAGGTGAATGGGATACGTCTAGAGTAGCAACATGATTGGTTTCAAATATTTGTGTTGCCTTTTCAAATTTGAGAATTACAAATAAAGTTTTCAAAATAAATGCTTAGTGAATTTACTTTATGTACGAAGTCAAATGGTGGCCTTTTTGTGTTTTTGTTCCAATTTACAGTACAGGGTGGTCCATATGTTTTGCAACCCCCCCATCCCACCCCCAAATAGAGTTTTTGCAGTTTCATCCGTCATTAGTCCATACGCTCCCTTAAAGTCATTCTCCAGCAATATATGAACTTATATTGAAATACAATAAGGATTACTTAAAACGAAAATAAATGAGTAAAGGACAAACATCATGGTCAATTGAATGGGGTCACAAGACATCTGGACCATCCCGTACCGCTTAGGTAACTAGCCACCAGAGGCGCTCTTGCCAACATTTTCCCAGTCTGAACCTGTACTGCGTACAATTCATGCTTGCCCATTGTGAAATGGGTCAAGAGGCCAGGTGGTGGCCCACTGCAGACTGTACTCTTGCACCCGAAGAACCAACTCCATGACTGCTGAAGTCCTCATCCTGGATGTGATGTCCTACATTGGCTTGTAGCTCCTGAACACATTGCTGCCATAATGTTATAATAATACAGGGTGACCCATATGTTTAGCCCACTTTATAATTGACTCTTGGACAATGTTAATCCCTTTGCGCATTGTTTTCAATCTCCCTTATTTCAGGTGGTTGATACGAGGTCCTCTTCCACTGAACGATTTAATAAGTGATACTTATGTGGCCCAGTGGGTAGTGCTGTCTCCTCACAGCAAGAAGGTCCCGGGTTCGAATCTCGGCTCTGGTGCCTTTCTGTGTGGAGTTTGCATGTTCTCCCCGTGTCTGCGTGGGTTTTTGCCGGGCACTCCGGTTTCCTCCCACTGTCCAAAAACATGCTGCTACATGGGTTAATTGGCTTGCAGACTAAATTTGCCCGCAGTGCCCAGTGATGGACTGGCGTCCCATCGTGGGTATGTCCCTGCCTTGCACCCTTGTCTGCCGGGATAGGCTCTGGCTCACCACGACCCTGTACAGGACTAAGCAGTTTCTGACATTGAGATGAGATGAGATTTATATCGCACACAAATTCTGAACCTGGTCGTGGGCGAGACGCCGATATAGAGGTGTAAAGCAAACCGCAGACTTTATCGACATTTAAGTCCGATTTTATTTCTCCTCGGAGAAAAATTTCAAACCACGAAAAATACAATAAGACAATATACAGCATGTACAATTTTTTACACCCTGTGGCACACATCCCCTTAAATACAATTTATAATTTATACGGCGCGCACTCAATTTGTTTCGAATATATACAGACCCCTAATTATCAAATTTACTAGCAGCAATGGCGTGCCACAATATATACAATATGTACAACTCTTTCCGGAGAGGTTGAGTGAGCTAATTATCGAGCGAACATTAAAACCATGTTGGAAAGAGATGGTGCGACCCTCGGAAATGAGTTCAAATTAAAATGTGAACTCAAGGGTTCCATGAGTGTCCATGCACAGAGCGCTGCCCCTGCACTTCAGGTAAGTGGGGGCACCTCCCGAGCGTTCTTGTAGAAGGCAGTTAGTTCCAGGTGCAGCCGCACCTTGATGAGGCCCTTGGTCATCATCGCTAGTGCAAGCCGCAGAGAGCCAGGAAGGGGGAAGGCAGCATGCAAATAGATGTTGCCAGCATTTTCCAGACACCGCATGCTATAATGTTATCGACCTATTCATTTAGTTGGCGGAAACCCTCAACAGGGGCAGACCACAAACTCCACACAGAAATGCGGCCCGACCCACAATCGAATTGCCTCGTGCAGGAGCTGCAGAACTGTGTGAACAGTGGTGTTCGGATGGGATTTCTAACGATATGCTCGTCACCCGCGTATTTGTAGAGATGCGCATGGCTGTAGGTTACTTTGTACGTGGGGCTAACGGACGAGCAGACAACATTGCGGAGTGGGAGCGTCATACCGCCCCGCGTCTCGCCACCGCTGTTATCCACGCGACACGCGACCAGAAGTCTTCTGCGTGAAGCCACAGGGCTGACCCTCGCGTCCTCGTAAACCTATTTCTCGAGCAGGTGCAAAGACAAGTCTTATGGAAATACTGAAATAATCGCTTCGAAAGAATTCTTTTTTGAGAAATCGTTCAGAGTATGCACGCAGCGGTTAAAGAAGCTGAGCCCTGTGCTACTTCAAAGCAGCATCTGCTTGCAATCTCGCCAGTGGCTGGCTAATCGTGGTCACTGATGTTAACCTATCCCTTGGGGCGTATCGCATGGTCAATATTACACGAGTATGGGCGCGTTATAAACTTTACTCATTGTTAGGATTACTGCTACGTTGTGCTTTGTGGCGTGGTGATGCAGCTGTCATTAATTTCTACTCAAATGAGCAATGAGGCTATGCTTTGTCTTCTATTTACAGGCTTTAGCTTGTCGCAATCTCACATTGCTGTGGCGGGGACAAAGATATCCATGGTTCATCCATTCTCGCTATAGAGTGATGCTCGTGTTTATTAACCCTGGAGGAATGATGAGCTGAGTCAACCCCCAGCCAGGATTTGAAGTCACAACCTTAAGACTGCGAGCCGCTGGCTCTCAGGCCGAGCAGAAACCGGGCCGCGGATTGCAAGAAGCACCTCCTGCTCCTCCTGCTGCTAGCTGCTGCATCAAAAACACAGGTCCCCCTTGCAGATGAAACACCTCGGGTCAAGTGCCACTAGCAAGCCCACCACAGGGTGGGTGGCCAGTACCACGCCTGGCCGCCTTTGCCTCCATAGTGGCAATGATTACGCCCTACACTAGGCATTCATTTAAGGCGGAGTCGAACTATAGGAAGCCCAGGACCGGTTCATAAAATCGTCACTGGTGGTTGCTATGGCAGGAATTGAACTCAGGTCGCCAGGTTTGTAGCCCAGCGCCCTAACCGCTGCGCCACCGCTCCCCACATTTTGCTGCATCATGATGACACTTGCACATATGTAGAGATAATATACATGAATTATACTTATATATGGCTTTTATAGATTAGTACTTTGTGTTGCACCAGGACTCAAACGTAAGCGTCAGCCGCGCCCTCGCCTATGAACAAGCGTTATAATCATATTCTCAGCCTGTGTGTGAGACGAGTTTTTCAAACGGTCCTGGGCCTCCCCTAGGTCGACTCAGCCTCAAATAAGTACCTAGTTGGGTGTGTAAACAGTGCCTATAGGGGGGACATATGTGGCCGGGTCGTGGTGCTCGTCACCACCCCTGGTGCGCCGTGGCAACCTTCATAGGAGCTACTCGGGTGATCATTGTGAGTCTTGCGTGGACGTCCGGCCGTGTGTGCCGATGCCTGCTCTGTACCTTCCTCCCCGCACTCAGTCCACCCCGTCCACGCGGCACCTGTGAGGTCGACGGCTGCGCAGGGAGCGGTGTGACCCAACTGACCACAAAGACCAGCAGTCTCTTAGGATGTCGTGAACTGAGCAGGGTCGAGTCTGCTGGGGTTTAGTGAGGAGCAAGCATAGCGGCTGCTTCGGGCTGTAAGGCTACGTTGTTTCAGCAGAGGGCAGTGCAGCAAAATTTAATTTACTCCACTGTCTCTGCGCCAAACAACCAACTTGTGTGACGCTGTGTCTGTGCGGTGGTAACGGCCGCATCTCCGATAAAAAAAAAGCTCTTGCCCGAGGTGGTTCAAGTCCCGCTTTGGACGGACTTCTGTGTAGAGTTCTCCCCTTGTTCTGCATGGGCTTCCTCGGGGCTCTCTTGTTTCCTTCCAAAAAAAAAACACGCATTAAGACAGCCGCGAAGCCGGCTGGCCACGTGGCTGTCTCTCCACTGCATCTGTGATTTCCTCGCTACGCCTCCTCATCCATGTCTCATCCATCATCAGGCGTGGACTTTGC
Source organism: Mordacia mordax (assembly GCA_036362905.1). Taxonomy (NCBI): domain Eukaryota; kingdom Metazoa; phylum Chordata; class Hyperoartia; order Petromyzontiformes; family Petromyzontidae; genus Mordacia; species Mordacia mordax. The sequence goes on from JAZEWT010000016.1 coordinate 10,828,470, forward strand.
GCGCGTTATAAATTGTATCATCACTCACCAGAATGGTGAAGTATGGTCAAATAACATGGAAAGACTCGGTTGAGCAATGGATTGACTTAAGGGCGCTATTGCTCCTGCACACAAACGTATAGAAGCCTCCAATGCAGTGCTTTCCAAGCGCTTCAAATATAATCAAAATTTAACACAAGAACATTTTAGCCTAAGTTCCTGCAATCCCAAAAAGGCGACAATTTTAACATGTCACGTAATCTAACAAGTTGCATACCGTCGACGTGTTTAGATTTTGCTTTTATATTATGGAAGTGGATTTTTTAAAATTTTAACAAGATGATGCATGGATTTGATAATAAATACATTTCTAGAATGCTTTTCACCCGAGGGTCACAAAGCACTGCACAGAGCTGCGGAGAGAATGGCATTCCAACAACAACGACATAAGAACTTAAAAGGAGCAATAATGACGTTTTTGGGGGGTTTCTTTTTACAAATCCGAGCTGTGGAAAGAAGGGCATGTCAACAACAACATCAGGACCGTTCAACTGAAAATCAATTAGTAGCCATAACGTATAGGACATTAAGTGTGGGAAAAAAATTATTCTTCAAGGAAGGAATAAATGTTGCCGAGCATGCGCATGTTGGCAGAAAGCCATCATCTCGGCACAACGACATTGAGCCGCATCCTAGCCAGAGGGCTTGAAAGCCTTACGGAACAAATGAGTCTTGAGACGAGATTTGAAGATGCCCAGGGACTCAGCTGACCGAATCTCCAATGGAGGGGCCATTCTCGAGTGTGGGAGCAGCGCGCGAGAAGGCTCTGTCACCCATCGAATGGAGGGAGGTGCCATCTGGGCACATGCAGCAAACCTGTATTGGAGGATCGAAGTTGTCGTGTTGAGGAAGGTGCCTGAAGTAAGTCACGGATGATTGTTGGAGCAGCGCCAATGAGAGCTTTGCAGGTTAGAAGAAGGAAATTAAATTCAATTCAGTATTTAACAGGTAACCAGTGGAGAAACATTTACTGAAGATACGTGATCGTGGATGGTTGTGCGAGTGAGGACTCTAGCTGCCGCATTCTGCACACATTGAAGACGATTGATCAGGTTGGCAGGGGTGCCAGAGAGCAGTGCTTGCAGTTACCGCTTCGTGAGATGAAGATGTGTATTAGCTTGCCAGCATCAGCGGGTGACGATGTTGCATAGTCTGGCTATATTTCAGAGATGGAAATGGGCTACCTTCATCACCTTGTTGATGTGTGTCTCGAAGGTGAGGTAGGAATCTAGAGTCACCCCTAGACTCTGGACTGCTTTAGCAACTTCAATGGTCTGGTCGTCAAGCATCAATTGGATAGGTTCAGTCTTGGACAATTGGTGCGGGGTTCCAACAAGCAAAACTTCTGTTTTGTCGCCATTTAGTTTTAGGAAATTTGAATTGAGCCAAGCCTTCACGCTTGACAGTGAGGACGACATGCAAAGACCAGACGCATTGATTGATGGGCTTTGCATGGATATAGATTTGATGAACTCAGCAGGTCAACAGTAACATCTATTAGCTAGACACAGGCGTGTGGTTGATATCCCCACAACGAACCAGAAATCAGGAATAGCAGTTCTGGAAGGTAGTCCATGCAAAGTCCGATTACTCTAAATATCATTGAGCTTTTCGATGTTAATTGCAGACAGATCCATTGTTTTTTAAGGGGGCATTGAAAAGGCCGTTGTACCCAATCGCACTGCAACGTCCGGATCAGGGGACGTCGTTATAGAGAGAATGCGTCCATCGTGCGTCTCAGGTGCACAGTCATCAGCGGAATGCGGGCTTTGTCACGGCTGAATGAGGGCGATACTAAACATCGCTCCACTGGACAAGAATCGACAGGCGCGCTTGGGAGCTGCACATGTAGGCGCGAAAACAGTTTCATACGCAACTGTAATTCCCACAACGATCGAACTTTGCCACGGATCAAAGAGCGGTATGATCCAACTCAAATCAATGTTCAGCTTTCTGATTGGCTGAGATGTTGTTGGCCAACCCACAACCAAAACCACAGTTTGAATGTTAGAATTGCTTCAAAAGTTTCTCTCTTTCTTCACCGTCGTTTCGCTTTATGCGATCAAAACATTACATTAGTGAACATGAGGTTAGTGGGTTTCATTATATTTCTCGCGAACCGTTCCTCTGCGTTTGTGGTCTCGACCAACAGTTTGGGAAGCGTTGTTGTCGGAGCTCAGGGTTTAGTCACCACACAAATGCTTAAAGACTCGCGCGTTTTATATTTGCGTGAGCTGTTTCCTGGGACTCCACTGTGTTTGCCTAACGTACGCTTCAACCTGCGTGTTTAGCTGGGGATGAACTGCAACCACCTGGCTTGAGGTCGAATATGACGATCGGAAAGAGGTACTGGACATGTGGCAATTTTTTTTTTAATGTAGCTCCCTAAAAAATTAAGATTTTGCTATTTGTGGGGCTGTAGGTGTGAAGATGAATTTGTTAACAGTCGAGCCAGACATAAATCACTTTTATTTTCACAGTCAGATCATTATGAGCCTAAAAATAAAAATAAAGAATCTCAGCACTCCTGACGATGCCTCCAATGTAGGAGACGAAAGGTCGTAAAGCAGAGAAGGGGGGAGCGCTCGACACGGCCATCCCAAAAGAACTGCTTTCGATAGCAATTTTAAATTAACACTATCTTGCATAATACGAGGTAGCATATCCTAATTCATTATCAATATTCATGTATATCTCTTGTATTTTTTGGCCTTGAAGCCACCTATGTCAGTGAGGACGCATCTGTTGTGATTGCTGGACAGTGATTGCCAGTTAGAAAGTTTCACAGAGATCGGACGTCTGGCGACCTTGTGGATGTGTTCCTTTCAGCCAATCTTCAAGGTCCAGTACTGTTCAGATGGAGGATTTGATAGAAACTATGAAGCTTCAATCGGAGGGCAATCAATCAGGACATTGAATGAGAATAGGAATCTTCCACTGCCATTTAGGCGTGAGAATTGTCTGGAAATCCAAAACACAAAGTAGAGTTGGCAGAATGTGTTATCAGCAATCAATGCTGACAGCAGTACAGAGCAAAACTGTTCTGCCTGCTAGTGGTTGCGGTAATGAAGAGAAGATGCAATCATCGGACCCAAAAATTAACACTGATAAATTAGAAGCCTGACATCAGCAGGGGTGTACATTTTTAAAAGATATAAAGGTTGCCTGCAACGTCCGAGGCAAGACATCGCAAAGAAGAGAGGAGCGCTTGACACGACTATTCATAAATAGCCGCTTTTGAAAGAAATGCTCATTCATCGAGCCGTAAAAAGTACATCGGTCCCTCTTATTTTAAATTATTTTTGTGCACGAGGTAAGAAACATTCTCCCGTCAACTCCTTCATAACAAGGAACCGCGGAGGACCTTGCTGAATAAGTTTCGGGTAATGAATCATAACATTGCATACAGCGAGTATGAATCACATTTGAGGCCGATATCTGGTCAATGAGAAATGTGTCACTGGCCATTAAAACCTGTTCAGAATGTTTGCCTCTTCACTGATAAATGGACGATGTAGAAGGCGAGCAGACCAACCCCTTAAATCAAACAATCCCAGATCGCGCAAACAAAATAACTCTGATTCATGCATCGCGCTGTGCCAGCCCCATAAGGCAGTGACGCTTGATTGACTGTCAATCAAAGGTCGAAGCGCATCTGTGTTTAGATGGACACGAGAGGGGGGCAGTGCTTGCTTTTGTTTGAGGCTAAGAGTTGGAAATTCCACATTCCAGTGGTAGGGTTGGCATAAATACAAGGCAAGCACTCCTGCCTTTCTATCTCGTGCGATGGGAATTGTTTAACTCGATAGAATGTATTACTTTATTTGTGGAGTCTGGTAGCTGAGAATTACTCTTAAGAGCTGCGCTTTCGGGATAGCAGTGTCAAGCGTTCCTCTGTTCCGTGCTTCTATCATGGGATTCGAAACGTTGCGAATGAGGGACGAGAAACGCTCGCCATGGCTATCCCGAAACAGCAGCTGTTAAGAGCAAATCTCATCACACGTCGAGTCGTAAACAACTCACATCAAACCCGTGTCTTTAGGAACACCGAACCCCACAGACACTGCACTAAGTAAAGGTTCATCGATGGAGTAAATTTAAACTCTGCACAATTCATGTCTGCATTGTCCAAGGAATTATCGTTTGCGCAGTCACGTGAGGCCCCGCGTGACAGGTGGCGGCCTCTGGTCGGGGCCCCAGGACGTAGTGTGCCCCCGTGGGTGCGGACGCGCACGTGGCCACGCGGCCGGCCCCAGCGAGATCCGAGGAAGACGAGCCATCTGGTCGGTACGAGTTTGTAGACGGAACAGACGGACAGATCCGGCCCGCGAGCTATTTATAGCATTGCCATTATCTGCACGAGGCTTGAAAGGATCGTCGTTTCGTCACATTCCACGGAGGTTACATTAGGGGTGCAGAGTAATTTTTTACGATACTGTAGGAGTCTGATAGTGTAGGAGTGAGTGGGGTGGTGTCGGAGTCTGGTAGTGTAAGAGTGGGGAAGTGTAAGAGTGGGGGAGTGTAGGAGTCTGGCAGTGTAGATGTCTGGCCGTGTAGGAGTGGGGTAGTGTAGGTGTCTGGCCGTGTAGGAGTGGGGTAGTGTAGGTGTCTGGCCGTGTAGGACTGGGGTAGTGTCGGGGTCTGGCCGTGTAGGACTGGGGTAGTGTCGGGGTCTGGCCGTGTAGGACTGGGGTAGTGTCGGGGTCTGGCCGTGTAGGACTGGGGTAGTGTAGGAGTCGTCTGGTAGTGTAGGAGTCGTCTGGTAGTGTGGGAGTCTGGAAGTGTAGCAGTGGGGTAGTGTAGGAGTCTGCTTGTGTAGGATACTGGTGTTGTAGGAGTGGGGCAGTGTTCGGAGTCTTGTAGTGTCGGAGTCTGGTAGTGTCGGAGTCTGGCAGTGTTGTAGTGGGGTAGTGTAGGAGTCTGTTAGTGTGGGAATTTGGTCGTGTAGGAGTGG
>JAZEWT010000016.1:10846450-10862841 GCA_036362905.1 Mordacia mordax
AAGCAACTCCCAGAGAATGTGGTTGAATCGCAGGCGACCCAGAGCTACATGTCACACCTCAACTGCAAATGTGAACAATCACAGCCGCTTATCTTCAGTGCAGATTTTGTATTGTAATGCTGACCAGACGGCGCGCGCCTACTCCCGGAAGGTTGGATAAAGGGGCCCTTACCTTGACGCCACGTGTTCTGAAGGTGCCTGGAAAGTCACGAGCGAGCACAGTCCGTGTCACACCCCAGCGCCAGGCGCGGGGCTGTAACGGCGCCAACTCCTCCTCCTCGCTCTCCCGCAGCTCCACAGCTTCGCCCATACGTCCAAAGTTCTCTTCTACAGCCCCCCCCCTACTCCCCCGTGGAATCGCCGCATCGCCGAGAAAACGTCCGGCCGTGACGTCTCCCGGCATACAACCGCGTGTGTTACTAAAATTGTCTTCCCAAGAGAGGTGATGGACTGAGCTGACCCCGGCGTGAACTCGCGGCGAGTCGAGAGCTCCGCCGTGGCTGCCGCTCGGGTCAACCGTGGCCACGCGGTGTAGAGAACTGGAGCCTGGCAGATACAGGGTGGGCCACAAATACCTGACACATTTATATTAAATGTAACAGGAAACCTGTCGGGTAGTTGTGGCCCACACTGTGCATGTGGAACGCATGATGAGCCTCGCATTGTAGTTCAGGAGCCTCTCCAACGTTACCGCTGCACGAAGACAACGCCTACGGCTCTTCTGTAAGGGAACATGCAGCGCCCTTCTTGTCAATCCACTGCTTGATGAAGGCCTTCTCGAGCAGTGTGTTTCCGAGTGGTTATTTGCCCATACTTCACCACGCTTGTCAGTGTGCGTTGGCGAATGGCACACAGACGTGGAGGCATAGTGCAGTGCAACAGTAAATTCTATGGCCGTGTCTCGTCAACAACGAAGCACGAGAGCAGCTGCTTACATTACCCTTGTCACGCTCGGTGGCCACCGATCAGAGCACTATCCAGGCTGCAACCTTGTCGAGCATGAGGTCTGCTGAGATCGGGTCCATCGCGGATGACGTGGCCACAGCTCGCGGACCCCAGGGGCCGTGGGGGGGCGCTGCTCGGAGAGGAGGATGGGGGGGGGTCCGGCCCCACACAGGCGCTCGGAATGTGGCTCCGCAGCTGCGAGGCTCAGCGCCGCTCAACGCTGAGCGGGAGTCACTCCACGAATTTTCTCCGTCAGCTGGTCTCACGGCTCCTCCGCTACACATGGTATAATGCTTTATCCATGTGTACAGCATCCCGCACAGGATAATGCATTATCTCTGCCTACAGCACCTCGTACGGTATAATGCGTTATTCCTGTCGACAGGGTGGTGCAGCGGTAACATCTGTATCTCACAGAGAGAAGCTCCTGCGTGGATCGATTCCCGCTTTGGGCGTCTTTCCCTGTAGAGTTAGTGTGTTCTCCTGTTTTACGTGGGTTTCCTTTGCATTCGTCGCTTTCTTCCCACACTTAAAAAAAACCCATATTATTTGGCCTATAACATTGTAAAATACACTATACACAGGGATGTGGTATCTGGCAGTTTGGCACTGGCTGTGAATGTGCTGCCTCCCCCCACTTCCGTTTCGTTCAGCGCTTTGGGGCCTCTGGGTGGAAGGCTCTGGTGTATAAATATAATAAATTATTATTGTTATTGCAGCGCTGGGTGTTGCTCAGCTGCATTTGGGTTTAACGGCCGTGGACTAGTCTAATGTTACCTCCAAGTGCGGACCTCGCCCAATGGAAACGGCCGTACTGGGGGCGCGTTCACAGAGCGTGCGGATACCATTGAGGGTCCGGACGTTGTGTCCACATGCATTGGCGTACGCACATGGAGACACCGTGCCTTCAATTGTAATAATAATAATTGCATTTCCAGAGCGCTTTTCACCCCAAGGTCACAAGGTGCTGCACAGAGCTGCGGAGCGAGCGTGTGGTCATGTATGGCCACGTATGGTCACGCATGGTAACGCATGGCCACGCATAGTCACTTATGGCTACGTTTGGCTATGTATGGTCACGTATGGCTATGTATGGTAACGTATGGCCATGCATGGTCACGTATGGCCATGTTTGGCCATGTATAATAATAACAATTATTGCATTTATAGAGCGCTTTTCACCCGAGGGTCACAAAGCGCTGCACAGAGCTGCGGAGAAAACGGCACGCCAACCAACATTAGAACGGAAAAATCAGCAACAATTACAAAAATTGGGTTTTTTTTTTAAATATACACGTCGTTGCAGAAGAACATGTAAAATATGATCTGACTTTCAACTAAAAATTTAAATGCAAACTTATCAGTGTTTATAATACATATAGTGGGAAATGGTGAATGTAACATTTATCGTATAATAATAATAATTGGGGGCGGCGCGGTGGCCCAGTGGTTAGCGCTGACGCCTCACAGCAAGAAGGTCCCGGGTTCGAATCTCTCGGCTCGGGTGCCTTTCTGTGTGGAGTTTGCATGCTCTCCCCGTGTCCGCGTGGGTTTTCGCCGGGTACTCCGGTCTCCTCCCACAGTCCAAAAGCATGCTGCTGGATAGGTTGATTGGCTCACAGACTAAAATTGTCCCGCAATGCCCGGCGATGGACTGGCGTCCCGTCGTCGGGTGTATTCCTGCCTTACGCCCTGTGTTTCCGGGATAGGCTCCGGCTCACCGTGACCCTATATAGGATTAAGCGGTTTCAGATAATGAGATGAGATGAGATAATAATAATTCCATTTCTAGAGTGCTTATCACCCGAGGGCCACAAAGCGCTGCACAGAACTGCGGAGAGAACGGTACATCAACGAGACAAGAACGGCAAATCAGCAATAACGTTTTTTTGTTGGAGGTTTTTTTAAAAATAAGAGGCGTGAAAGCCCTGTGCAAATGCTGTTGTGAGTCTGGCGCAATACGCGATGAGGTCGTGTGGTTAAAACCACACGCAGTCTCCCCACACCGCATCAACAGCACATTCACAGTGTCAGTCTCAGGTGCACGCCTGAAGATACCTCCAATGGGAGAGATGAAGCGTAACAAAGGAGAGAGGAAGGGAACATGTTTGGAAAGCCATTGTGATTTTACTGTGCCTGTCCAAACAATCATTATTTGTAATGTGGAAAGTAGGCCCGGCAAAGCATCGTTGAGTGCTAAGACATATTTGACAGGAAGGTCCTGCTGGACCACTTCTTTTGTCAGACAGAAGCAGGATTTCGAGAAAACAAACGCGGCTTCACAAGAGGGAAACGATTGTTTCACAAAATCAGAAACCTCTGCGTCTTTTACACAAACTCCCGCACGCGGACGTGGCTCTCGCTGCCATCAGCCAGTGCCTGCCACCCTGTGAGAGGTGAACATTAGCTGAACTACGGATAAACCGCCTAGACTGCAGTCCACTAGAGACGAGCACAGCCGAGAGCAGCGAGACCATTTATTTAAGCGCAATGCTGACATCGTGCCTGCGGGGCTCCTGTGCTGTCTTTGCCGCGCGCTGTTTCTTACTGGATCTTCGAGCCGCGCGACCGGCCCGGCGCGTGGAGCCCCGCGAGCTACGGGCGGTCTTCGTGATTATTAGGACTCAGGCCAAATTCAGTGACGAGGTTTCCCCCCTCCCCCCACTCTAAATAAAATGCACTTATTACTCAATGAATTTTGCAGGAAAGGACTTCATATCTTAGGGTGACGCGGTAGCGCATTGAGTAGCGCTGTCGCCTCAGCACAAGAAGCACCTGGGTTCGGTTCCCGGCTCGGGTGCCTTTATGTGTGGAGTTTGCGTGTTCTCTCAATATGTCCGCGTGTGTTTTCGCCGGATACTCCAGTTTCCTCCATCCTTCAAAAGACACGCTGCTGCCTAAGTTAACTGGCCTGCTGAGAAAATTACCTCCAAGTGCCCTGCGATGTATTAGCGTCATATCCTGGTTACAGCCCCAATTTGCGCCCTTTGCCTGTTGGGATAGGGTCCGTTTCCCCGGGACCCTATACAAGATTAAGCAGGTATTGATAATGATGAATTTTAATCTTAGATGTAATATATTTATTTTAGCATAGCGCCAAGCGGTAAACAAGCTTCTTGTACACGTGACTCATCCATTGTGAGACTATTGTGGAATTGTCTGTGTGCTGAACGTCGCTCGACCTTCACCTCCACGCCCCATGTGGAAGCCGCGCGAGTGCCCGGGTATCCCCATGGGACTAAGAGCGGACCCATTGCGCGCGTGTCCCCCTGCAGTGGCCGCCACTAGGAAGAAGCCTCCTGCGCGATGGCACCGCCAACGACTTCTGGCACAGGGGAGGGCGTCCCCGACGGGGGCTGGGGCTGGCTCGTCCTCACCGGCTCCGTCATCTCCATCGGCTTCTCCTACGCCACTCCCAAGGGTGTCACCGTCTACTTCAAGGAGATCCAGCAGGTGTTCGACACCACGTACAGCGAGATCGCGTGGATCTCCTCCATCATGCTTGCCTTCATGTACGGCTTCGGTAAGGAGGCGACCGCGTCACAAAGCAAACTAAGTGATGTTCGCTCATATGAATTGATTTTCAAAACCACCTGCTCTTTTATAATAAATAAATATAATTTATAACGCGCATTCAATTTCAAAAGGTATTCATTTGAAGAGAGAACATTTCAGAGGCTCGAAGCGGGGAGGGGTGAAGGCAGCCACGCGGGTAGCCGCATCAATATGTGCCTGACACTGCATGCTATATATTATGCATGGTTTTTTTAGTTGTAGTAGCAAACGGATGAACTCGGAGGAAAACCACGCAGAACAGAGGGAGAGAACACGTAAACTTCACACAGACAGGCGCCCGAAGTGGGAATTGAACCGCCTCGGGCGGGAGTTTCTTTCTGCGAGGCACAGATGTTATTGCTCCAGAGACTCCCTGCGGCCCATTCCCATCTACTGCAACGTTAGCATGAGTGTTGGGCGACCATCGCTGTGGTGTGTAACCAGAGGAGTCCATGCAGCTGTTAGTACCATGCAGGTGGCGCTGAGACAACATGGTCTGCCAAGGCCTTCCCGTTCGTGCCGCAGTGACCCAGAGAACACGCATCCACCTGCGTGGGGCAATGCGTGTTAATATCATTCATGTGAAGCAGTCCAGGCTGAACTTTGTACAGAGTAGCGGGGTGCCGAAGCCTATCCCGGCAGACACAATGCGCAAGGTAGAGCTATACCCAGGATGAAATTCCAGTCCATCGCAGGGCACTGGGGGCAATTTAGTCAGCAGGCTTATTAACCTAAACAATGGCATGTGTTTTGACTGTGGGAGGAAACTAGAGTACCCGACGAAAAAGGACACGAACACGGGGTGAACACGCAAACTCCATACACAACGGCAATCGAACCTGGGACCTTCTTGCTGTGGGGCGGCAGCGCTACTCACTCTGTCACTGTGCCGCCTCTGCAACTGAAATATTTTTTTTCATATCCACAACCAGCGTTTTCTCATGTTTGGCCATTGTTTTCTTTGGTAAATAAAATATAAAAGGCACCGATGGCTTTCTGCTGAGCAGTGCGGCTGCTTGCAGACAAATTGGAGGCTGGAGAATCTAGGGTAAAGGGAAAGGAGTGACCGCGTTCGCAGATACGTGAGCTGCACCGAGCATAGATGTTGTCCGGGTAACATTTCTGACTTGGCCGCTGGTGGTAGAGATACGTCACGGTTTATTTTACCGCGCTCCGACATTCGGACACTGCTGCCAAAGTTCTGCTCGTCTTGAGCCTCAGAGATTTTTTAGTGCAATGTTCCCAACACAGGTTGTGAGTTCTGCAGCGTCAAGCAACTTCCGAGTCAACGTTCTCCTGCATAACCCGAGCCGCGCCAATAGACGCGGCATCTGGCAGAAGGAGGCAATGACAGACGTGGTTCTCATCGGCGCGGGCCAGAACGCCCTCTAAATCGTGATGCAACTTCGCTTGGAGACCTGGGCGAGCTGCTCTGTTCCTGGTTTGACTGCGCAGCGTGCTGTGTGCGCTCTCTGGCTGTCGTGTGCAGGCCCAGTGTGCGGTGTCCTCGTCAATAAATTTGGCAGCCGGCCGGTAGTGATTCTGGGTGGCGTCATGGCTGGGGTCGGGATGGTCATCGCCTCCTTCGCCACGTCCATCATTCAGCTCTACGTATGCCTCGGCGTGCTCGTAGGTGGGTGATGAGGACACGTGTCCGACGCTCGCTAACTCCCTGGTTCAGCTCTGCTCGCCAAGTGCGGTTACTCGCCCGACTCACGTCACCGTCATGACAATCAAAATCATTATCCTCATTGTTAGTGACGTCATGGAACGTAAGCAAGCCGATACACGTGACTCACACACAGCACCCGAGGATGCCTCTAAAACGTGTGAGGCAAAACGTTGCGAAGGAGAGAGGAGGAGGGATCGACGTGGCTATCCCGAAAGAGCAGCCTTTAGAAGCAATCATCATGCATAGAGCAGTGAAAACCTACATTATTACAAAGCGGCATATGTTTATGTTTTGTGTGTACGTTGTGTTGTCTGTACACGGTACTTTTGGACTGTGAGCTAAGCATGGTAGCTTATGCACCGACTGTTTAAACAACCCAGCTCTTGTTTGAATTGGCGTCTCAATGTTCACACGGCTGTCGGAGCTCTCAGTGAAAACAAAATCATTGTCAAGTTCATGTTTCACGTGATTGGGCACCCACAACGGGCTGTACAGCTGGGATCCCCACCTGGTGTGTTGCCACAAACATGGAAATCAGTAGAGATATCACCTTTCTCAGAGGCTCAACGAGGACACGTGTTGATCTGACAGCTTCTCTTATCAGCCCCACCCATTTTCATGTAGGCACGCCCACTCGATCTGCAGCCTTTTCACTCTTGGCCCTGCTTACCACTCACAGGCCACACCTACTCTCTTGTCAATCACGCCCATTATTCATATATCCCCACTCTTTGCCCTATCATGATTACCAGGCCAGAGAGTTTTAAGCGGCGACTAAATTTCGATTTTTACAAATACTATCCAACACCGGGATGGCATTTCTCAGAGTGGGATGTCTTGTCCATACCAGTACATTGAGTATCTTGAGCCATAAGCAATAAGACATTCGTATGTCACATGGAACGTCAATAATTCCCCGCCGAACTCGTCACTCCCATAAGTCAGAATCAAACAGCAAGAAGAAGCCACAAGTCAATGCAGAGTAGGAGGTCCTGAATCACATGCTCGGTAAAGCGGGGTGCACTGTTTGGAATTAAAATGGCAACATGTCCACTCTTTTCGACTGAATTGCCTATTTCCATTAGCTTGTGACTTATAATCAGCTGTCTACTACTGTAAGATGAAACGACAAGTTTCAAGTATTAAATGATATTTATAAGCGGGGATCAAAGCTCTTGAAACTATATCCGTGTCCTAATAAATGCACATCCATACACATCAACATCTCGGGACAGCCGCGTCGATCGCTCCCTCTCCTCTCCTTGCGACGTTTCGCCTCACACGTTAGAGGCATCCTAAGGAGCACTGCGCCTGAGGATGCCTCTCGGCTGTCCCGGGAGAGCAGTTGTTATTGTTGACATGCCGTTCTCTCCACGGCGCTGTGCAGCCCATTGTTACTCTCGGGTGACAAGCGCTCTTGAAGTGCAAATATTATTACTATTCAAAAGGGTTTGCTGTTCACATCCTGGTGAGGGGTTCACTTAACATATCATCCCGCAGTAGCAGATAAAATACCATTGTGTGAGAAAGCCACCATTGTCGCAGTGTGTCAAGTACACTGAATGCAAATATTGTGATTATTGTTACTTAGTTTGCTGTGACCCCGCACGCTGCGTGCAGGCATGGGCTTGGCCTTCAACCTGCAGCCATCGCTCACGATGATCGGGATCTACTTCTTCAAGAGGCGGCCCATCGCCTACGCTGTGGGGATGATGGGCAGCCCTCTCCTCTTGAGCACCCTGGCGCCACTCAACCAGTTCCTGCTCAACAAATTCGGCTGGCGCGGCAGCTTCCTCATCCTGGGCGGGATCCTCCTCAACTGCTGCGTGGCTGGTGCTCTCTTCCGGCCGCTCCGTCTGCCGGTCAAGAAACCCCCACAGGTCGAGGAAAAGGAGGAGGAGGAGCGCTTGGCGGCCTTCGAAGATAAAAAACCTGAGGCGAATGAGGAGAAGAAGAAGGGCCCTTGTGGGAGGATCATCAGTCTGCTGGACCTGACTCTATTCGTCCACCGAGGGTTCATGATCTACCTGGTGGGGAACGTACTCATGTACATCGGGCTGCTGGTGCCAATCGTGCTCCTCACGCCCTCCGCTAAGCACATGGGCATCGAAGAGTACTCGTCAGCACTGCTGCTCACCGTGCTCGCTGTCGTAGACCTGGTGGCGCGGCCCGCGTGGGGCGCCATCGCCAACTCCCCCAGGCTCCGCCCGAGGGTACGGACTCGCCCTGTCTCACCTCCCTCTGCATCATCCCGGGGCCACCAGGTGGCGTGGACATGGGCCCTTTAGCTACGCATAAGCAGAACGAAGATATTTTGGACATACATATAGATAGGCAGAGAGACAGATGGACAAATATGGGAATGGCTGGTGTCTGACGGAGCCTTGACCAATTTCTAATTGGGGCTTTGGACACTAGACCCAAAAATAGGGTTTTCCCTACTAACATATTGTATCCCAAGCCAGTAATGGCATAGATGATCCTTCTCCATTAGGTCTTGTGCCATATCCTATTATAAATTCTAGAGGAAGGAACACGTGAGTTGGAGAACATACCAGCGTTAAAAACACCGTATTAACTGTTCTAAGAGTTGAGTGAGTTTCGGCAGACCCAGAACTCTTCATGTGACTTTGGGAAAAACTGTCTGAGACTGGCCTTTGACCTTGGTCTGTGACCTCTGTGTTGGCACTCGGACACATCCTGAAGAGACGTGTGAAGACAGTGCTGGTGTCACCACTTGAGATATACTTATTTATATTTATTGTTCCAGCACATCCACAATGAGTCATCGGACTGATTTTCACAAAGGCTCTAATTTGAGATGTCATATTAATATTTTCTGTTAATTACTGAGCATTAATACAAGTAGGAAAACACAGGAGCACCCAGGGAAAACCCACGCATCAGAGGGGGCAACACTATCCCCCGTGCAGATTGAAACAGATGGCGCTTTGTCCACTTGGTGTATCGCCTTCTGCTGGCGGGACAGGGTACAGCGCCTCGGAGCCCACTAAAAGGAACTTTTCTGACGTGTGTGCGACACCCCCCACCGAGGCTCATGAGATTGGCTGCCTGTGCAGGATGCGTTACATTTCGAGTTGAACGGCCACTGTTCGTAATTACATCCCAAGGCTTCCTTTGCACGAAGAGAATGTTTCACTCACATCTCACCCAGCAGATCCAAGACATCTGACTGCACTAGCCCATTGATAAACCTGGGCCGGCGTCATCCAGGAAAACCTCAGTGAGTCCCAGGATAAGATTTCCGGAGGGTCCTGCATGGGCGATTTGGCTTAATCCTTGTTTTTTATGTTTGGGGCAAAACAAACCCATGGCAAAGATACGTACGCCGAGAGGGAGAGAGCACTTCTGAATCTGCAGAGATGGGTCAAACATCCCTTTCACTGAGTAACCGTTTGCTGCGCGGCAGGATCCCGCTCTAGTGCGGGTACTTTCTGATGTAACAATAAATATTCACATCTACATCATCTTGTCGTACAGATCCACGAGATGCTGAGCTTGTCCATCCTGCTCACGGGCGTGTGCGACCTGCTCTGCCCCTTGGCCACGGGCTTCTGGGGGCTTGCGGTGTTCGCTGTGGGCTTCGCCGTCTTCTACGGGCTGCTGTGCGCCGTGCTCTTTGAGGCGCTGATGGACCTGGTCGGGGCCAAGCGCTTCCCCAGCGCTCTGGGACTCATTACCATGGCCGTGTGCTGCCCCCTGCTGGTGGGACCGCCCTTCGGAGGTGAGGCCTCCCCCCGCCTCCAACATCATGGCCCTCCCGTCACACGCCCCGCACCAACCGCCCGGGGCGTAGACGACGGGGCGAACGGGCGATGCTAAGATCTCATCTCATCTCATTGTAAGAAACCGCTTAGTCCTGTACAGAGTTGCGGTGAGTCGGAGCCTATCCCGGCAGACAAAGGGCGCAAGGCAGGGATATACCGATGATGGGACGCCAGTCCATCACCGAGCATTGCGGGAAATTTAGTCTGCAAGCCAATTTACCTATGCAGTAGCATGTTTTTGCACTGTGGGAGGAAACCGGAGTGCCTGGCGAAAACCCACGCGAGAACATGCAAACTCCACACAGAAAGGCACCCAAGCCGAGATTCGAACCGGGGCCTTTTTGCTGTGAGGTGACAACGCTACCCACTGGGCCACCATGCCACCCCCGATGCTAAGATGGCAGCAGAATTCCCTGTTCCCAGGGCGGTCCTCGGGTTATTGGCCGCAAAAGGGGAACGGAGAAAGTGGACCCTTGAGAGGGCTCTGTGGAATCTGTGAAGGAACTGAAACTACTTCCTGGCTCACGCACGCAGATGGGCCGTAGATTCGCGTTGCAGAAGGAGAGCCTTCCTCCGAGAAGAAGGTGGCAACAGGAGTTCACTTACCTTGGGGATTTAACTTGAGAGCAGTGTCTGGTCAAGGCGCTCAGTGCAGTGGAAATATGTGTCGTGTGACTTGGTTATATAATGATGCATCGATTCACTAATTAGATTAGAATAATGAATTTCACTTGAGATCCTGTTGGGTTATTAATGTAAGCGTTTATTATTTCTTTTACATGAAAATTTTATGGTTACTTACTTTCAGGCTGATAGATTAAACGAGACAGTAAAACGAGACGGATATAAACGGGACATGTAACACAAATGAGACAGAACAAACGTTGCAGCCCTCTTTGCCTGAAACTTTCTATTCACCTGGTCGAGTCCATCTTCAAGACCTCTGCTCTTCTGCCAGTGCCTAACCGTCTTCCTCCCTGAAGGGTCTTCGTCCTCGCCTTCATCACGCGGCCTCTCCCATGGTCTCCTACTTCTCCATTACCACCGCCTGTAAACAGTCCTGGCAAAATCCTTCTTCTCTGCCAGACCTGGCAAGGTGTGTGTGTCCCATCCATTAGTGTAGGTTGGTGGGACGTGACCGTTCGCAAACACTCTATAGAGCCACGTTATAATTGTGGTGTGTGTGTCCCGCAGGGTGGTTGGTTGACAGGACTGGGAGCTACAACGCCATGTACCTCACGTGCGGAGGCATCATGGTGCTGTCAGGGCTCTTCATGGGTATCGGCAACTTCATCCACTTCCGGATGCTCAAACGCGAGAAGCTCCGTGAGCAGAAGCTGGAGCCGAAGAACGGCCTGGAGATGTTGGGCACTAAAGCCGGCTCGGGCCTCATCCACGAGGAATGCGACCTCAACCAGAGGAATGGAATAAAGGAGGTCGATGCTTAGTGGCGGCTGCCCCGGGAGCTCAGCCGTCGGCAAACACCACAGCTGCCGAATGCAATGCGTATCCACCGTGTGCTCAGTACAAATGTTTTTACCGCCCAATAACAATGAGATGTTCATATTATACCAACTAGCTGCGGCCATTCGATATTACAGTAAAGTACAGACAGTGCAACATTGTTTTTTTATGTTTAACGAGTATTTTTTGCCCGTACAAAAAATCTATAAACGAGAAGTTTTACCATATCTAGCAATTATATAGGTGGGGAAACCTTTAAAAATCAAATGCACCCGTTTTTCCTGTACATATAAAGCCGTTCTCTAGTGTGGGCCAATCAGTTTCAAGGACAATGTGTACATTATCAAAGCATTTGGTTTGGTAAAAGTTGTCTATTTGGTCTTTTAAGCTCTTAACACCTGTATAATTGCTATCAATGGTGAAACCTCTTCGGTTTTTACAGTATTTTTCTCTCGATTGTGGCAGCAGCCGGATTTTATATGTCATAGAATCCTGGAAAGAGACGAAGATAAATAATTTTAGGACTTCTTTCAGTCGGCAGGGCTTCGAGCCATCATGGGAAGCGTATGTCACTGAACTCATTTTAAGTCCTCTGCTACCCAACACGAGTTGGGCTGCAGAATGGGGGTCGCGGAGGGTTAGTGGCCCATGGCCTCAAATCCACGGGAACATTAAACACGGATGAGAAGACCTCAAAGGAGGCATAATCTAGTGTTTTGCCCGCATGACCTGCTCCCGAGTACTCTGCCACCAGCTCTATCCCGCGTCACTAATCAGACAGAACCTATAGTTTTCAAAAGTGCAACTTTACCTAATTAAGGGTGAAGCCACATTTGTTTGATGGCTTTAATTGTATAGTAATCGGTGGCCGTGCTGAGGCTGTCAACGCCTCGGGGAACCGGAGGCTTTTCCAAACCAACCCTGAGGGCAAAGTTGTGATGCGGGTGTTATGAGACCAGAGAGGTTTCGGCAGGATTTGTAATGGGCCTACTGATGTCCTTTTTGTTATTGCTGTGTTAGTAAGTAGGCAGGTCGTTTGCTTTTAAATATAGCAACTGAATAAGACTGCAGAGTGTGTCCTTGCCATGACAGCATTATAGATGTGTAGTTTGCGTGTTCTCTCTCTCCCCATCTCAGCGTGGGTTTTCACCGGGTACTCCGGTTTTCCTCCCATCGTCCAAAGACACGCTGCTGCCTAGATTAATTGGCCAGCTGAGAAAATTCTCCAAAAAAGTGCCCTACGATGTACTGGCGTCAAATCCTGGGTAGAGCCCCGCCTTGCGCCCTCTGTCTATCGGGCTAGGCTCTGCCCCCCCCCCACGACCCTGTACAGGATTAAGCGGGTATTGATAATAATCACGACACCTGTCCATGAATTGTTATACAAATCATCCGATAGCACGCTGCCACAGAGGTGTCACGCTAAGCACACTGGACTTGCAAGCCAGAGCCCGGTGGTTCGAATCCACCTCGCGGCACGGCAGTTAAAACAATGGAGAAAGTTTCTATAAACTCTCCCAGCAGTGCAAATGGGTAACATCACAGTCGCTGGGCGTGTGGTGGTGTAAAGTGTGGGTATTGTCATCTCGTCCAGCATGTCTGGTCGGTGTGGAAAAGATCGCCACAGTCCCTCTACAGGGCCCGTTCTGGCAGGAGTGTCATGAGCAAGAATTTGCAGGGCTGCACCTTCATCTTGTCACATCAAGTAGCGCATTGACAAAGGCCTGCACATGGACTTGTGTTACGCGTCAATGATGGGACGTGTGAACTCGCGGCGAATGGTTCGCGTCTGTGCATCATTGAGTCCTGGTTCAGACACTCTTAGTTTTGGGTTAGGATTCTGTAACGGGAAATGCATTGTATAACTGTATCACCTTCCATCGCGTTAGGGATACTAATGATGTTATTCGGGCGGCACGGTGGCCCAGTGGGTAGCCCTGTCGCCTCACAGCAAGAACGTCCCGGGTTCGAACCTCGGCTCGGGTGCCTTATTGTGTGGAGTTTGCATATTCTCCCCGTGTCTGCGTGGGTTTGCGCCGGGCACTCCGGTTTCCTCCCACAGTCCAAAAACATACTGCTGCATAGGTTAATTGGCTGGCAGACTAAATTGACCGCAGTACCGGTGATGGACTGGCGTCCCATCGTGGGTAGATATACCTGCCTTGCGCCCTGTGTCTGCCGGGATAGGCCCTGGCTCACCGCGACCCTGCACAGGACCAAGCGGTTTCTGAGAATGAGATTGTTATTTATATTGATAGGTCTCAACGATGTGGTCATGTGTTATAAACCTTGTTTTGTGCTATGTTACTGAACTATTTTAATAAACACAAGTGATCCCACACGATATTGTTCTCGAGACTAGTGTATTTACACACAGCTCTATCTTTCATTTTCTTCAGCTTCCACTGACATATCTTCCCGAATTTCTTTGTGTCTTTCGGCCATTTCATCGTGGATGTGTGAGTGCCGTCTACATATGAACATTTCAAAAATAGACGTCTTTTTTCTGCCCGGTGATGGACTGGCGTCTCATCTCATCTCATTGTCAGAAACCGCTTAGTCTTACACAGGGTTGCGGTGAGCCAGAGCCTATCCCGGCAGACATAGGGCGCAAGGCAGGGATATACCCACGATGGGACGCCAGTCCATCACCGGGCATTGCGGGCAATTTAGTCTGAAAGCCAATTAACCTATGCAGCAGCATGTTTTTGGACCGTGCGAGGAAACCGGAGTGCCACGCGGACACGGGGCGAACGTGCAAACTCCACACAAAAAGGCACCCGAGCCGAGATTCAATCCCAGGACCTTCTTGCTGTGAGGCGACAGCGCTACGCACTGGGCCACCGTGCCCCCCTGAGACGTCTTGTTTCTTCCAAATGTTTTCACCCCTTTAACCTGATCTCACTTTTTCCATCTCCAGTGGTTCACTTACATTTCTGCCTCCACGTCTGTTCGGAGTATGGGTGTCACTCTGGATTCTTATGTATCATATTCTCTCTACATCTCAAATCTATCTCGTACGCGCCGGTTTCACTTACTCAACATCCGCAAAATCCGTCCGTTTCTTACAGTAGAATCAGTTCAACTCTTAGTCCAGGCTTTCATTCTATCCCGCTTGGACTACTGCAACTCTCGCTTAGCTGGTCTGCCTGTATATGCTGTCCGTCTACTTCAACTTGTCCACAATTCTGTTGTCTTCTTTCTGCCTCGCTTTTCCCGTTCTACTGCTCTACTTCGCTCTCTGCACTAGCTGCCGGTTGCTGAATCTCATCTCATCTCATTATCTGAAACCGCTTAATCCTATATAGGGTCACGGTGAGCCGGAGCCTATCCCGGAAACACAGGGCGCAAGGCAGGAATACACCCGACGACGGGACGCCAGTCCATCGCCGGGCATTGCGGGACAATTTTAGTCTGCGAGCCAATCAACCTATCCAGGAGCATGCTGTTGGACTGTGGGAGGAAACCGGAGTACCCGGCGAAAACCCACGCGGACACGGGGAGAGCATGCAAACTCCACACAGAAAGGCACCCGAGCCGAGAGATTCGAACCCGGGACCTTCTTGCTGTGAGGCGTCAGCGCTAACCACTGGGCCACCGCGCCGCCCGTATATGTGATTAATCAATTGTGAAATTATTTTGGAATTATCTGTATCACCCCCACTGGACATTGCCGGGGTTGCCCCATGGTTAAGACCACTAGTTTTAACATGTTTCACACAATTGCTTTACAAGCTTCCTGACTGCTTAAACACGCAGTGGAGAAATGGGCTCTTACTTCCATGTCTAGACGAATGGCAACTTATGCTCAGATGAATTTGGCAGGAAATTACCTCATCCTTTGGGTGGTATAATGCTTCCATGTCGTCATTAACATTTACCAGTTGTTTTACTAAGGAGTCAATAGTCTGGTCGCTTGCCGCAATCACACGCCAGGCTTTTTCTTGAATATCCCACTTGCGCAGGTCACGTGTGGATGCCTTCCAATCACTCTAGCCCAGGTGTCTGCATCATGACCCACTCGGGCATTAAAGTCACCTAGCAGGATGACTCTATCTCGAGGGGCCACTTTAGTCAACACCTGGGACAGAGGGTCATAGAAGGCATCTGGCTCATCGGCTTTGCCTGCATCCGTCCACTGATGTTGATCTTCAGTGGGTGCGTAAGCCACCACTACCACCATCCATCGCCTCCCATTTATAGGTAGGCGAGCCCACAGTAACCTGGGACTCACAGGTTCCCACACCTCACCACCACGTTTCCACGCTCCTTTCATAATTTTATTAAGAATAGCCACTTCCAATTGCTTGGCAGTTACTTGTCCCGAATGGAGGAGTGTCCACCACTCCTGCTCATTGGAGCCAGAACCAGTCCACCGGACCTCCTGTATCCCACATAGGTCCAGTCGGTACCGGTCAAGCTCCGGACAGAGTGGCAATCTCTTCTCCGTAACGAGCGTTCGAACATTCCACGCGGCCACATGAAGCAGCTGCTTGCTGTTTCTGGAGGAGCCCTGGGGGTGGGAACTCAACCTCTTGGCTCCGCCAAATTAAGTTTGATCAGGAGACGCCATAAGCGACTGGCCCCCCAGGGCCTCCGGCACAAACTTACGTTTTTCTTTTATTTCACATGGTATTTTGGTAAATAAATTGAAGGTGGAGGGGTGGGGAGGAGGGGGGGGGGGGTTACCAGACCCCCGTGAGCCGTCCAGAGCTAGAGCCAGAGCCACCGAACTAGTGTTGATTGTCCAGGAGAGATCATCTGCGATGTCAACACCAAGGAACTTGGTGCTCTTCATTCGCTCTACCATGGCACCGTTGATGCTGAATGGGGAGTGATGAGCGCTGGACCTTCTGAAGTCTATGCAGCACCACGATTTGGACCACGGACTCATTACGGCTCGGCGATAACACCACGGTGAGGATCGGCATTCACTCCGCGATCGTTCAGCCAGCGAGCAGAGACTT
>JAZEWT010000016.1:10863228-10876675 GCA_036362905.1 Mordacia mordax
CGGCTATCGCGCTACCCGCTGCGCTACCGCTATCCACCGCGCCACTGCGCTATCCCGCTATCCGCTATCCGCGGTCACTGCACTACCGCTGCGCCACCGCTATCCCCCCCGCGGCTATGGCATGAACCGCTGCGTCACCCGCTATCCGCGGCTACTGCGCTACCGCTGCGCCACCGCTGTCCACCGTGCTATCCCGCGGCTATGGCGTGAACCGCTGCGCCACCCGCTATCCGCGGCTACTGATCTACCGCTGCACACCCTCCTCCCCTTGGGGTCTGACGAGCTGGGCGACCCAAGGGGCCCCCCCTCCCCTGGCTCCAGCGCTGACGGGTGTCACCACAATGGCAGCCCCACATCGGCGCAACTCCACCGCACTACTGCGCCTCACCGCGGCTACCGCGCCACCCGCTGCGCTACCGCTATCCACCACGCCATTGCACTACCCCGTGGCTATTGCGCTAACCGCTGCGCTACCGCTCCGCAACCTCCTCCCCTTGGGATCTGATGAGCCGGGTGACTCAAGGGGCCCCCCCGCCCCTGGCTTCAGTGCTGACGGGTGTCACCACAATGGCAGCCCCACATCGGCGCAACTCCACCGCACTACTGCGCCTCACCGCGGCTACCGCACCACCCGCTGCGCTACCGCTATCCACAGCGGCTTCCGCGCTAATCACTGCGCCACCGCTCCCCACTCACTACACACACGCAGTGCGCTACACTCGCTCACTCACTCACACAGAGAGCGCTGACCGCTGCGCTCGCTTACTCACACACAGAGCGCTAACCGCTGCAGCATCACTCACTCACATACACAGAGCGCTAACCGCTGCAGCATCGCTCACTCACATACACACACAGTGTGCTAACCGCTGCACCACCGCTCCCCGCGGCCGTGGTGCCAATCACTGTGCCACCGCCGACACACCGCGCCACTGCGCTGCGACTCTCGAGTCGATCCGCCATTTTGCTGCGGCGATCTCCCTCCTCCACGGAGATTTCCCTCCTCCGCCCTCGTTTTCACCGTCACTGCCTCTCCCCGCGACCCGCATCGGCCGCTCCACTGCTAGTCTGCTCCGCTCGCTGGCTCCGCCACCACCCGTCGCAGTCTCAAGTCGCGGCACCATCCTGCGTGAATCCGCATCCCACTGTCTGACACCAACTGTGGCACCACGACTTGGACCGTGGACTCGTGACAGCTCGGCGATAAGTGATATTCACTCCGCGATCGTTCAGCCAGCGAGCAGAGACTTCTTGACTTTTGATGTTTTATTGAACAGAGCGCGACGCGGGCCCGGGGCATGACGAACACGAGCTGCAGACTACATTCTGGCTCCCTGATGACTGACTCCTCCGTCTCCCCCTGGCTCACTGACCGACTTCCTTATATTTCCCCGCGCCGCCCCCTCTCGCGCCTTCCAGATGACATCATGCATAGTCACGTGTTACAATGAGTCATGTACAATCATCTCGTCTTCCAAGCATTGAGTGATTGTTGTTCTTGCACCAGTTTGCCAGTTGTTGCACCTCCTCTCTGTACGGTCATCATTCTTGCTGATGAGCCTCACTACGGTGTTGTTGCTGACGTGCCGTCCTCCCGCAGCTTTGTGCAGCGCAGTGCCCTTCGGGTGAAAAGTGCTCTAGAAGTACAATTATTATTATAAAATGAGTGGCATCAGAGAAAACTGCGGCGACCAGATGTACCCAGCATTCAGGAACACTTGACAGCTATCCCAAACAGCTGCAGAGTTTAGGAATAGGGGAGGGGGGACAAAGCCACGTGGGGTGACGTTGGTTGGAACTTTCTGGAAGGGTAACGTGGGGGGACGGACAGCAGCACGGGCTGCGGGGGGGGGGCTTTTACGGTAGAAGGGTGACGTCGTTTAGAACTCGCTGGAAGGGGCCGCGGGGATATATAGGCAGGGGGGTTGGATGGGGTGACGAGTCTCCTGGGGGAACGAGAAGGAGCGTCACGATGTAGCAACTGGTTGTGTGTCGCTGCTCCGGCCCGTGCACTGCTGGTTTTAATAAAGCATCAAAATCAAGAAGTCTCTGCTCATCCGTGGGCGCTGATCTTCGCCGTGGTGTTGCCGCTGTAAGCCGCCACAAGCCCTCAGTCGAAGCCGTGGTGTCACACAGCTATGGAGAGCAATTCCCATACAGAGCCGTGACAAAACCTTCATTACAGACCATTGAGGTAGAACAAATGCTGTAGGTTCTGCAGTATGATAAGCAGTCGGGTGCGCAAGATACGGGTATTCACCAAATAGCAGGAGTCATATTTTTGAGCTGTAAAAACCTGCATCTCGAATAGATGTGGCTGTAGTCAAAACCATTTTGTACAACTTAATGCCGTGGTCCAGGTTTCACGGATCTGCTGGGATGGACAGACTTGTACGAGTCTCTTAACCGAGTGTCTCAAAGATACGTGTTTTATGACTGGCCATGTAAATGGGTCAGGACACTCAAGTGTATTGTGCAAGTTTAATTAACTGCAGATAAGTTTATATTGCTTAGCATTTCTTTTTCCAATTTTATTTCTAAATGCATGCTAATAGCGATACATCGCGCTGTTGCCATATGGCAATGAGTGACATGACGGGCCATGGCATGTTCACATTAACCTTGAATGAAACCCTGCAATCTTCACATGGTAGTGAAAATCGCCCTGCAAGAGGCACCGAGGTTCGCCTTCCCACTGCCTTTGCATCCTCGTGAGCCAACCTTTTGTGAGAAATGCAACCCCATCACATCACATTCACCATTACTGCTACCTGCTAACACGAAAGACGTACCTTATTGCTCATCAGCCATGATCCAGCCATAGTTGAAGGCATCCAAAGCTATCTCCTTCCTAACAGCCGTGTGATGTAACAACTCACCAGACCCCTGGACAAATGTGAGTACGCGGTTGACACCCTCTTGGGCTTGTCTCCTTTAGTTGCAACTCCACCATGAGTCTCAACCATGTGCCACAATCTTTTATAGCGACATCATGTTTAGCATTCCTCCACTATTCCAAGACCACATTTCTAGTTCATGGTTCAAGACGTATTGTCTTGTTTATACAGCAACATCTGTACCATACATGAGCCTCTTGCGTAGGGGGTAATGTGCTTAGTGCAATCCACTCACGCCCTTTGACGTAAATCTTGGTTGCGCTCGCAGAACGTCTCAACCAATAGGCATCACAGGGGGTTTTCTGATACAAACCCCAAGTAGAGGATGGTTCCTAAAACCCTCTCCTTTGCACAGCAATTGTCTCCATGGTGGTGTGTGGTAGGTAATGTCTGTCCAATCGTCGATGGCATTAGCAAAAAGAAAAAAAAGCATAAAGCATTTTCTTTAACATTGATTAATCCATGTATTTGCACAGAAATTGTTATCAACTGGATAATTCATTACACACCTAGCCATTAGGCCTGTTGGAGCATGCTGAGCTTGCTCTGCATTGGGCACTTCACCACATACAACAGCATATTCTTTATTTCAAAACAGAACATGGTACACAAAGCAGAACATTTCAGTCTGGAATTACTTTAACAGATAACAATAACAATAACATAATCACCTTTGTGAATTTAACTAAGTATTCTAATGTGCTACCTCACACGCGTTATAATTATGTGCACTGAGCCACACCCGCTGCCTAATTGACAAAATTGGCCTAATTGGGCAGAACAAAATCAGTTAAACCAAACACCTATCCCTTAACCAAACAATCACACCGGGAGTGCCTAGTGAACCACAGCACTACTTTATAAACCAGACGCAGAGGTCACAGTACCTTAGACAATTACAAAATCATCAGTCAATGTTTTTTATAGTTTTCAAAAGACTTCGCAATCTAAAATACAATTGCTTAATGTGCGGAGAAGGCAACCTCTTGTATTGTGTTCTAGCTTTGGCAGGGGCACGAAACAACAGTAACAACAGACATTACTTCAAAACACACTGGTGCGATTCTCCCAGGCATGTCACAAGTATAGCCCGATGGGGTGCAGACAGCGGCATGCCAGTGGGAAGGCTTTCAGAAACACTGCTAAAGCAAAATTATCTGCCATTGCTCGTGTCAGCAATATGCGTGACATAGCAAGCTGTCACACTGAGACCATCACGTCCAATCAATCCTAACTGTGCCCTATATTTAAAACGAACATGTGGATATGCGTATGAGGACTAACCTGAGGTTTACACCAAAGTGCGCAAAGCACAAAGGCTTCTAAACACATCTAGTGGGGAGCACCACAGCCTGGCTGCACTTAGAACAGGAAGGCAATCGGGCCAAAGATCTGTGCTTCACAAACAAGGGACACCAACCCAGCAGAAGGAGGTCTTATGAAAACCAGCAGAATCCATACTGACCCTCGATGAACAATTGTTTATTTTTAATCAATAACAATTCAGTGGGACAATTTTGAGCTTTAGAACACTATGCTTTCACTGGGTTTAAGTTCTACAAAGCTGACTCATTTAACCGCACTTCAATTAAGCCTCAACCACAATGCCGCTAACATGTGCACAAGTTAACGTACTTATATTTAAAGGCATGGACCCCTACTCACATTTGATGAATTTTATCCTGACCCTTGACCGAATCATGACTTTCGAGTTAACGTCCGCACCCTAACTACTCACTTCCAAATCGTCTTTGTTCTAGCTTGCTGAGAGAATTAGTTTATAATAGCGTTTAGTGCATTACTGTTAATGTCTAATTATCTTTAATATCAATCATCAGCAAAAGGTCGCCCTTCCCAAAACCGATGCGGTTAATCGAGTCTACTTTTGCACTCTGGAAAATCTCCATGACAGCCAGATTCTGCGGGTTTCTCACGAGGCCGGGTTCTATTAACCCGCGATACGTCCCCTTCCTGGCACACGGGGTAAGAGGGCGACTACAGCAGCCGGCATCCCGACTTCTTCTTGCGTGTGCGGACCTGCAGTGCGGCGCGCGTCGCCAGCTCAAACACCTCGCGCACGCCCTCCTTGTTTTTGGCCGAGCATTCCATGTAGCCAAACGCGCCGATCTTGTTAGCCATGTCGCGTGCGTCCTCGGTTCTGACTGGCTCCTGCACAATGCATACAACGTACCACTAAGAAGGTGGCAGTGCCTACTCACTCATCACAAACAGTCAAAGTGACTCCCTCTCTTAGAGTGAGAAAAAGGAGTGGTACCCACCAGCATTGGTCTGCAGAGCCACTGATAGTGACTGCTGACACAATGGTAGTCGTCTAGTAGATTGTCAGTGGCTAAAATTTTTGCCTGGCTTCATGCCGTGTTCTAAGCAAGGCCTAAGTAGGACCAGTAACTATGTAAATGTCCTTCTCCTGAAGAAGAGCTCTGCGTTGGAATGTTTGAATTCAAAAAAACAAGTTTACACACTGAAAGAAACCAGATTGTCTATAGAAAACCAAAAATATAAGACTAACATTCAAACTCCACAGGGTAGGGCCAAATACTACTTGTTGCAATGTCTTGAATCCCAGATGGTGTCTCAGACATCAGTAGCTTGCATTGCCAAATGCTCCAAATTGAAGACAATAAATTAAGGGGGTCAATAAACTCCATATCCAGCACTCAAGAATGTTTACCCTCCAATAAGATTGCAGCTTTTCCATGAGTCTCCTACCATGGGACGAGTACATTTACTTTTAGACTAGCAGCAAGTGGTACACCACCTTGTGTTAGCACTGCAGAATGCTTGAGGTCTCTGCACGATCTCTATCGACACCAGAAAATATAATGGTGTAGTTCTACAATTGCCTTGTTCACACCACTGCTGTTGAAAGGGCCTCTACTCGAGGTAGCTTTGCAGGGTATTTAATCTCTTCCTCCATGTCTGGCCAGACATGATGAAAGATGTGAACATAGTCACACTTTACCCCACAACGCATGGACCGACCCATCAAATAACGTTGATGAACTCATTTATACTGCTGTGTGAAAAGAGAAGGGCATATTTAATAAATCCACCTCATCGTTTTAACTGCTTCGCCAGGAGATTAAATTGAACCAGCGAGCTTTAAATGGCAAATTCAGTGTGCTAACGGTTTCTGAGATGCAAAATGTAAACAGATAATACATATAATTAAAGGACATTTTTATACGTGCAACATTTCAACGGAAACATTACAATTCTTCTCACGTAATTAAAAATTAAAACGTTTTCACGTCATGCAAATGAATCCCATTTTAAGCAACCTAACTGAAACGCAGAGCTAGGCTGTGACAGCTCACGGTACTGATGCAGCAGGGATATGAGCGACGCTGACCCTGCGAGGCCGCAGCGTGCGGCCTCTCACCTGCTTCATCTTGGCGAGCTCGCGGCGTGTGGCGTCGTCGTGTCGCAGGTCGCGTTTGTTGCCGACCAGGATAATCGGAACGTTGGGGCAAAAGTGCTTCACCTCTGGGGTCCACTTCTCTGGGATGTTTTCTGTGTGCGAAATTGCGTCCTTGAGATACACGTGTGGAAGTCACTCTATGCAACTATATTTCTGATAATTTCAGAAGCTTTGGCAACGTTTTCAATGCATTAAGAAATGTGGATAAGAAGAGTGTAGCAAAAGCATATATATCCAAGCACTGTCCCAGTACTGCTGAGATAGCTCCCAAAATCATGGTTAATCAGTTACAGTTACACCAGCTGCTCAAGTGTAGGGCGTTAATAGTATCGGCCCACTTAGCCTTCACTGCACAAGTGTACCATCATATAGAATCACTAAATAAGATAAATCGGCTTCCTGCTCTTCCACATGTTTACCAGTAGTATTTGTCTTGACCCTGTGACAGTTTCACAACACTTAGGCAAAGCTTAGCAATGTTCAGCACATGCTTTTTTTTCCACTCGATTCTGCCCAACCCAGCAAAGAGTTACACTTTCTAATTTATCAGATTTGCTAGAGAGATTGAGGGAGCATTGTTTACAATACACCAGAATAGCCTGTTAGCAGCTACTGTCATCTGGGCTTCTTCACCAACGCGGCACGATGCTCTGTTTATTGCATAGACACAACCACAGTAGCTGTTTTATAAGCAAACCTCAGACTGGTTTTGACACTGCCGAGACTCAAACTTTGCTTCAAATACTGCTGCTTTTAAACAAATAAGTTCTTAAAAGCATTTCTTTCATAAACAAACCGATATTTAATTGAATAAATTTTCACTTTTAAAACTGCCATTACTCAAGCTTTAGAATATAAATGTGTACGGATTTCCTCCACTTATTTAAAATATAAATCAAATTGCATTTTACTTGTAAGGCATCCAATTACAATTGCATTTTAAAGCACAAGATCAGTGCCCCTCCACCATTTCTCTGCATGGCTCTCACACATTAAAGCTGACTCAATATTTACGGCACACAGAACCAAAACAAATATCGTGAGCCCATTGACCAGCAGTGGATTGATCATGGCTAAAAATGATGAAGAGCACATGCACGTTCCTTCTAAAGTAATAGATGGCCTTGCTGCCATCACGGAAATGCAGAATTTCCATGATCACATGTGACGCTCTCCCTTCCAACCCAAAGCGCTTCCCTGATGGTGGCGCAATACAACTGGAACCGCAGACATGTGATCCTCGGGTTTAATCCCCACCCTGGGCAATGCACACGCTTGTGCGATTAATTGATAATTGTTAGGGGAGCCATATGTTCGTCAATCTATTTAATTGTTTAATTTTAATTTTGTGTCAGTTGACTGTGTGAATTTCAATACAGAATTATTTAATCAATTATTTCACAGTGATGTCAGTGTTTGACTGTTTATTATCGTATTTCACTCTCAGTGTGTTTGGTTATCAATTGGAAAATACCACAACAATGCCACGGCACACCAGGACAGAAGGAATGAATATACAAGCAAGGCCACAGGAGGGTACAGAACCGTCTAAGAGACTAGAGAGTCAGAGTACTGCGTAGCGAAGAGATACTTGTATACAGCGTTAGCTTACGACTGGTAGAATAGTACAACATACTATTATAATTAATTATTAATTAGCAGATGCCCTTATCCAGGGATATACAAATTGAATTGTCCTGTTGACCTGCATGTAACAAAACTCTGTATGGGAGGTTTCTGAAGGATGCCACCAAGTAGCTCTAAGCAATTGCCCTCCACCAACAATGGATGGAGGGGCAGCAACGGTTGACAACAAGCAGAACACCGGGCGGTTAAAATGCAACAATCTGGCACAAAGGGGAGTAGGCAGTACGTTGACACGTCATTTCATTCAACCAATGGCACCTTGGTCAGTATCGTGATCTTCTGCCATAGAGTGTTCGATATGTTATGTAGCTTCAAAGTGCGCGAAGCAGAGCACAAGCGCCGTCGTGACGTCAGTACCATTTAGTGGCAAACTGCAATTATTGTTGTGAATGTGTAAAGCTATGAACTAAACTCTCACTACATGGCGACTGTGTGGGTGAAGAAGATTGGTACCCAGGCTGTCAGGGCTGTCGATAGAGAAGCACATGAGGATGACATCCGTGTCTGGATAAGACAGAGGCCTCAGTCGGTCGTAGTCCTCCTGCCCAGCTGTGTCCCACAAGGCCAACTCTACCTGCACACCACGCATAAACATGGACAGGTACACACAGATACAAGAAAGCACACGTACACGTGGGGACACCTGGACAAAACCACCCGTGAAGCGCTGAGAAAATAGCAGTAAGTGCTGCACCTCAGGAAGTGGTGATGACAACACCATTCAATACTGGCCATCATTGTTCCCCCCAATCGGCACGGTGGCACAAGGAGTAGATATAGATTTGTCATCCCATCCATATACAATTGCAGTATGCAGAGGAAAGAAATTACGTTTCTCATGGTCGCTGGTGCAAAAACGAAAAAAGGCTCAATACACCTTCAGGACTGCTGCCTCACAGCATCTGGTTCGATTCCTGGCTCGGTGCCTTTCTGTGTAGAGTTTCGTGTTCTCCCGGTGTCCGCATTCGTTTTTGCCAGGTAATCTAGTTTACTCCCACCGTATAAAGACACACTGCTGCATAAGTTAATTGGCCTACTGAGTAAACTGCCCCCGAAAAGTGCCCTGTGATGTACTGGTGTCACATCCTGGGTATAATCCCGCCTTGCACCCTCTGTCTACCGGGATAGGCTCTGGCTCCCCGCAACCCTGTACAAGATTAAGCGGGTATTGATAATGATGAGGGTTTCCCCCATTATGACATTTACACACCACACAACAAGTTGACCTAAGGCTGAGATAAGGTTCAAATACCGCGCAATAACGATGTGTAGTTAGAATTCAGGATCATAGCACAGCATGCAAACCATTATACCAAGATAAACAGACAGGATATATTCTGCCTCGTATAACAAAAGTGAGGTTAAGGATGGCTAGTTCAGGCTAATAAGTATAACAAGTGTTCGATATTTAAATATCCATCACGAAGGGAATGGATTAGGTTTGACAAGTAAAGTACAATTTCATACAAAGACAAACACACCACCATCAGGATCGACCCTGCCTGACAGGCAGTTTCACAAGGCAGTGTTAAGGACGACACAAGGTATTTTCACTGTGTGCTCATAATAAAAACAGATGGAGCACTGTCAGCTCCATGCCAACCGGCTCCACAGTGACAACACCAACAACTTTTCTGGTTAATGCACGTGAATCTAATTGCCTCCTGCACGAGCCAATGAATTGTCAATTCACACTGATGAAATTTTCTTATATTTCTATGGACTCATTTACATTGTCTAGTCATTATTTTTAGAAAGGTAGCACAATATTGTTTTTATTTGTATGCATTATACATAATACATTATCACACACAGCTCAAGATAGTGAATGTAAACAAAATACGTTATACACTTCACTGCTATAATTATGTAGTCCCATGACATAACACCCCACATCACAAATTCAAAACTGGAATTCAGGGTCACAAATCCATAAAAAATGTCTTCTTATTTGCCATTATCATTCATGTATAAATTCTAATAGCTGTGGGCTTGATGTGAAATGATCAAAAATATATATTATTTTTCAAAAACAATTCACACTGAGTAAAAGCAACGATTGATTTGCACTACACGAACTCAAGTGCTTCGCCTGCTTCAGTGCTCTGTTGTGAGTTTGTATTACACACATTGCACATATTACTGGATCACAATTTGGACTGAATTACAAAATATATTTGGCACTAGAATTACAAGATAGTATCATCCACACGTCCAAGTGAGCATGCATCGCAACTATCTTCAGTGTGTCAACTAGCCAAGATACTGTAAGGTCCCTCATCAGGGCACTTCTTGCTTACAGGCCAGAGCACAAAAGACACCTCTCTCCACTGAACTGTTACACAACTCTTTTGGGGAGGTGCAGGCAAGGGATTAGCTTAGAATAGATGGCAACTACGAATCAAAGCAGGTTGAGCTTTATAACAAACAGACCCATTTCTAACTAAATCACCACCAATCCTGCTAATGGCAACTACGTGAACTGATACTAGTGATAACCAGAGGGAAACACAGCACAGTGGCTCCGTCACAACGTGGGGGAGTGGTTGGTAGTGATTTTGCTTGGAAAGTGTGCGTATGGACACTAACAATCAGCGCGAGTTTTGTGTGTTTAACCTGACTGTGGCAACGCATTTACTTCCCTTCAAAAGATTCAATGTATACAATTTACGGTGAAGTAATGAAGAGGCTGTGAGGAAAGGAAGAGGCCACTGACAACATAGAACACAAATCAGCTATGAATGAATAGGGCCACAAACTCATAATAGTTGCAATTCTCGAGCGCTTTTCACCCGAGGGTCACAAAGCGCAGAACAGTGCTGTGGAAAGAATGGCTTGTCAACAACAACGACATAAGAACGGCAAATTAGCAACAATAACTTTTCTTGGGTTTTTTTTTGTTACAAATCCGAGCTGTGGAGAGAACGGCATGTCAACAATATCAGGACAGTTCAACTGAAAGTCACATAATAGCAAAAATAGTAGCAATAAATTATAGGACATAAAATAAGCGATTAAAAAAATTATTCTGCAACAAACAAGGAAGGAATAAATGTTCCCGAGCAGGCACCAGATGGCAGAAAGCCATCATCCTGGCACGACAACATTGAGCCGCATCAACAGTCCTAGCCTGACGGCTTGAAAGACTTATGGAACAAGTGACTCTTGAGTTGAGATTTGAAGATGCCCAGGGACTCAGCTGATCGAAACTCCAATGGAAGGGTATTCCAGAGTCTGGGAGCAGTGCGCGAGAAGGCTCTGTCAACCATCGAATGGAGGTGTCATCTGGGCACCTGCAGCATGCCCGTATTGGAGGATCGAAGTTGTCGTGTTGAGGAGGGTGCCTTTAGTAGGTCACGGATCTATGTCAGAGCAGAGCCAGTGAGAGCCATGTAGGTGCGAAGGAGGATCTTGAATTCAATCCTGTATTCAACCAGTAACCAGTGGAGAGATATCAGTACTGGAGATGTGATCGTGGATGGGTGTGCGAGTGAGGACTCTATCAGCTGCATTTTGCAGATGTTGGAGACAATTGATCAGGTAGGCAGGGGTGCAGGGAGCACTGCATTGCAGCAATCGATTCGTGAGGGGATGAAGATCTGTATTAGCTTCTCAGCATCAGCGGGTGACAGAATGTTGCGCAGTCTGGCTATATTTCTGAAATGAAAACAGGCTACCGTCGTCACTTTGTTGATGTGTATCTTGAAGCTGAGTGACGAATCAAGAGTCACACCTAGACTCTGGACTGCCTTACCAATTTCAATGGTCTGGTCGTCAAGCATCAATTGGATAGGTTCAGCCTTGGACAACTGGCGTGGGTTCCAACAAGCAAAACTTCTGTTTTGTTGTCATTTAGTTTTAGGAAATTTGAATTGAGCCAGGCCTCCACAGTTGACAGTGAGGACGACCTGCAAAGATCAGACACACTGATGGATGGCATTGCGTGGATAAAGATTTGGATGTCATCGGCATAGCAATGGTAGCTGAGATTGAGGCTGTGCAGGAAATGGCCAAGTGGTTGCATGCCGAGAACCGAACCTTGAGGAACTCCAGACAAAACTGGATGGAACTCTTGAGTTTTGTTCTGAGGCTGACAAACTGATTCCGGTCAGAGAGGTAGGAGCTCAGCCAATGCAGGGCACATCCAGAGACCCTTATACCCTTCAGTTGCTCAAGTAAGATCGGGTGGTGAAGGGTATTAAAGGCAGCAATTATGTCCAGGAGGACAATAATACTTGGCTAAGCCTTGATCAGCAGCGACAAGCAGATCAACTACTTTTACCACAGCAGTTTCAGTACTATGGCCAAAACTAAACCAAGATTGGAAGGGAACATTTTTGAGGTGTTTCTTGGGTTGCGTAGCTACTGCACATTCAAGGACCTTAGAGAAGATTGGTAGATTTGAGATGGGGCAATAATAATCAGGGATGTTGCAATTGAGGCAAAAAACATTTTAAGCAGAGGGGTAACTGCGGAACATTTGAATAGTGGAGGAACGATTTTGGAAGGGAAGGGGTCCAGGGAGCAGTTTGTGGAACGAGATCTGGTAACTAAAGAAGAGACATTGGATTTCGTTAACTAGGAAAATTCCAGGAGTTTTGAGGTCAAAGTAGGTGGAGGAACATTTAGGTATTTGTTGGTTGAGGTTGGGTAGAGATACGGTGGGCTTAAGAAGTGATCCGCATGATCTTTATTCGTGAAGAGAGGTGAGGGTCAGTGACTGGTTGGACGAAGGGGCCGATTAATGGTTGAGAAAATAATCTTGGGCTTGTTGCAGGTATTTGCAAAAAAGATGAAAAAATGGTTGGTACGGGCGCAGTTAAGTGCCTTCAGGTAGCGGTTGAGCTCTTCCTTGGAGATTTGAGCATGAACGGTGAGGCCAGATATTCTCCCAGTCAGTTCGCCGTTACGTGCATTCTCTTTGAGATCCCGGAGTTCAGCAAAATACCAGGGGGATGGTTTTCCGTCTGATGTAAATGGGTCCAAATCATCCCATATGTTGTTGTAAGTTTCTACTGTTGAATCAGAGGCAGTGAGCCGAGGCAGACGGTGAGAAACTATTTAGTGCTGTGGTGAATATGTCTGGGGTGAGGGTGTTAAGGTTTCGAAATTGGATTTGGCACTTCCTGATGGAAATAGGAGGCGGTACTTGAAGATAAAACCACACAGCAGTGATCAGACAGACCAGGATCAGTGACGGACAGGTTGGTTACCAATATGCCCCATGAGCAAACCAAGTCGAGAGTATGGCCGCTTATGTGAGTGGCAGATGTCACGTATTGAGTGAAGCCAAGTGATTTAAGAGTGGCTATGAGATCTCGTGCAAGAGGGCTCTTTAGTGATTCAACATGGATGTTGAAATCGCCAATAATTAGGATCCTTTCAGAAATGGTGCACAGCTTAGAAAGCAGCTCAGACAGTTCAATGACAAAAGAAGGAGGCTCCAGGTAGGCAGAAGAGC
>JAZEWT010000016.1:10877228-10887603 GCA_036362905.1 Mordacia mordax
TTTTCACAAGCAACATCGAGCTGCAAAAGGTCTAACTTGTTTCCTCGGCAGCTGATATTTAGGGCTTAATACAGGGACAGGGGTAAGGAAATCAATTGTAGGCAGATTAATGAGCTTTTTACTGCCAGCACCCCGATGGATGTAATGAGGGCATCAACGTATCATCAGCTCACGGCAAATGGCCAGAAGGTTAGGGGTACAGGAATCTGATGTTAGAATCAAGCTGCTGGAGGGTCTGAGTTAATTTTTTTCTAGCCGCTGACAGCTTGTGTTGCTCCGTACTTGTATTGGAGAATTATATTCATTATTACGCTTGCTTGTTGCTTAGAAATAAACTTTACCATACAGTTGCAAAGATTCGGTCAGCTGAGTTCCCAGGCACATTCAAATCTCGTCTTTAAACTCATTTGTTCCGTAAGGCTTTGACATCCTCTGGCTAGGAATGTTGATGCGGCTCACTGTCGATGAGTCTGGATGATGGCTTGCTGCCGACCTGCACCTGCTCAGGAACACTTCTTCCTTACTTACTACGTTTGTTGAACAATTATTTTTATCATTTATCTTATGCCGATTATAGAGCCTTCTCTAAATTATAGCCATTATTTGACTTTCAGTTGAACTGCTCTGATGTTGTTATTGCTGGCATGATGTTCTCTCCACAGCTTAGATTTGTAAAAAAAAAAAACAAGTTTTTTTAAATGTTAATTTGCCCGTCATTTCTCGTTGTAGTTTCGGACATGCCAACTTCTCCACAGCTCTGTGCAGCGCTTTGTTACCCCTGGGGGAAAAGCGCTCTAAAAGCGCAATTATTATAAATTCAAACTATCACACCACCATATAACGCCAATGGTTTTATTGAGAGATTAATCCCACTGTAGTAATGTGTAATTTTGAACGCTTGTAAGATGAATAATGCTCCATTGTTAATTTCAGCAGGGAGACAGACAAGTAATTTTCACATTAGATACTATCAACTGCACAAACACGTGGGTGTATTGTGTAGCTCGAGGAAGATCTCGTTAATTATTAATGGTACACGTTCACTGACAACTCTTTGGTCAAGTGGGCAATGTTGGAGATGTTGTGTGGGTGATACAAGATAGCCGTTTATTGCCCAAAAATCATGCTGTTGCATAGGTTAATTGGCTTGCAGACGAAATTGCCCGTAGTGCCTGGTGATTGACTGGCGTCCCATTGTGGAAAAATCCCTGCCTTGCGCCGTGTCTGCCGGGATAGGCTTCAGCTCACCGCGACCTTATACAGGATTAAGCGGTTTCTGACAATGAGATGAGATGTTACAGCAGATCGTACCCAGTGAGCTTGCACGCTCTATATGCGGGATTCCTGCGACAACCAAAGGCCTGAATTGACCAATATAACAACGCATAAAACCAAACAGTAAATACACCAACAGCCGAAGCTTGTTTTCCCAACCGTGGCAGAAGACTGGGCCGTGTCGACTGCACTGCGCATGACCCGACTTCTTGTTGTTATTGTCTTGCCAGAAGAATCACACGCACGTATATTTATAGTCCAACTCCAACCGTGTTTGATATGTGCAGTGGCTGGTTAAATGAGAAGTCGCATCGGCTCGGGTGCCTGTGTGAAGTTTGCGTGTTCTCCCCGAGTCCTCCGGGTCCCTCCAACCGTTCAAAGTCACGCTGCTGGCTAGGTTAATTGGCCTGCTCAGTAAATTGCCGCAAAAAGTGTGCCCTGCGATGTCCTGGCATCGCATCCTGGGTATGAACATGCCTTGCGCCCTCTATCTGGCTTTGTCCTCCCGCGACTCTATGCATGATTAAGCGGCTTAGGATGATGATATGAGAACGGCACTTTAGTTACCAACTCCTCCGTGCCGCAATACTGTGTCAGGTAATTTGCGTGCAGTTACTGACCGATAAGGCATGCACTCTTCATGCGCAGACACAAACTAGAAGAGTCTTTTATTGCCAATGTTGGAAAAAAAACTCACTATTAATATAAAGCAAAATTCATTTTTCAGCGAGTCTTAAATCACCCTATATTTATAAAAAAATCATCTTACAGCTTAATTTTTATCAGGTTAAAGAACAGACAGCAAAATATAATATACCGTGTTTTGCATATCCAGAAGGAGATTTCATTAATATAATTAATATTACTTCCTTTTGCTCCTTGCATCAGGCCCTCCTCTCGTCTGCCTCCTGAAGATTTCTCCTCCCTTCTGCCATTATTCTCTATGCTGCATGGGGTTTCTCCTGGTTCGCGCCGGAGTAAGCCTTGGCTATGCGTGGCTTGCACAGGAGTCCGCTGCAGTCATACAGTGGTGCACTGGGTCTCCCTCAGTTTTTCCTGCAAGGACACCGTGGCAACGGGGGGCCCTTTTGGGGGCCGGTTGTGTAGCAGTTTTATTGCAGGAGTGGGTTGGTCCCCCAGAACCATTGGAGTTCTATCTTAGCGGCAGTAATTCCTTTGAGGCATGCCAGTGTTACATCCAGGTGGCACAGGGGCCACATGAGCTGTGGACTGTACCGGCTTCTTTATCAAAATTTGTCACGTGGACTTTGCTCGGATATTTTCAACATTTTTGGGCTTAAGCTTGTCGACCCTTGTTGGGTGCGCCCATGGATTCACCCTTGCGTTTTTCCACCACAATGTCACAAATGAAGTGGCTCTTGTTTTTCTTTCTCCTTATTCTCTTATAAGTTATCATTTAGTACTTTGACATGCAGTGGGTAGCGCTGTCGCCTCACAGCAAGAAGGTCCCGGGTTCGAATCTCGGCTCGGGTGCCTTTCTGTGTGGAGTTTGCATGTTCTCCCCATGTCCGCGTGGGTTTTCGCCAGGCACACTGCTTTCCTCCCACAGTCCAAAAAACACACTGCTGCATAGGTTAATTGGCTTGCAGACTAAATTTCCTTAAGTGCCTGGTGATGGACTGGCGTCCCATCGTGGGTATATCCCTGCCTTGCGCCCTGTGTCTGCCGGGATAGGCTCCAGCTCACCGTGACCCTGTACAGGATTAAGCGGTTCTGACAATGAAATTAGATGAGACATGCACAGGCATTTCAGCACAATGTAAAGCTCAAGACTATATATATTTATCCATATTTAGTAAGTCATTACATTTTTGTTCCGGAGTTCCGTACTTGGGCTGCCTAGTCAATCCTACGTGAAAAACGTTTTTTGCGTGGGAGACAAATCAGAGAGACACACCCACGGAAACCCCAGACAGAAAAGGAGATGACACGTAGCAACATTTCAAAGGCCAAACTACATGGCTTGTATCCCTGTGCAATGCACGTTAGAAACTAGGCAACACTGCCAGTGGTGCTTGGTACAGACATTGCCTGTAGCACTTCTTCAAGCAATTAATGCATTGTAAAGCATCGTGCAATAAAAGGTGCTTGCTGACCTGGCTCCATAGGAATAACTGAATCTATTAAGACTTTGCAATGCTGGTTGACATTATGGCATCCATGGGAGCCTTCACACCTTTGCAGGGGGTGTTCAAGAATATTAACAATTCATACGGAGTGTAAATCCCATGGTAAGTGGGGTAAAACCTGATTTAAGAAATTTAATAGAACTGAGGGGTTTATATACTGTTCTAAAATTACAACATCAAAGCAATTGTCCGACAATGTGGGAGGATGGGAAAAGCAGTCGTTTGTGTAGAAATATTAGCACACGTCTTAGAGAAAATCAAAGGAATATAAAAAATTCCGAAACCCAGCTTTCGGCAGTTACAGAACATGCTTGCCGGAAAGGTCACAATTGATTTTGACAATGTTGACATTTTATGTAAAACTAACCATTATTGGTCTAGACTTATTCGATTATATTGAAATTGATAAACATAAAAATAATTTCAATCATTCTGATAGTTACAAACAAAGCGTGGCTTGGAAACACATTCTCAAACAAAATTATTAGTTACATATATAAACGCTTAACACAATCCTGTTGCATAACACTTACTGATGAAGGTAATTTGACATTGTTGGCCTTTTGTCCAAATAAGACTCACAATTTGAAGCACCTGACTAAATCTGACAAACCTACCGTGCAACAACGATGTAATATGTTGCCCCCCCCCCAACCCCCCATTTGATCATGGCACGATTGAGCACTTGATTGATGATGTCACAACCTCCCTATATGCGCAGACCCAAAATCTAAACAGTCTTCTGAGCTGCTCCTCCCAGGTTGGTGTGAGTTCCGAATGATTCTGGTTGTCAAAATCAGCAAAACGTCGTATTTCATTGTAAATGCTGTGGGTTTGCTCTCCAACGCACTGCTGTGCTGACATAGTAAAGAATTGGCATGTTCAGTTCACGTGACAAGCCTTATTAAATGGCCTTGTCCGGTGGTGGAGGGTTAAACGCCACAATAATTTGTGTGACCTAACCCAATAAATAGATTTCATTCTTTGTGTAGAGTTGCCAATCCTGATGTTTAGTTATTCATAAACATATTGAAAATAACATTATGCAACTTCCAACATGTGCGGCTGAGGATAAACAGGAGAATAAGGCTACTGATTTTATGACTATCATAAAATCAGCTGCATGGTATATTTAAGTTTTTCCCAATGCGCATGTGCCCTCTGCTCAAAGGAGCCAACACCATAGGTGCAAACGATGGCTTATTAATGATCGACTTGACAGGCATGTAAGGGTTTATTCAGTTTTCGTGCTCACATTTCTTGCAATGATTATTTCTGATGTATGCTTTGCAAATACTACATTCAGGCGAATAAAACTGCTGACAACAATTATTACAAACAAGGCAAGCCAAAAAGGATGAGTCTTCAATGGAATCGTAACCACAAATCATGACAATGCCATTAAATTGTGAGTGGTAAGTGTGCAAGTCATACGCCTTCAACCGATGAGACCCCAATGTCTGCACGAGCACGCTCAGCCTCAGCCGCAATAACCACACTCGCGGATACGCGGGGCATGCAGAACATGCGGCAACATATAGCCAGCGTCTACCTGCTTGCCGTCCACCTCGATGTCCGCCACGTAGTTCTCAAAGACGGTGGGCACGTAGACCTCGGGGAATTGGTCCTTGCTGAAGACTATGAGCAAGCACGTCTTGCCGCACGCGCCATCGCCCACAATCACCAGCTTCTTGCGGATAGCAGCCATCCCTGCAGCAGACGTGCCCGGTGCGCGCGTTAGCAATGTGGCACTACACGCCAGCTC
This sequence comes from Mordacia mordax, assembly GCA_036362905.1. NCBI lineage: Eukaryota > Metazoa > Chordata > Hyperoartia > Petromyzontiformes > Petromyzontidae > Mordacia > Mordacia mordax. The sequence continues at coordinate 10,882,419 of JAZEWT010000016.1, forward strand.
GCTGTGACTGGCATTTAAAGAGAAAAGCCCAACCCGTTGTATGTGTGAGGCCCAGTGGTAATTGAGACTTGGCAGGAGTGACATGGTCAGGTTTTAAAATTACAGTAATGAACATGAGTCGGCTTCGTAATTTGGGAATTCTGCCAAGAGTGCAGTCAATCTGTATTATATAAGTCTGTCAATACATTTTACAAACACAGAATGTAATGTGATATCAGTTTCCAGTATTACTAATATAAGCAAGAGCTGTCCACCCCTCAAAACTAAACATTTCTACGAATCACTTGCAGGGCGGTCTGAACAAAAAGTGGGGTTCTTGTGCAGATGTGGGAAAGAAGGGACCACAAAGGCAGACTTAGAAGCAGCCTTGACGCAATCCCCGAACATGCAGAGGGATCGTGGAGGCTCACTGGGGAGGTGCATCCACACCTGCTAAGCAGTTCTGGGAATCTTCTCCCAATGACTGCACTGGGAGGGCAGTTCTTTTTTCAGAAGAGCAAGGCCAAATGACATCACACAAAAGCATACAGCAAGCTGAGGGCGTGGACTTGGCAGCTGCTAAAGGAAAATATTGGCTGGAGAAAACTCTGGGACAACTATTGTTACGTATTGCTGATAACAGTACAGGGGTTACACAACAAATAATACATGCAACAAAAAACTGTTGCTAATAACTCATCCTGTGGATGACATATTACTTGCACATCTTTTCATCTTTAGTTGCACTATATTTGTTATCATTAGAGTTTTTGTTCCTGATCTGTGCCTTGTTGTCCACCACCCCACCCCCAGACCCCCAAGCTGACTTTAACTTGGAAATATTAAAATTGTTACTTCTTTTCTTAGTATTTTTTGTTTTTTATCCTAGTATTTTTAAGCCCTTGTGATTGTGTTTTAACCCTTGTATATGCCAACGCCAGGGTCTGAGAGAAACGGCATTTCAATCCTCTATGTCCTGCACATATGGCAGTATTGACAATAAAGTTGAAATGAGAATGAGAATCAATTATCAATTTATAACCAACATAATATATGCAACCTAAAGAGAACACAATGTAAATACATCATAAAGCACTAAAAATGAAACAAATAAGACATCTGCTGCTCGCTAAGGGCCTCCCTGTGTCATCACAATCCCTCATGGACGTCTAATGTAAAAACTCGTGTAACTATTGCGTACGAGTTGATTCCACGAGCTGCCCTCGGGCAGTTTCCCACCGTTGCCTGTCATTGTTACCAATCTCATGCAATGCCAATTGGCCCTTATAGCGATGTGTCTTGCCAACGCTCATTTGCTCTTCAATCAGCACAATTGCTGTATGCTCGTTAACAGATGTACTCCTCTTTCTGTACCTCAGAGCAATCACCAATATGTACCTCCGTGCCTCGTTGCACAATGTTAAATTCATGTCGCATATTCATCAGTGCCTGTCACAAACCCATGTGATGGGCGGCAACATGCACCGATTGAAAACTATTTTGACACACTGGTAAGTTTATTTTTAGTATCAAAATCTATTTTAAAAGCACCACATATCATTCTCACTCAATTATGCTGGTCTGCATCCTTCAAGAATCACAACTGTTGTGTTTAAACCTGTATTCTCACAACTATATTCTCTTGTTCAGAAAACTTGATGCACATGACTTTAATTTTACCAATATTTATAGTGAAATAAACTTCAAGGCCTTTTCCAATCATTTACTTTCAATTTCATTGGTTGCTATAATCACAGCATCTGAGATGATAAACACTTCCTCCACTAATATGTATGCCGGCTATTACTGCATGTTGAAAGTAACAGAACATAAAATCAGAGACATAATTCTCACCAAGGCTAACCACATCCACAAAAGTACTGACATTAGTGGTAGAAAAATGACTCCTGCAATTATTCGGTTTGGGGAAATACCAAGGTGATAAACAACGAGCTCTTACTGTAAGAGCCACGATGAAGCATTGATGTAACCTGAAAGGCTGTCCACTGTCCCCGCAGAGAGCCTGGAACTCACATGAGGCCATGGAGCCTCTACAAAGAGCGCACTCACATCCTGGGAGGCAGGGTGGTGAATTGGTAACATCTGCGCCTCAAACAAAAGTCCTGTTTGAGGCGGGTTCAATTCTCGCATTGGGTGCCTTTCTGTGTGGGGTTTCTTTTCTCCCTGTTCTAAATGGATTTCGTCAGAGTTCTCCAGGTTCCTACCACAATAAAAAAAAACCTCACCAGTTAATTTGCTTATAACATCATCATAATTTATAGGAAAGTAGTGTCTGGCTGAAAGGTGCCGGCTGACCGCCTGGCTGACTCCCCTCCCTCCCTGCGGTTTCCTCGTGCCTCCATTACCGTGTCTGGTCCAAGACCAGCCATGTTATTTGCACAGCGTTATGAATTGTACTGCTATAATCATCAACAGCACAACCGTGAGGCAGCTCCGTGTTAAATATACCAGTTGAAAAGCGTCACACCACCATACTTGCCTTCCAGCCAATTTCACGCAGTAGAGAGCTCGTAGAAATAATGTTTTTCTGCAGCATTTGCATGACTGACGTAATTATATAAACTAAATGCCACTTTTTGGGTTGGAACTTTCTTGTAATTGTACAATAATAACCTTTTATGGCAAAGCAATTATGAGAACACGCTGGTGGCAAATAGAAATAATGGCTGCCCCAATACATTCACTAAAAATACGTTAATGCAATCCCAAAATAGAAAGTACATGACTCTCCTCTGCTTGAGGAAACAAAAAAAATGTTCTTCAGCATTGCGTTATTAAAATTATATCAAAGTGTACTTACACCGACAAATTATTGCAAGGCGCAGGCCCAATCACTACGACTTAACGTAGCAGGAAATGGGTCCAAGTTAACATTTGTGAGTGCAAGGGATAAGATGGACAAACGAACTCTGTGTTGTAATAAAACCACAGCACCGTAGAGACACTGCATGAATAGTTCACACACTTTTACAACCCCAAGCTTCATTGAAATTTACAGGGAAAAAACATTTAAAAAGTGATGAAAAGTAATAAATATACTGTGAATCTCATCACCATACACTGCTCAGATTCAAAACCTGCTTAAAAAACAACAGTTTTTTCATGGAAGGTCATCAGAGCCATTAACGCTGAAGGGGAGTTATAACTTTACAGTGCAGCAAGGGCGTTAAAAAGTACTCAGCTACAACTTTACTGTACATATAACTATTAAATTCTACATGTCTATGGTAAAGGAAAGCCTCCTCATCTGACAACGATGTACAGAGTAAGTTCCAGATGCAGATGTTGATCACGGTACAGCAGTACGTGCATTGCGGAACTAGTAGTAACGCATCTTCAAGCTCAAACAGAAATGCATACAAATATGCACTTTCAGAGCGCTTTTCACCCCAGGGTTACAAAGCCCTGCACAGAGCTGTGGGGAGAACGGCATGTCATCAAAAACACATTAACAGCAAATCAACACGTTTTTTTCTTCGATGTGGCAATACTGTGGCTGTAGTAATGTAGCTGCAATTCTGCAGCTATAACATAGTGGTGTAAATGTAGGCTGCAGTTGTCGTACTGTAATATACCGGTAGTTACACCACTGCTGCAGACACGTAGCTGTGGTAGTGCAGCTGGGACCGTGCGGGAAGAGTAGTCGTCGTAATACTGCAGTCTGCGGAAGGACAGCTGTGGTGATGTGGCCGCAGCAGCTGCCAGCCTCGCACTGCTATGTGTGTAACCGTGACCTGTGGTCCGTGCAGCTGTAAAGGTACAGCTGCTGCAGCTGTGTCGCTGTCAATGTGGCGTGGCAGTGTCCGTGTGGGAGCAGTGGTGCAGCAGGTAGCTGTTCGAGTTCCGCTCACCGTCAACACCGGTGACGATTTTCTGAACCGGCCCTGGGCCTCCCCCTAAGTGGACTCAGCCTTGAATGAGTATCTAGTGCAATGCATAGAAAATAATGTAATTAAGGAGACAAAGGGCAGCCGGGCGCAATGCTGGTCACCCACCTCCTCGTGTGCCTTGTCGACGTTCACGAGGTGCTACTCACAAGCGGCACTTGACCCTCACAGTTGGAGGCTACACGGGGGTGCTCTGTCTGTAGGCGAGCACCGCCACTGAAGCCACCGCATTCATTATTCACAGCTGACATTTCCACATCGGCTGCTCCGCGCAGCCTTTGTTCGCCGAACCCTGAGCGGCCACCCTCCACGAAACTCTTACCTGGTTACCCGCCACACACTGGGTAACCATTATCCAGGTTACACGTTAACCTAGGTTACCCCCAACCACAGGGCAGCTTTCCCCCAGATTGCATGTTAACCCAGGTTACCCAGCACATGTCATGTACCCGTAAGCATTCCGTGATATTTGTTATCAGGTTAACACTGACTAGGGGCAATCTCGCCCAGTTATCCTCTTGCTAGGCTGCGACTCATTCCTGACTAGTATCAACCAGATTACCCTTCTCGAAGTTACCCACCCCAGCAACACCTTCCCCCCAACCCTGATAAGGTTAATCCACCAGAGGACAACTCACTCAAGGTTACCCATCACCATCACTCCCAGTTATCCGGGTTACCTGTTACCCTTTACACCCACCCCATGACCGGTAACTCAAGGTTAACTTCAAAATCACCTAGGGTTCCTTACCCGATGACTATTAACAATGTTACCCTAACGCCGCACTCGTGTCACCTGGTAACCCTACAGTTACCCTTCCCATTTGGTTAATCGGTTATCTGATGGTTCTCAGTCATTAAGTTACCCCCAAGTGTTACCCCCGCCCCCCACAAGTCGCCCCATAACCTCACCCTGCGTTACAGGACTGCCTTGTGACTTGGTGGTAACCACGCGTTTTACGCTGTTACCCCGAGTCACCCCGTGTTACACGGAAACCCCTCCCTCACTGCTGCTCAAGACTCGTTACTAACCACGCGTCACCGCTCCCTCACCAATCCCTTACCGCTCCTCACCAACACTCCTCACTGCTCCTCACGACCACTCCTCACTGCTCCTCACCGTCCCTCGCCACTGCTCCTCACCGAAGCTCCTCACCACGGCACACCACCGCTCATCACCACTACTCACTACCCCTCACCGCCACTCCTCACCACCCCTCACCACCACTCCTCACCGCTCCTCCTCACCGATCCACACCACCACTCCTCCAGACCACTCCACACTGCTCCTCACCACC
>JAZEWT010000016.1:10983481-11002714 GCA_036362905.1 Mordacia mordax
TGGGCTCGCCGGACGACCGCCTCAAAACCCCACTGCACCGGTGCAAAGATGCGAGAGGGGGGGACGATGGGCTCTAGGATGGGGTCAGGATCCGGCGGGTTGAACACGCGGAAGAGCGCGTCCGGCTTCCCGTTCTTTGACCCCGGGCGATAAGACAGCACGAAGTTGAAACGATTAAAAAATAAGGCCCATCTTGCCTGGCGCGAGTTGAGTCGCTTGGCACTCTGGATGTAGGCCAGGTTCTTGTGATCAGTCCACACTACGAATGGTTGGGCGGAACCCTCCAGCCAATGCCGCCACTCCTCCAGAGCCAGCTTAACGGCTCGGAGCGCCCGATCGCCGATGTCGTAGTTCCTCTCTGCGGGCGACAGGCGGCGCGAGAAGAAGGCGCAGGGGTGCAGCACTCCATCTCCTGGAGAAACCTGGGAGAGCACTGCCCCCACCCCCACGTCCGAAGCATCCACCTCTTCAATGAACGGGAGTGTGGGCTCTGGGAACAACAGCACTGGTGCGGACGTAAAGTGGTGCTTGAGGGAGTTAAACGCGGCCACAGCTTCTGGAGTCAGGCGGAACGGCGCATTTTCCCCCTTGGTGAGTGCAGTGAGGGGTGCAACCACCGAGCTGATGTTTCTGATGAATCGCCGGTAGAAGTTGGCGAAACCCAGAAAATGCTGTACATGCTTGACCGAGGTAGGGACTGGCCAGTCGCGCACGGCCTGGGTCTTGGCTGGGTCCATCTGGACCCTCCCTTGGGAGATGATGTGGCCCAGGAATGAGACTGTGTGGGCATGAAACTCGCACATGGATGGTTTTACGAATAGGTTGTTCCTGAGCAACGTGCAACGTGCTGAGCACCAACCGGACATGCTGTACGTGTTCCTGGAGGCTGCGCGAGAAGATGAGGATGTCATCCAGGTAGATGAAGACGAATTGGTGCAGCATTTTCCGTAAAATGTCGTTAATGAGAGCCTGGAACACCGCAGGGGCGTTAGTCAGGCCGAATGGCATTACCAGGTATTCATAATGGCCGGTTGGGGTATTAAAAGCCGTTTTCCATTCGTCACCCTGTCGGATTCTGATGAGGTTGTATGCGCTCCTCAAGTCCAATTTGGTGAAAATTGTTGCCCCCTGTAGGCGTTCGAATGCCGTTGTCATGAGGGGGAGGGGGTAGCGGTTCTTGATGGTGATTTGGTTGAGACCTCGGTAGTCCACACAGGGACGCAGACTGCCATCCTTCTTGGCCACGAAGAAGAAGCTCGCCCCTGCCGGAGAAGTCGAAGAGTGAATGAAACCCGCATCGAGCGCCTCCTTTATGTATCTCTCCATGGCCGCTGTCTCGGGGGGCGACAGGGAGAACAACCTTCCCCTAGGGGGGCAGGTACCAGGTAGGAGGTCGATTGCGCCGTCGTATGGGCGATGAGAGGGGAGAGTGGTGGCGCGTCGCTTAGAGAACACCTCCCGGAGATCAGCGTAGACTGACGGGATATGGGACAACTCGGAAGAGGCGTCGACCATTGACACGCCTACTGGCGTGTTTTCTCCAGAGCAGTCGAGGTGACAGGATGCTCCCCATTGGCTGATCGCGCCCCTCCTCCAATCGATCACTGGGTTGTGGCATGTCAGCCAAGGATGACCCAGTACTATCTGCTGATCATGGGAGTCAATTAGGAGGAAGGAGATCCACTCAACGTGTTCTGCCTCCACCTGCAGGTGGAGCGGCTCCGTTCTCTGGCGTATTGTTCCCGCTCCAAGGGGTTGTCCATCCAGCCCGATCACCGGTATGGGGGTGGGTAGGAGGGTGCAGGGGATGCCGCAGCGTTGCGCGACCCCCCGGTCCAGAAAATCCCCCGCTGTGCCGGAGTCGACGAGGGCTCGGAGGTGCAGGTGCTGGGACCCCCAGGATAAGAAGACGGGGAGTGTCAGCCGATCGCGGGTGGATCTTGATATGTTTGCTGCGGCCCTCTCGGTGCCACCTATTCTGGGAGGGCCACGGCGTTTCCCGACCTCCTCTGACGGCCGTTGCCGTAGCACACGCAAAAACTCTGATCCTGGTGACCTTCCCGTTGCTGGTTCTTTCCTCGTCGGGGCCGGGGCAGTCCCACATCACCGAGGTCCATGGGTTCGGTCTCGCTGGGTGGGCCCTGGAGTTGGTGCCGGGTCTCGAATTCCCATGTCCGAGGAGCGTGGTGAGGGTCTGATGGTCGCGTAGGGGCTGGGTGCCCCCCCTCGCGAATCCTCTCCCGCCGGCGATCGTCGATTCGTATGGAGAATGCGATTATCTCGAGGGAGTTGATCTCGGGTCGGGACGCCAACTCATCTTTACAGGCGTCCGACAATCCGTTGTGGAACGCCGAGATGAGTGCCGACTCATTCCACTCAGTCTCTGCCACGAGGGTTCTGAATTCCAGTGCGTAGTCGGCAGCGCTCCGGAGTCCCTGCTGTAGATGATACAGTTGCGATCCTGTTTCGCGGGCCCCGACTGGGAGGTCGAATACCCGCCGCATCTCCTCCATGAAGAGCGCCGACTGAGTGCAGAACGAGACTTGTTTCTCGTAAACTGCCGTGGCCCAGGTCAGTGCCCTCCCCGACAGCAGCGAGATGATGGAGGCGACGTGTACCTCATCCGACGGGAAGGAGGAAGGCTGCAGTCGGAACGCCAGGGAGCACTGCATCAAAAACCCGCGGCAGCCGCCTGGGCGGCCGTCGTATCTGTCGGGCGGTAGAAGGTGCGGTTCGCGTCCCAGTGTTGCTGCAGGGGTGGACCGCTCGGGCGGGGCTGGTGGAGATAGCCCCGTGGCGCCGGCCGCTGCGGAAATATCCGCCCGCAGTGCGGCAAGTTGGTCCGCAAGGCTGCGTAGTGCCTGCTCGTGAAGTGTGAGCATTGTCTCGTGCTGGTGGAGAGAGATGTAAACCTGCCTGCCGTCTCTGTCACCCGCTGGATCCATGGAGAGGTCGGAACTTCTGTGAGGGTCGGCAGCGCGACGAACAAGGGGACCCTGTGTGCGGCGACGACAGCAGAAGGCGAGCAGCGACAATGGCACAAACAGCTCTCTTTAGTGAGAGCACGATGAGACAACAGTGTGAGCAGTACGCGGGCAGACGATAGCGCGGAGATAGCGAGAAGTTCCGGCCCCACTCCTCGGGCGTGGGCCGGTTTATATAGGAGCCCGTGCACAGGTGAGTGGCTGGTTATGCACAGGTGCGCGGGTAAGTGAATTATTAGGCAGGTGTCCCAATCAGGGCAGAAAGGACCGCCATACAATCCTTACAGTGGGGAAAACATCACGAGATTGAGGTGACGTGATATGAAACATTCTGGAAGGTGGGTGGAGATGATATAAGGGAAACACGCGGAGACGAGAGGGACAGTCGTATGGGAACGTGACAGCTGAGCAGCCGTGATGTAGGGTAGCGGCGGCCCGTTACAGTGGGTGCACGTGGGTATGTGCAGGGTTAGAGCTCAGAGATGTAGAGGGCTCAGTTGACACGTGCAAGGCATAGTTGTAATTGTGTTGTTATTGTTATTCGTTATGTTAGTGTGTTAGTAAAAGTGCCTCAAGGAAGAAGTCTCCCGTCCTCGTCGTTGGTGTTGCTGCCGCGTGAGGAGAAGTGTCGTCGCGCACGTCCCGGGATCCGTCAGTGTCAAACTAGGTGTGGCATCAGTCAGTTAAATTGGCTCCAACAAATAAAGATGTGACGCCACAGCCTTGACTCTGGGCTTGTAATGCTTACAGCGGCAACACCACAGCGAGGATCAGCATTCACTCCGCTGCAATAGATCAGCCAGCGACCACGGATGAGCAGAGACTTCTTGATTTTCGATGCTTTATTCAAACCAGCAACACACGGCTGGAGTAGCGGCACACATCGAACTCCTACATCGTGACGCTGCCTCCTCCTTCCAATTCCCCCCAGAGAATCTCCTTTCTTCTCCCATCAATGCTCCTTATAACCCCGCGGTGGCTCGTTGGTCAATCAATTACTCCATGCATCGTCACCACATCACGAGATACCGCATGACGATGGAAAGCTAATGAGTCACCATATCACGAGACATCCCGAGACACCACGAGACGAGACCAGAAAGCTGATGCCCCCTCCCCCCCTATTCCTTAACTCTGCAAAGACAATGAAAGCCACAAGTGTAATACAAGTCACACAGAGTTCAGTCACAAACACTCGGTCACATCGCCTGTCCTTACTGTCCTTTTATATTTTTTTGGCAATCCATTGTTAGACTGGGGGCTCACCCCGCCGTGCAAGTGCTGGGGGTTATTTGGCCATACTTCACCACGGGGGTCAGTGGTTTAGGCGGCACACATTAACTTTGGTGGGTATCAAAGTACAGTAGCACCCATTAAAACCAGGCTCAGCCTTGCTTAGCGCCGGTATATTTTAACCGGACGAGACCCCGAGCCTCTGGTGACCCGCACGCCAATGGCCCAAGAAGGCGTGCGTAGGCCGCCATCCAGCAGTGGATCGAGAACGCGCCGCCGCCCCTGTGAGACCCGCACCTGATGCCCGAACTGGTAAAAGTGGAACATAATCGCCAGATATGGTAAAACCTGTTCCACTCTTATATATGTATACTGGCAAAAAGTACCCATAGCGTTAACAGCTCCACCTAAGCTATAAGCATTTGATACTGCATTGTCCTGAGCTGACTGCCTTTTGACAACGGCTGAAACTGGCAAATAGGCTCTAAAGAAAGCCATTGCCTGGTGAAGGTTGGTCAGTTTGAACGACAATGCATAGGTTATCAAAGCTACCTGTTTGCATATTTTGCCACTAGTATGTGTGGCTTGTGCAAACTGGACATATTGTGAAATGTGTCTATTTTGGTGTTTGGGATCTTAACAAGGGCAGCGAGATATCACCAACTGACGGCATATGGCAAGAAGGTTGGGGATAGTGGGAAGTGATTCGGGGCGGAGGCTAAGGAGAGCTGCGCATGTGTAGGTGATCATGAGGGCTTCATATGCTTGTGCCCACCGGGACCCTGTACAGGATTAAGCAGGTATTAATAATGATGATTCCATGAAATCGAAGATGGGCTCACTGCTGATTTAAAATTATAGAATACTTTCATTAATGACACCTCAAACGTAACCCTGCAACAACTCTGCTATCAGTGTTCCTCTGTCTTAGCAACTCAGAAGCTAAGAGGATGCTGAACGTGCATTTCTGTGGCAAGAATATCACCAACAGGCTAACCTAGGTTATCTTGTTATACCTTCAGACAGAAGTCTCACCTTCAAGCAACATCTGAAAGAGGTCATGGCTAAAACCAAGGCACTGGTCAACAACCCTGTTACTTATCACTCTGGAAAGGAGCTCGCATTGAGAATGCGCTCAAACTCAAAAGGTAGTTTAAAACTATTCCCCGCTGGGTTACACGTCATCAATATTTATTTACACATAGTTACATGATTAAATTCAAGACCCTTCTCACTTACAAGGCTCTCACTGGCGCTGCTCCGACATACATCCGTGACCTACTTGAGCCACCCTCCTCAATACAACTTCGATCGTTCAACATTCTAAAACACGGGCTTGCTGCATGTACCCCGATCACACCTCCATTCTATGGGAGACAGAGCCCTCTCGCGCGATGCTCCCAGACTCTGGAACGCTGTTCCATTGGGTCTCTGGGCATCTTCTTATCCTGTCTCAAGACTCACTTGTTCCCTAAGGCCTTGAAGTCCTCTGGCTAGGACTAATTGCTGCTCACTGCCGTATGATTGGATGATGGCTCGCTGTTGAGATGTGCCTGCTCAGTAGCGCTTCTTCCTTCCTTTATTTGTTAACAATTATTTTAGATGTTTTTTTATGTCATTATTTAAATTAATTGATCTACTCTGTTGTGATTTATGTACCGTTCTCTCCACAGTTCTGTGCAGTGCTTTGTGACCCTCAGGTGAAAAGCACTATAAATAAAAATATTATTCCAACCTGTTTTATGGTTTCAGATAATTGTTGTATTTGCCAATGAGTTACATAAGTACATCACTATTCTTTAAAGATTGCTTTGGCCTTAATGAACACAGGCATTGTGTCTGCCACCTGTCTGGGTTTACCTCATCCATGACATCAATGCTGGGTCAACATCATCTGTTTGCATGTGAACCTATCTGGATCATTCATTGCATACGTCAGGCATTTACCAAGCCTGAATCCTTGCCCTAGCCCTCTTCTGCAATGCAGTTTACTGGATCATGGGAAAGTGCTTGAATATCTTTAGCAAAAATGTTGGTGATCAACGGTTTACGGCTTGCTGATCTCAACGATGCTTATGACGCATTTATTTTTTTTATAGAGGACCCAGCAACATCACCCAGCACTGATTAGTTTTGACGCTGTGGGCCTTCATATCTCCTGCACAAAGACTGAACTTCAGAACGTGCGTTGTGGCTTTGTCCCTCCATTCACATGGTGGGCCAGATAGTGGATCCTTCAGATAGGTTCATGAACCTCAACAGATTCCTCCAGGTGTATGAATATAGAAAGGACCAAGCCTAGCAACAAACTGTGCACAAATAACAAGTTGTTAAGGGACAACCAAGCGGTGAGCCGGTGCCATAGTCTTCCTTAAGGTCTAGAGTCTTCTATATATACATAAGTCTCAGACATACGTGTCGGAGAAAACTCCCGCGTGCAAGGGGGAAACAGTGTCCAGTGCAAATGGAACATATGGAGTCCACAATTTTTGCTGTATCACCTTCTCCTTGTGAGCCAGAGTATGGCTTTTTGATGCCCACAGTAAGGTATTTTCATATTTTTTGTGTAGCAACTGTCGCTGCCTACAATGCCAGATTAAAGGCATACAATGCCACCTGTTTCAGTTTTATTACATAGGGCCAACATTTTTACTATGGTGAACGCCAATTCTAATAATTCTAAGATACTGCCATATTGTTATGCCAGTGCCTGATGCACGCTATCCGCTGGTTCTTCTCTGTAAGCAAGAATGACATCGTGGAGTAAATTGGTCAGGGAAGAACGCTCGGCTTAAGAGCAGTGATGTGCCTGCGCTGAACATTTCGGGTGTTTGTCAGCACGCAGGTTCACGCTACTCCCAACCTCCACGTTGCGCCCAACATGGCACGAGACCTATTCAGCAACTGGAAAGGATCCCAGGTCCGTCCCAGTTGATGTTAGGTTGTGTGCTGATCCTCTGGCTCCAGTGTACCAGGAGACGTGTAGGGCACTACGTCAGCATGATGGTTAAGTGAATCAGCGAGTGAGCGAGATTATTATGTAATTACATTGTATACTTTGTATAATAACGTGTGGCTGTGCAAATAAGACCTCAGTTCATGGTACCTGCAATGTACAGCCTTTATTTTGTAAGTGTCTCATGTCAAACCCTTTGTTGCTCTTTATAATAAGTGGTGGGAAGGGGCTGTGTTATCCAGTCAGCCAGTCAGATTGCATCTAAGCTGGAAGGAACGGTTGTGCTCTGAAGCTTTTTTAAAACAGTTGTCTCGCGAGGAGGGAAGAGAGTTCTAAAGAAAAGTGTTGATGTTGTCCGTTGAGCACTCAATGTCTTTAATGAAAAGAATTCACCGTACACTTCAAAATCAGAACTTAAAGGTGTGTTTGATGTTTCAATGCATATATTAAACTAGCGATTACAGGCAGGAGTAGTGTAAATATTCGAAAGAAATTTTTATTATAGAAAATCTCAGCGTTTCGCGACTTATGGGTGAAAGCGCTTTAAAAACTTAAATTATTAGTAGTTTTGATGATTGCTTCGAAAAGCTGCTCTCTCGGGACAGCTGCGTCTCTAACGTGAGGCGAAACGTCGCGAGGAGAGGAGAGAGAGCCATCGACGCGGCTGTCCCGAGAGAGCAGCTTTTCGAAGCAATCATCATGCATCGAGCCGTGAAAACCTACATCATTAGATTAGTAGGTTTGACAACAAAGCATGCATTTTGTCAATGTACTGATGTAGGTTTTCACCGCTCAATGTATGGGAATGGCTTTGGAAGTGAGGAGGAACGACGGAGAGAGGGAGCGCTGAAGACAGCTATCCCGATAAAACAGCTTTGGAAAAACATGTCTCAGTGACCTCCCTCTCGGCTTAAGGCCGCGTCCAGTCTCGGGGAGCGGAGGGGAGGCAGAGACGCGACACAGGGGGACACGGGGAGATACGGAGAAACTCACACGGGGAGACACTGTTGGGTGGGTGGAAACGTCGTGCAAGGATGGATGCTTGCACTAGTAATATTTAATACATTTATTATAAGATATGTTTCAAGATCAACATCAACCGCGATGTTGTCTACTTTTCAAAATAATGTCTCATCTCATCTCATTATCTGAAACCGCTTAATCCTATATAGGGTCACGGTGAGCCGGAGCCTATCCCGGAAACACAGGGCGTAAGGCAGGAATACACCCGACGACGGGACGCCAGTCCATCGCCGGTCAAAATAATGTAAAAGAACGTAATCAATTATCACGTTTATAAAAGCATACCAATGCACAAACAAAGCTGTTCAATCAGGATTTAGGCTCAACCTACAGGAAAAATGTTTACTATTTAGAATGTTAACTTTAAACATATCCACCGCATGTACGTGTGTTGATATTTGGAGAGGGACAATGTCCATTTATCATCAGATAGTGACGCAAATAAGCGCATTTATTCCCAGGCATCATTTGAATTGTGACGCAGCAAGTATTAAGTATTTTTTCGGAAAAAAGTGTTTCTTCACCTAAAAATCTAAAATGTTTGAACTTTCAGTGGCTTGCGTGTTTTTGCTGTTGTTTACTGGTCCAAGCAGAAAATACGTGACCAATGCGAAGCGTGTATCATGAATTGCACGATGATTCACATTATCTGCTCGGCTTAAAAAGAGCTTAATATTGTGGAAAGCTCCCCGGATGTAGTCCTCACATAGACCCCGTGTCTGCCCCCGAAAGGCTGTGCTCCCCACGACAATCGTCAGGATTACGTGGGTACCGATACAGAAATAATGATACACGATGTCTGCACCAGAGCGAGATTCCCTGGCACCATGTAAAGCTTCTGGGTGACGGTATGAGGCAAGAGGACGCCCAGTGGTATTTGTGAGAATAAAGTCACCAATGCCCTTTTGACGAATTAATTCACTCATTAATTTATTTTTTAAAATATCCGTCGCTAGGGGCCATAGTCTATCCCGGCAGACAGAAGGTGCAAGCGAGGCTATACCTAGGATGTGAAGCCAATACATCGCAGGGCACTGGGGACAATTTACTTAGCAGGCCAATTAACCAAGACATCTGCGTATTTTTAGACGGTGGGAGGAAACCGGAATACCCAGCAAACACTCACACGGACACGAGGAATACACGCAAACTCCACACATTATGTCGTGTATGCAGTCAATTGTAGTCGTATGTATTACTTGATGCGCGAGTGATTAATGATTCATCGTCACCATGAGCCAAGGTCAACATACAGCTGGATGAATCATCTGTATACGAGCTGACATGACTTCTTCTCCACATTTGATAACATGTGGTGCCCAGCCTCGAGCGTACCCGGTGAGTCATGTACATGTGGGGAGTGCGTACCCAGTCTCCCAGACCGGGTACACTAGGGTCACGTGGCGCTGAGAAGGCATGGCCAGGGTGATATGAGGACAACCCGAGAAACCGGTACACATCACGTGGGTCGGTGACAAGGACTTGACTGTGGTGTCAGTAATAGAACGCGTACGGACTCGTTGGATTGGTCGACGGCGCGACGTGATCGGAGCGGGATTGGTGAGTGAGCTGACGTGATAAGGAAGAGCTGGGCGAGATAAAACGGCGGAGCGCGGGAAGAGTGGAATTCTGCCTGCTACGGCATGCGAACGAGTCGTGTCAGACATGCATTGTCCTGCGAGTGGCAACGTGTCCTTTTGTTTGTTGAGTGTTATTGAATAAACCCGTCCTTGCTATACTCATGGAGAGCATCAGTATGCCCGAGTTGGAGAGATGGATGAGAGCCTGTCTACACGAGAGCGATCGTCGGGTACGCGTGAAGGGAGTCGACGCAATCGAATCCGGGATGTTACATGCGTCATGACAATGTGGAGTCAGAAGGCGGAATGTGAACCTATGTCGGGGAGGTAAAGATAGCACTGACATTCGAGGGCCATGCTGCGGAGTCCTGGAAAGACTTCCAGTGACACGTGGACAGTGAGTTGCGCCTTGGAGGCTGGTCGGACAGAGAGATGGCAATGCGAGTCCACCTCCAGCTGCGGGGGCGTGCGGCACAATTCCTGGGTACGCTGGAGGCGAGGACTAGGGACGACTGGACCCTACTCAGCCAGGTGGTTGAGGAACGTTTCGACCGAGTCGTCCCGGCGGCCGCGCAGGAGGAACTGACGCGGTGACGCAGACAGCCAGATGAGCTCCTGCGCGACTACGTGGAGAGCCTGGCGGTGCTCGTCGATCTGGCTTACCCAGAGGAGGGACGCCAGGTCACCCAGAGTCTGGTAAAAATTGAGTTGCTCTCGTACCTGTGGCACCACGACTTGGACCGCGGACTTGTGATGGCTCGGCGATAACAGCACGGCGAGGATCGGCATTCACTCCACGATCTTTTGTTCAGCCAGCGAGCAGAGACTTCTTGCCTTTTGATGTTTTATTGAACAGAGTGCGACGCGGACCTGGGGCATGTCGAACACGAGCTGCAGACTACATCCTGACGACCTGATGACTGACTGATGACTCAACTCACTCCCCGATCGACTCCCTTCCTTATATTCTAATCCCCACCAATCACCGCCGTCCTCCCCGTATCCCCTTATGGCGCCTCTCTCAGCAACAATCACCGCCATCCCCTCCGTCTCCCCTTTCGGCGCCTCTCAGCACCAATCACTGCCGTCCCCCCCCCGGCTCTCACGCGCTCCCCCCCCAGATGACCTCATGCAAATACCGACGAGACAATGGGTAATCCAGGAGCTCACCAACACGGGATTACGTAAGTCAACAACCCGAGTTCCATGAATCACGGGTCTCGCAATCGCACTGTCCGCTCGTAAAACTCTAACTCCACAGTTCTCCCCCCGGGCATTAGGCCCGTCCTCGGGCCACAACTGCCCGCCAGCAATCTTTCATAAAGTTCCCCCCCCCCCACATTCACATCGTGCCAGTCTCTCCCAGCGGCCATGGCGCCAATCGCTGCGCGACCGCTCTCCGCAGTGGCTATGGCGTGAACTGCTGTGCCACCCGCTCTGCACTCACCTCTCCTTGGGGTCTGACGAGCCGGGCGACCCAAGGGGCCCCCCTTCCCCGGCTCCAGTGCCGACGGGCGCCACCACAATGGCAGCCCCACATCTGCGCAGCTCCACCGCGCTACTGCACCTCACCGCGGCTACCGCGCTACCCGCTGCACTACCGCTATCCACTGCGTCATTGCGCTACCCCGCAGCTATCGCGCTAACTGCTGCGCTACCGTGCCATCCCGCGGCCATGGCGCGAACCGCTGCGCCACCCGCTGTCCGTGGCTACTGCGCTACCTCTGCGCCACCGCTATCCACCACGCCACTGCGCTACCCCGCGGCTATCGCGCTACCTGCTGCGCTACCGCTATCCACCGCGCCACTTCCCTCTGGGGTCTGACAAGCCGGGCGACCACAAGGGGCCCCACTCCCCCGGCTCCAGCGCCGACGGGCGCCACCACAATGGCAGCCCCACATCGTCGCAGCTCCACCACGGCTACCGCGCTAATCACTGCGCCACCACTCCCCACTCACTACACACACACACAGTACGCTAACCGCTGCGCCACCGCTCCCCACTCACTACACACACAGTGCGCTAACCGCTGCGCCACCGCTCCCCACTCACTACACACACAGTGCCAACCGCTGCGGCATCGCTCACCCACATACACAGGAGGCCCTGGACATGACTGTGTGCGTCCTGAGAAAGTGCACCCAAGTGGGTACATCTTCGGAAGAAATTCAGTTCTGCGGCTGGAAGTGACCGGGCCGGATGAGCGTGTCTCGGGCAGGATGGCAGAGGTGGCATCAAGTTAAGGGGTGGTAAGTGTGACGTCAGTTCCCGAGAGCACGGCCGTGACGTTAAACACGGGCGTGTGAAGAGTGACGTCAGTTCCCGGGAGGACGGACGTGACGTGACCCCGGGAGGGACAAGCGTGATGTCAGCTCCCGGAAGTGTGGACGTGACGTCATTCCAGGGTCATGGGACACAGCACCGGATGTGGGGAAACATGGCGCCGGCTATGTGGATGCTGTGTGCAAAGAGGCCCTAATTCCGAGGGGCTGCTTTGTATCGTCACCCACGGTAGAGATGGGGTCGCCCTTAGCAGGGATGTCTTACTGACGCCCCACCCGGGATTCGTTCGCCGATACAGACTTGTGGGCGGGGCGACAGTGGTAGCCACCGAGCAAGGCCTAGTGCTAAGGGTGTTGAACGCACGGATACAGCTCCGAGCTGGCACGAAGGTCGCCGAGATCCACCCGCTACGAGCACGCACCGTTCCGGGGGCGGTGTACACCCTGTGGGCGGGGAAGCGGAGCAAGCCATGGAGAATGAGCGGGACCTGGTCTGGTGAGTGGGGCCTGCAGCCCAGGAGCCAGGCCCCCCTCTCCTCGACGAAGTGCGGATCGACTGGAGAGCCCAGCAGGGGCTGCTACTTGAGTTCGCGGACGTGTTCAGTCAGCACGATGCAGATGTGGGGAGAACCGACCACGCGCAGCATCGCATTAACACCAGAGATGCCCGGACTGTGAGAGCCCCGCCCTACCACATGGGGGCCCCCGAGCAGGTGAAAATCAATGAGACATCCTCGAGTCTTTGGGCGGCGCCGGTAGTCCTGGTCACCAAGAAGGATGGGTCCACCCACTTCTGCGTGAACTACTGCCACCCGAATGCCATGACAGTGGGCGATGCGATTGCAATACCGCACGTCAACGAAACGTTGGACGGGCTAAGCGGGGCCCGATATTTTTTGATCTTGGATATCGCGTCCGGCTTCTGGCAGGTTGGGGTGGCTGAAGAGGACCGGCCGAAGACAGTAAGCACCACCTCGATGGGCCTGTTTGAGTTCCGGGTAATGATTTTCGGACTGTCCAATGCCCTGGCTACGTTCCAGCGGCTGATGGAACACATAATGGGGGTGCTACAGTGGAGGAAATGTATGATCTCGCTCGATGACATTATCATCTTTGGCAGGACGATGGAGGAACACCTGGGATGCCTCCGGGAGGTGTTCCAGCGCCTGAGGAGGGTGAACCTCAAGTTGAAGCCCCGCAAATGTTACCTCGCCCAGCGGGAGGTGGCGTACTTGCACCACCATGTGAGTGGGGAGTGCGTTCGGACTCCGACAAGATTCGAGCCATGACCGAGTGGCCGCGGCCACATACATCGGCCGAGGTGCGCTCCTTCCACTGCCTCGCCACCATTATCAGAGGTTTTTACCGTACTTCAGCACCCTCGCTTGCCCCCTCACCTTTCTCACGTCCACCATTAGGTCCTTCGAGTGGACCCAAGACTGTGAGGCCACGTTCCGGGGCCTGAAGGACCACTTGGTGCATACCCCCGTGTTGGCATTCCCAGAGTTCCCTAAGGAGTTCGTAGTAGACACCGACGTCAGTGAGTGCGGCCTTGTGGTTGAGCTGTTGCAAGACAAGGGAGATGATGAGCGGGTGATCGCATACGCGAGTCGGACACTGAGTGTGGCCGACCAAAATTATTGCGTCACTCAGCAAGAATTACACGCAGTGGTGTTCACCTGCCGACAGTTCACCTGTACCTGCATGCCCGGGGATGACGTATCCGCACCAACCACCACGCTCTGCAGAACCTTCTGAACTTCAGGGAGCCGAAGGGACAGATGGCCTGGTGGTTGGCCCAACTACAGGAGCATGATTGACGGGTTCAGTACCGGGCCAGATAGATGCACGCCAATGCAGACGCCCTCTGCCAACGTCTGGCAATCCGTCAGCTGTGCCTCTGCTTCACAGGGGGCCGGTTCTGCCTGCCCGCCGACACCTCTGCCACTGACCTCAGGACCGCGTGCCATCGTACAACACCTAGATGAACCCCGGGTGGAGCCACTGCAGGAGGAGGTGGGCTGCGTATTCCCGGGGATGACGAGCAAGCAGCTGTAGAGGGCCCAGGGACGTGACACCGAACAGGCAGAGGTGAGAGACGCCCTCGCCTGGGGCGAGACGGCCATCAAAGGACCATGGATAAGCTTCTACCTGCAGCTGGGCCCCTGGGAGGGGGTAGCTTGGGAGTGGGGGCCTGACAGAAGCCAGGAGAGTGTGTGTCCCGGCTGCAGCCCGACCGCAGCTGTTGCGGTTGGTGCATGACCACCCCTTGGGGGGAACGGCAGCGAGCATCGCACAAGTTCGACGCTACGACGACGGTACCTCTGGCCCGGCCTAAACCGAGATGTGACCGCTCGGGTTAAGAGGTGCCATAGGTGCCACCACCAGGCCGCGAGGGGTCCGCCATGCTACGCCGTTCCACTGCAACCATTACGAGTCATCCGGGTGAACCAGCTGGTGAGGATCGACCTGCAAGGGCCGCTTCCCATGACCCAACGAGGTAACCACTACATCATGGTAGTGGTGGACTACTTCACCCAGTACCCGGTAGCGGCGGTGATCTCGGACAAGATGGCCCTCACCATCGCGCAGGTCTTCCTAGAGGAGTATGTTCTGCGACACGGCGTCCCCCAGCGGATAATCACGGACCAGGGGAGGGAGTTCGAGGCTAAGGTGTTTGACTGCCTCTGCCAGGAGCTGGGATTCCAGCAGACGAGGACTACGGCCTATCACCCTCAGGCGAATGGTATGGTTGAGAGGCTATTATTAACGCATTGTGCAAACCACTACTCCACTGGTCCATGCAAACAGTCACACATGCACTTACACTCTACACAATAAGGGCTCAAACAGCCAAACTTCACACAGAAAGGGTCGCCTCAGTCAGAAATCAAACTCTGAATCCATATTTTTCCTGTGAAGTATGATTGTCGCCATCGCACCACCAAGTAACCAAAATAACCAAAATAACATTCAACACTCGGTAGTCTGGCACAGCAGATGCAAGAATATTGCAATACATTTTATCATCCATTAAAACTGACACAGCGAGGCTACTTTTCCTGAGAACACTGGTTGCTGCACCCATTAGGCCTCTGTTTTCACTCTCTGGTGAGCTCTGAATCACCATTGATTGAGTGAGCCCTCATTGATGTGTCATTGTTACACAGGTCATAAACGAACATCTGAACTTCAGATACCAGGTGCTGAAGAAGATTGGAAGAGGAAGCCACGGCCAGGTACTGCAGTGCCTGTACCACAAGCCCAACACCCTTGTGGCCATCAAGATTTTCAGGAACACATCCAGGTAAAACTGTATAATGAGACTGTCATTTATGCATTCTCAACTCCCACTTAATCTTGAAGTGGTTCCATTAATGCCAACAAAGGGCACACAACGCAGTGTTATACCGATGATGGGACTCCAGTTCATCCGAAGGCACTAGGAGCGATTGAATCAGCAGGCCAGTTAATCTTAGACATTGTCTATGAACTGTGCGAAGAAACCAGAGAAAATTATTTAACCCCACGCGAAAACCCACGTGGGCACGGGGAGAATTCTGCACATAAAGGCACCCGAGCCAGGAATAGATCCCAAAGCCTCCTTGCTGTGAGGCAACAGCACTACCTAATGTACTATCATGTCTCCCTAAGACTGTAACGATTCACTATAGTATCAAGGGCGGCAGGGAGATTGCAGTGGTTACGCTCGTCTTCCAGTGAGTAGCTACAGAGTTAAATTCTGGACTTAAGTGTTTTATTCATTAAGTATACAAGTATTCCTCTCTTATAGATGGGTTCTTCCAGGTTCTACGATATCATCTCACACTTACACGCAACATAACTGATGCTGGTCACACACTGAAATGCTGAACATTACAAACAGTTTTCTCAACGGGAATTTCCCACGAGCAACATAATCCACAAATGTGAACCTTCTGCAGAGTGTGGCTGTGAAACCTTGCGTATTTTTTCTTCATGGAACTATTTAAATGTTGTTTGATCATGACCTGGCCTTGGCTCGGCCTGCAAGACTCGGGATATATCTCAGGATGAAGCCACTCCGTTGGTTTCACCGGTGCGTGAGTGGCTTAGCTATAGGTTTACTCAGGTTTAGCTCATGGCATTCCTGAGCAAGCCGTCCCTAAGAGTAGGTGGGCTAAAAATATGCGACTTAACGTTTACAGAGAAATAGAACAGGGAGATGTAGACTCCCTGTGTTAGACAGTGATGGTACACGTGGCACTGTGGAGCTAAAGGGGGTTGGTGGACCACACAAATGTCATGACCGCCCATCTCATTTAGGTCGAGGTCTCCATGCCCTGGCTTTGTAGAAAAAGGCAGGAGAGAAAAGTCTGGATTTTCCTTCATTTCTTTTACGTGTTTCCCACTGGTAAGGAATAGCGTATTGCTCCCCCCCTCCACCTCCCCCCCCACCTCCCCCCCCCCATCCCCATGCACTGACTACCTGCCTAACTGCTGCTAATTTCGTACTTGTCTTTGGCTCCTCCACCCTCTGAGTCGTTCTCTCTCCACAAGAGTGAGCGAGTTACACTCATTCAATCGATGCTCATTTTTAAGTTGAGAACCTTCTCATTTGCAGCACCTTGAATGACGATAAGGAGCTAAATATTCTAATGCAGCTTCAGAGAGCGGCGAGGACGCCAGCGACGACACCAGCATCGTCAAACTCCTCGATCATTTCCACTTCCGGAGCCACAACTTCATCGTCATGAACCTCATGTGGTATGCACCACCACACGCACTGCTACATATGGCTAGGGTTGCTACCTATCCTGGTTTGGCCAGTTTTGTCCTCTATTTGAGGGGACTGTCCCGGGATATCTGTAGTAAGACATCTGGACCACCTTGTAGATTAGAATAACTTTTGCACGTGTAACATTAGAATGTTCCACATTGGGTTAATCATAGCATTATATGATCCCTCTAACGTGGGAGGCAAATTGTCGCGAAGAAGAGAGAAGGAACACTCGACACGGCTATCTGGAAACAACGGCCATAGAGAGACATTCTTCATTAATTTATTATTTGGGCGGTCACATTGTAATCCATAGGTCAATAGTATTCAGCAAATATTAGAGCCAGATGGTTGATTGGCTGCATTATCCCCACCTCTCTGCGATTCCCTCACGGTTGTCAGTCGTTCTCTCCTCGAATACCCTGGACATTGAACAAATATGTGCGGCATTAATATTGTATTCATTACCATTATTTTGCTTGATTTTCCTCTGAATTGTCGGGTTTACTGCCATAGTTAAACCACAATGTTACTGCTGTTGGTCAAACATCCTGTTGCTGTAAATTTACTTGCAAATCACCCACGCAGAATTTCACACGGGAGCAATGTTGCAACATTTTGCCGTACGTTTTCCAAGACCCTAATGAAAGAGAGTCTTGAGACTCGATAAGGCTCTTCTAGATGAAAGAGAGGAATTAAAACAACTAATTGACTGATAACTTCACAACAAGGAACTAACTTTACCATTACCTCTCTAACAGCTGTACTCTCTATGACGTGATCCACGAGGTGAGAGTTGGGGAATTGAGCGTTGGCTTGGTGAGAAGTTACACCAAGTCCATCCTGAATTGCATTAGTCGCTTGCAGGACAAGTGCATCGTGCATCGTTAATGGAGGCCTCAAGCCAGTGAGTGGCCACAGCATTCAGTGCAATTCCGGTGTAAGTTGTCCAACTATTAGGGATTTCTTTTTGTGTTTGATAGTATGTCCACGAGTTACTATCGATGGTCTGCTAGTTACGACATGGCTTCATGAGAAAGTCTGTGCAATCCCACTAATCGTCCGTTGGAGGGGTGCAGACCATCGTGGATTTAGGATGTGGTCCATCGTCGTTATTTCTAACATAACCGCTATCGGTCTCTATGTAGCTCTATAGGTCTCTGTGCATCTGTATGGGTCTCAATTTGTCAATATATCTCTATACATCGAGTGCAGTCCCACTATTCCTCAACTTATGGAGTGCAGACCACATTAAGTTTATTAAGTGTCCATCATTTGGGTTGGATAGCCAGTCACACCACTAAGGCTTGTATTTACTTTTCCATTCATGAAGGAGATGTGCACATCCACCAGTTGAAGCTATGAAAGGTTTTATGGCACCATTCCAGTGTTTTAGGAATTCCAGACCCAGGAACTGCAATGTTTGGATCTCGAATGAGGTCTTGAATTACGACTTTCGTGCCATTCCATTCTGTTTGCTAAAGTTATTCTAGATTTGGATAAGATTCTGGAATAGTGACAGCACAATCCC
This sequence comes from Mordacia mordax, assembly GCA_036362905.1. NCBI lineage: Eukaryota > Metazoa > Chordata > Hyperoartia > Petromyzontiformes > Petromyzontidae > Mordacia > Mordacia mordax. The sequence goes on from JAZEWT010000016.1 coordinate 11,001,831, forward strand.
ATAAGGGGTATTGGAAATTGAGTCGTTGTTGAGGGACTTTGTTGAAGTCTTGGTTGATGGGTAGGTTGACGACTAAAGACTCACCCTAGCAGAAGATGGTAACAGCGATCAAAGAGTTAATATATTAGCTCTATCAACCTGTAATAGGGAAGTAACGATTTTATCTGCTAAAGATGATCCATTATGAACAACAAATCTTTAGTGTAAAATTGAATTACTATTAGGGATTCACTATAGAAAACAATGGCCACAAAAATCAAGTTACAGCAAATTTGTATACAAAACGCTAAGTAAATATAACAATTTTCAAAGATGTCAATACGTTTTTTCCTGACAGCTATGACTTGGGAGCTTCTATGCTGTTAATTGCATGATTTAAAAGACAAAGGCCTGGCGAAAATCATCACTGAGTCCATACGTGTGAATGGTTTTGACTAACTCTTTATCTCGCAACTATGAGCTCTGTTGCAACGCATGAACTTTCCCGGAGTCGTCTCAGCTTGCTCTTCTTCATGCGCCGTCGACGATTGCACTTGCATAGGCGGGCACTCATATACTCGCTCCACACAGGCATACTGGGACTCTCCATTATAACAACAGGGATAGGTTTATTCCGCCGCGCCGCACTGCACAAAGACCACGTGGTCACCTTGTAAACTCGGGCCACCTGACGCGACCGTCTCCAACGCCCGGACAGACAAAACCACCCCGTGACTTCCGTCTCTTCCCTTTTTATACCCCCCGGCATCACTTTGTCGCGTCAAACAATGCCACGTCTTTACTCAATCTGCAGCGCCCGCGTGGCTCGCACGTTCTCTGTGAACTCTCCGGCCTACGTGATGTTTACGATCTATCAGTTGACTTCTAATTACCCCCCCCCCCCC
>JAZEWT010000016.1:11014357-11034094 GCA_036362905.1 Mordacia mordax
GAGGCGTCAGCGCTAACCACTGGGCTACCGCGCCGCCCCAGTTGATGTACTCTACGTAAATATTTAATGGCTATAAACACATGCAATTTATGTTTTATCCATTATTTCCTCAACAGTCTCTGGTTAACCCTGTAGGGCAGTGGTTTTCAAACTTTGTTTCTTGCGATCCAGTTGAAAATTAATGTTCACACCCACTACCCAACAGTTTTTGACCGGAGCGTTTATGAAAGTGAATCACAATGCCTTTATATTTGAACCAGCAAAGCAATCCAAGCCTTGATGATAAACTACTGAGTACTTTGAAAACCACTGATCCCCCATTCTCCTCCTATCTGCCGGGATAGCCCGAGGCTATCCCGGCAGATAGAGGGTACAAGGCAGGGATATACAAGGAAGCGACACGAGTCCACTTGTCGGCACCAAGGTAATTTAATCAGCAAAGCAATTAACCTAGGCAGCATGTCTTTGGATTGTGGCAGAAAACCAGAGCACCTCGCAAAAATCTTCATGGACACCTGGATAATTATGATCCTTTATATACATCATCCTTTACAAGCATCATCGCAAAATGCACGAATTCTGTCTCGGGTGAAATATCAGGCACAATGCAACCCGGATGCTCGCACCACATGGTCACCGTTCTTATTTAGAAACATGTCTGCTCACCACTGCTAAGGCTGAGTATTGAAAAATAATCGAAGGTGTTGTCTTGGCATTATCTATTACAAGTGCCAGTTTCTTTACAATCAACACCTCTTAAGTCAGGAATTCTCGAGGGAAATCGAAATGAGCCTCATGGATTACCAAGTTCTCAATCGCAGCCTGCTAACACAATCACTCGCGCGAACAACGCGTTAACACCCAGCCGAAGTTCCAGAGGCTCCTCTTCTCAAACGTTGCTGTTCCACGTTTCCTGTGCGTGTGCAGATTTAACATTAAGCATATCTTGATAATTTTTCGTATAACACTATAAAAGATTTCGTAACTGGTTCCACTACTTGTTAGTATTTTTTTCGGTCGATATTGATCCAGGTAGACAGCCGTCTTGGTTATTATTTTCCCATAATATTCATTGTCTGCATTTTTTCTATACAAGATGAAAATGTCAAATGGCACGAAATTTTTTTTTGGAAATTGAGTGAAAGGTCAAAATAAGTTTGGATCGGTCTAGGGTGATGTTAATTGTATCTTAGATTCACAATAAAGTCATATCCACCTAGTAAGTTATGGATCCACGCAACTGTCTCACCGCGGCTACCTGGACCAGTCATCAGCATTGTTTGCAATATTCTGATGTTAAAATCTGCTCATCATCTCTCCCTTGTGATGCGCTACCCTGCCGATTACTGCATCTAGACACCATTGATACGACACTGCAAAACAATAATAATCATTGCATTTATAGAGCGCTTTTTACCCGAGGGTCACAAAGTGCTGCACAGAGCTCTGGAGAGAACGGCATGCCAGCAATAACGACACCACAATGAAAAATCCGCAATAAGAAAATTTTTGGGGTTTTTTTTAAATATATACATCGTTGCAGAACAACATGTAAAATATGATCTGACTTTCAGCTATAATTTTAAAATACTAAATTATCAGTGTTAATAATAGATATATTGGGCAATGGTTTAGTATGACATTCATCGTATAATAATAATTAAATTTCTAGAGTGCGAATCACCCGAGGGTCACAAAGCACTACACAGAACTGCAGAGAGAACGGCACATCAACAACCAAATAAGAACGGCAAATCAGCAAAAACGTTTTGTAGTTATTTTTTTTTACACAATTCCGAGCTGCGAAGAGAACGGCATGTCAACATCAGGACAGTTCAACTGAAAATCAAATGAAGAACAAATAGTAGCAACAAATTATAGAAAGACGTAAAAGAAGCGATTTAAAAAAAATCTGCATCAAACAAGGAAGGAATAAATGTTCCCGAGCAGGTGCAGGTCAGAAGAGAGCCATCATCCCGGCACGACAACACTGAGCCACATCAATAGTCCTAAAAGGAAGAAAGCCTTATGGAACAAGTGAGTATTGAGATGAGATCTGAAGATGCCCAAGGACTCAGCTGAACGAAACTCCAATGGAAGGGCATTCCAGAATCTGGAAGCAGCACGAGAGAATGCTCTGTCACCCATCGAATGGAGGTGTGACCTTGGCACATGCAGCAAGCCCGTATTGGAGAATCGAAGTTGTCGTGTTGAGGAAAGTGCCTGAAGTAGGTCATGGATGATTGTTGGAGCAGCGCCAGTGAGAACCGTGCCGGTGAAAAGGAGGATCTTGAATTCAATCCTGTATATAACAGGTAACCAGTGGAGAGACATCAGTACTGGGGAAATGTGATCATGGATGGGTGTGCGAGTGAGGACTCCAGCAGCCACTTTCTGCACACGTTGGAGACGAATGATCAGGTAGGCAGGGGTGACAAGGAGCACTGCATTGTAGTAATCGATTCGTGAGAAGATGTGTATTAACTTCTCAGCATCAGCGGGTAACAGGATGTTGCGCAGTCTGGCTATATTTCTGAGATGAAAATAGGCTACCTATATCACCTTGTTGATGTGTGTCTCGAAGATGAGTGAGGAATAATAAAGAGTCACACCTCGACTCCAGACTGCCTTAGCAACTTCAATGATCTGGTCGTCAAGCATCAATTGGATAGGTTCAGCCTTGGATAATTTGTGTGGGGTTCTGGCAAGCAAACTTTGTTTTGTTGCCCTTTAGTTTTAGAAATTTTGAATTGAGCCAGGCCTTCACAGTTGACAAGTAAGGATGACATGCAAAGACCATTTATGGATGACTTTGCGTGGATATAGATTTGGATGTCATCGGCATAGCAATGGTAGCTGAGATTGAGGCTGCGCAGGATATGGCCAAGATGTTGTATGTAGAAGCTGAAGAGGAATGGGCCGAGAACTAAACCCTGAGGAACTCCAGACAAAACAGGATGGAAGTTCTGAGTTTTGTCCTTCGAGCCTTACAAACTGCTTCTGGTCAGACAGGTATGAGCTCAGCCAATGCAGATCACTGCCAGAGACCCCTATACCCTCCAGTCGCTCAAAGTAAGATCGGGTGGTCAACGGTATCAAAGGCAGCACTCAGGTCCAGGAGGACAAGAATACTTGGCAAGCCTTCATCAGCAGCGAGTGTCATCAACTACTTTTATCAGAGCAGTTTCAGTACTATGGCCGAATCTGAACCCAGATTGGAAGGGATCAAGGTGGTCATTGTTAATAACATGTTTCTGGAGTTGCACGGTTATGGCATGTTAAAGACCTTAAGAGATGAATGGTAGGTTCGAGATGGGGTGATAATTATCAGGGATGTTACAATCGAGGCCAGGTTTTTTAAGCAGGGGGGTAACTCTGGCACATTTGAACAGTAGGGGAACGATTCCACAGTGAAATGAGTTATTAAACAGATTAGTGACAAACGTGACAAGGAATTTGAAATTTGCCAGGATGATTTTCGATAGGAAAGGATCCAGGGAGCAGTTTGTGGGCTGGGATCTGGTAAAGAAGAGATCTCTGATTCCATTAATTTGGAAAATTTCAGGAGTTTTGTGGTCAAGGAAGGTGGAGGAACATTTATTCAGTTATTGGTTGGTGATTTAGGCTGGGTCGAGATACAATGGGGCTTCAGTTTTTCAGAGAAAATTTTTTTTCAGAGAAAAACTGAATCAACTGTTCCGCCTGATCTTAATTAGTGAAGGGAGGTAAGGGCGAGTGACTGGTAAGACGAAGAAGCTGATTAATGGTCGAGAAAATAATCTTGGGCTTGTAATGTTATGTTATTCCCTATCATGTCAAATCATTTTCTAATCTTGAATAATTGCATTTCTAACGTTTTTGTCCATCAGTACATCTGCATCATCCTCCTTTCACATTCTTCACACCATACTTAAAAACACATTATCTGGCATGTCTCTCACCCCATCTAAATGTACCAAATTCAAAATATCACACTGCAATACCAAAAATTAATAGCCAAGAATGTATTTGGGAGAGGCTGAAATCGTACACAAGACTTAAACAAATTTTTTATGCATCACCATTGCCCTAGAGGCACCAAGTCATTCCTAAGGCCCGCATTCGAAGTTAAAATTCGGGAGTCATCTTTGCATGAACAACTCATTATCAAAGTCGCTGGGTTAATAGTGTGGGTCTGCTGAGGCAGCAGATGACTGTCAAGCATGAACCATCAGAGGCGAGGAAATCATCAAGAAATTATGTTGCACTGTGGCGATTCGAACAATTAAATCTGCAAAAAAACAATTGGCATAGTTTCACAAACACTGGGATAATAAGCACTTCAAATTAAATATTTGCCAATAGCTGCTGGTAGTGTTTGGCACACACTCGTGAAGGCCTTTCTCTCCTCTCTCGAGCAAAAACTAGCTAACCCTTCAAGGCCACCCACACTGGTCAGGAGAGGTAAACAAACCGACCCCTCTCCACCACACAATACATCGCTCAGTACAATGGGTCAGAGAAACACGAATCTAGTAACAGCGTTAAAACTAGAGAACTACACGAGCTTCATATGCGATCGATTAAGACCGAAGCTATGTGATTCCTCTGAACGAGCATTACTGTTGGTATTGGCTGCTCAATTAGGGTAGAATGGGGAATATAACCGACTATGACTTGGCTGTTACCACAGACTGACATTACTGAGATTAATGCACACAGGAACTCATTATCAAGCAGAATGGCCTGTGTTGGGGGAACATCTAGACACTCCTTCACTCACATGGTACTAATTTCTACAAAGACACATTTTACACGCCAAACAATACAGTAAACTACTCTATCAAAGGTCACAAACATATTTACTTAAATAAATCTGCATACATCTCACTAACCATTACTTGAACTACAAACATTTCTCAAGGCAGAGGACCACAAAAAACGTGAATCTGAAAATAAAACTTAATGTCAATGATTACAAAGCACGATCTTCAAAAATCACCTTGCTTGCACAATCCCACAATTCATGACCAAGCACCACTGGAATATGGGATTAAAACAACAAATGTAAGAAATTTCAGAAATGTTGTTCACATATAAATTCCACAGGAATAGTGGGCATTCATTGACTTAAACTAAATGTGATTGACATTTTCAACGTCAACACTCTTGGTATAACCCAGCCAGAATATCACGTATGGAAAGTTTGTGCTCCACAGGAGTGTGTGCATGCGAGACAAGTCTCAAAACATCACGGGCTCACGCTCTTCACTGAACAGCCCATCCAGCATGAGGTCCTTGACCATGAGCTCCTCCTCTACGGTATCCAGCGCCCACTTGTGCTCCGTGATCTCCAAGGCCTCCCACTCAGCCTGTAACGGCACGCGACGGCATTCAGCACGAGGGATTTGCACCATCCGTGCCGCACAGAGGCTGTGACACGGGAGCACTGACCTGTGTACTGGACAGGTCCACCCTGTGTGCCCACCGCTCACTATCCCAAGCAGGTACTGTATGTAAAATGGATAGGAATAGACAAGCTCTGGGGTCTATGGCTGCTTCACTGAGGACTAAGTTACTTATGACAAGTCCTGGAGGATGACAGCATAGAAGTGAAGTTGCTTCAATCGACGTTACATATTTGTAGCTAAATTACAAGCTAAGTCCAAATGAGATGATAGTGCAATGGTGACTTGGCTGAGATAAAAAAAAACCCCTATACTTGGGCACCTGGGCTAATATTGCTGCTTGCCAATGAACACAGGATCATTCCACTGCTGACTCTGTGCTTAGACATGGGCTTCTGCGCTATCAAAGAAGCATACATGTAAGACGATAACCTGCTAAGGCATTTTTACAGATATAACATGAAGACAGCGATAAGACCTTGAAAGCTTTGTTGGGGTCAGGAGGCATCGCCATGGCAGCACCAGACATCTGCTCCTGCATGATCCGGGACTGGTCAGCAGCTACACAAGAATACACCCACATGGTCATGGTTGCACTCTGTGCACCCAGCAGAGTACAACCACACAAGCATCATATCAACCACAAGTGCAACATCATTATACAAACCACCACCAGCATCACAGACGTTAAAAATATCCCTCGTATATCCCACACAGGCTGTCATCGAGCACCTATACAAGCTGGCACAGGGCATGAGAGGGTGGGTGGCCAGCACCATACCCATATGTCTTGGTCTTCCCAGTGCTGATGATTACATACTGCTAAGTCGACCAACGGGAATACCAGGACCAGTTCAGATATGTTACTGATGTGGGATGTGAATCACATGGAACTGTGCAAAGGGCTGCCCTGCCATTCCAAATCATATAAACACCACATCATCACCACACATACTAGACAAAGAACACAAGGTAATGATGAAGGTTTTCACGACTCGATGCATGATGATTGCTTCAAAAAGCTTCTCTCTCCGGACAGATGATTGCTTACACGTGGAGTCTCACCATCACCCGAAACAGAAACGGGGGCACCTGCACACATTAGCCCACCAGTCAAAAACAATTTCAGACAAACAACATCTAAGAGATGAGCTACAACATCTACAACAAGCACTAGCGACCAATGGATACACAAAAACAGAAATCCAATGTGCCATAACAAGAGAACGTAGACAGAAACAGCAAGAAAATGAGGAGGAAGATATCAAAACCCGTGCTTTCCTGCCATATGTGAAAGGCACTACAGACAAAATTAGCAAATACCTAGAAAAATATAAAATATAAACAGTCTTCACAACCCACCAGACGATACAAGACGTACTCAAATCACCTAAAGACCGACTACCGTTAGAGACAGAAGGCATATATTGCATTCCTCGCAACTGTGAGATAGCATACATAGGACAAACAGGAAGAACAATAGCCACAAGAAAAAGAGAACACGAGGCAACAGTACGTTTGCGGCACACAGATAAATCAGCAACAGCAGCACATAGTGTAGATAAACAACATAGAATCGATTTTGATAAAATACGAATACTAGCAGCCATCCGCCATAAAGGTCCAAGATTAATTCGTGAAGCAATTGAGATTCAGGAGACAAAAAAGACAATGAACCACAAACAAGAAATGAATATAAAGCTCAGACAGTCCTGGAGGCCAGTATTGAAGTCAGTAATGCACAGATATAGAGCTATTGGGTGTGGACATCAAAGGGGGATCACAAGGTGTGTGGGAGGTTCTTTCGTAAGATGCAAATTAGAGGACTAGCCACAGACAAAGCAGGAGGGGGTTATCGCAGTTCCAGGGTGTGAATAGGACAAGGAGACAAGTGTTAATGTGATTCAGATGTAGACCCCACACAACAAAAGTTGACTCGACACATACATAGTACCCCCACATATATAAAGGCGGAACAGGCACTACACACAGATACTGCACCTGAGGATGCCTCTAACGTGAGGCGAAATGTCGCGAGGAGAGGAAGCGAATGACACGGCTGTCCCGAGAAAGCAGCTTTTCGAAGCAATCATCAAAGAACACAAGGTCTCCCCATATAGCCTTGACATACCGTCGGGTCAAGTGCCGCTAGTAAGTACCTACGTTGGCCGACACGGCAAACGAAGGGGTGGGTGGCCAGCACTTACGACTGGACGTCCGTCTCCCTGATGGGGATGTTTACATACCACAATATGTACTCGTTTGAGGCCGAGTCAACCTAGAAAAGGCTCAGGACTGCTTCAGAAAATCGTTGCTGGTATTGGTCCTAAGGAAAAATCGAACTCGGGTCCCCAGGTTTGTATCCCAGTGCGTAAACCGCTGAGCGACCACTCCCCACATTGCATGTACTACCAATATCCACCCAAACATATTCACCACTCACACAACACACTTAACATCGTACACACCACCATCATTCTAACATGAATCATCAAAGCACTATCATTACATGCGACATCGACATCAGCAGGATAAACACCATATAATCATAAACATTATCGTTACTGTACAGTATCATGGTCTACATCAATAACACATCACCATCACGCACACCACCATCACATCGTAAGTAAAGATCGTCACCATAGACAAACAAAACGTGAACATTATATCCACCAATAGTCCAATAACACACACCAACATCATACCTCTGCCAAAATCCTTGGTGTGGCCTCCTGTGTTTGGCAAACAGTGTTTTGTGACCACTGGCTTGTAAGTGATGCATCCTGTGTTTCGTTTTGTGTGTTTATTATGCTATAGAAGTACAATAATTATTATTACTGTCCTCCATTATGTGCTGTGCTTGTATCTTATCAGGTTTAGTGTTTAATGCTACTATGCGGCGCTGTGACAGCGCCGTCCTGGGTTACTGTTGTGCGCCTGCCATGCGTGAAATGGGTTGCGCGTGTGGCAGTGTTACCGTTATCCTGCCCCAGGATGAGGGAGTACATGCTGCGCAGCCCAAACACGTTCAGGAAGTACCACGACGCTGAGCTCACCCTGCACGCAGCGCAAACACCTCTGCGTTCAATTATGTGTTTCTCACACAGCTCTGGCCACCTCGACATCTCAGGATGCTTTACACGCAATGAGCCACTTACATTACACCTCATTTCAAACATTTTAAAGGGCACCCCCAGTTGGCAGGTATCTCTGTGCGCATAAGGCAACTCATCATTGAAAAAGGGAACTTGGTCTGCCAGTACGGGACAATGATTTGTACATGTGTGGTGCCAAGCCCCGCGCTGTGCCAGGCTAGGTGCACCTGCACACCCACACCCAACGATCGGACTATGAGGGGGATCGCGATGTCATGTGTGAGTGGGTCATGCGCGATGAGCGGTGCCAAGTGGTGGTGATGAGTAGGGCCGGGTTGCAGGATGAGTGGTGCCAAGTTGTGTGATAAGGATGGCTGAGTGGGGTGTCATATGTGCCAGGCTAGGTGCACACCCAGGGTTTGAGCCGAGAGAGGGAGAACTGTGAATCAGGTGACACAACTGTCGAACTTTCGACATACGAGAGTAAACCGATAGCAGGTGTGGGTTGAAGTGACATTGGAGAGGAAGTTCTGAAACGGAGCTGAGGGAATATAAGGGAGAAGCGCAGAGGGTAGGGAATACAGTTGGATGGGAACGTGACAGCTGACGGTGTGTGATGTAGGATACGGCGGACCGTTCGGGCGGGAGTGTGTGGCTTGGTGCCGATGGTGTAGGGAGCTCGATTGACGCACGCAGCAGAGTGTTGTTATCATGTTGAGTGAATAACAGTTCTGCAAGGCAAGAAGCCTCCTGTCCTCGTCACTGGTGTCGCTGCCACGTGAGGAGAGGAGTGACGGCGTGCACGTCCCAGGATCCATGGGGCGCAACAACAAGGAGCCTCGGGTGGTGTGGAGGCCGGCTTGTTGGGGTGACCCGACATATGTAATCCCTATCGAGTAATGAAGGTTTGGTAATATGGCAAATTTGAACCACGCTTTTTGTTTTGAATGTTGGTAGATCCCATCGTCCAGTGTGAAAGACTATTTCGTGGGTAATGCAACCACAATAATAACCTGGGAGACCTTCCCGATTATAACCGTAAACCTACGCAACACACGCGACACGTGATGCTGCTCCTCCATGTCACTATCCTAGGTGCATCACAGGCGAGTGCAGCAATGTGTAGATGCCAAAATGATGTATTTGATCAGAACTTGATAATAACCCATAAAACGGAGCTTTAGAATTAGGCCACGCAAATCATGACACGCAGACTATGTACAAACACCAGGTGCATATCTACAACAGTATGATTAATATTGTTTTTCAGACACCATTATTCAGGGTGGCTTCAACATCTGTGAACATATGTTTGTGACTCAGGATCATTAGTCTGCATTGTGGAACCAGATAGCATTGTGCTTATCTTGACTTAATCCTGCCTACACACTATAGATAAGGCACCGACTACCTCAATGCAGCTCCTCCTGCATTATCAGCCCACCTTATCACTGGTCCCTATTCCTCCACTATTTCTAATGTTTCAAGCAGAGCAGTGTAGTGAGCGTGAGGTTCGTTACTGAAAAAGCGTTGGACCCCTTACCACGATGCATCTAGCGACACCAACTCGATGCCACGCTGCAGCATGGGCTTGAAGCGCAGCGTTAGCGGGAAGGGTACCTTTGCTGTGGAAGTGAAGATACACACGTACGTATGGGTGCATGCACACAATTACACAGAGACAACTACGACATATTTGCTGTTCATAACTCATTCCTGAATGAAGGCCTCACCATAATGTCGATTGTGCAGATTACCGCAACGTTGGTTTCGAAAAGTATCATTGGTCAGTACCCCTGTTCCAGCACACACATTGCCTGCAACTGAAACCCACTTTTCCCTGCTTGATGTGCGCTCTGCTGAACTCCAGGATCTCAAGGTGAATGCTCACAGGGCCGAACGGACTTGGAGAAAATATGGCCTCACCATTCATGTCCAATCTTTAAGGAACAGCTCAACCACTACCAGAAGACACTTAACTGTGCCCATACCAACCACTTTTCCAGCATTCTGGCAGATACCTGCGACAAGCCAAAGCTTATTTTCTCGACCATCAATTGGCTCCTTCGACCAGCCAATCACCTTACCTCTTTTTACCAATAAAGGTTAAGCGGATTAGATGATTCAGTTTTTCTCAGAAAAAATCGAAGCCACCATATCTCTACTCAGCCTCAACCGCCCACACCTCAAAATATGTTCCTCCACCTACCTTGGTCTAAAACTTCTAGAATTTTCCGAGCTATCAGAATCAGATGTCTCTTCATTATTTACAAATCTCGGCTTACAAACTGTTCCCTGGACCCCTTCCCATCCAAAATCATCCGGCAAAGTTTAAAATCCCTTGCCACTTTCGTCACTAATCTCTTTAATAATTCACTTCGCTCTGGCATCATTCCCCCACTATTCAAATGTGCTGCAGATACCTCTCACTTTAAAAAACCTGGCGTCGATTGCAACATCCCTGATAATAATCACCCCATCTCAAATCTACTATTCCTCTCAGGTCCTTTAACGTTCAGTAGCTGCGCAACGCCAAAAACACGTTCTCAACAATGACCTGCTCGATCCCTTCCAATGTGGGTTCAGATTCGGCCATAGTATTGAAAGTGCTCTGGTCAGAGTAGTTGATGACCTACTCGTCGCTGTTGATGAAGGCTTCCCAAGTATTCTTGTCCTCTTGATACCGTTGATCACCCGATCTTACTTTGAGCGACTGGAGGGATCCATCCTGTTTTGTCTGGAGTTCCTCAGGGTTCAGTTCTCGGCCTATTCCTCTTTAGCATCTCCATATAAACAATTGGCTATATCTTGTGCAGACTCAATCTCAGCTCCCATTGCTATGCTGATGACATCCAAATATATAGCCACGGAAATCCATCCATCAATGCGTCTGTTCTTTGCATGTCGTCCTCACTGTTCTGGCTCAATTCACATTTCCTGAAACTAAATGGCAACAAAACAGAAGTATTGCTTGCCAGAACACCCGCACCAATTGTCCAAGGCTGAACCTATCCAATTGATGCTTGACGACCAGACCATTAAAGTTGTTAAGGCAGTCCAGAGTCAAGGAGTGACTCTTGATTCACACGTAAATAAGGTGACGAAGGTAACCTATTCCAATCTCAGAAACACAGCCAGATTGCACAACATCCTGTCACCTTCTGATGCTGAAAAACTAACACACATCTTCATCTATTCACGAATTGATTACTCCAATGCACTGCTCCCTGGCACCCCTGCTTACCTTATCATCTCCAATGTGTGCCGAGTCCTCACTCACCCATGCACGATCATATATTCCCAGTACTGATGTCTCTCCACTGGTTACCGGTTAAATATAGGTTTGAATAAAAGATCCTCCTTCTCACCTACAAGGCTCTCACTGGCACTGCTCCAACAATCATCCTTGACCTACTTCAGGCACCCTCCTTAACACTACAACTTCAAGCTTCTAATATAGAATTGCTCTGCATGTACCCAGATAGCACCTCCATTCGATGAGTGACAGAGCCTTCTCGCACACTGCCCCAGACTCTGGAATGGCCATCCATTGGAGATTCAGTCAGCTGAGTCCCTGGGCATCTTCAAATCTCGTTTCAAGATTCACTTGTTCTGTAAGGCTTTCAAGTCCTCTGGCTATGACTGTTGATGCGGCTCACTGTCATGACTGGGATGATGACTCACAGCTGACCGGCGTCTGCTCGAGAACATTGCTTCCTTCCTTGATTACTGAACAATTTTCTTTTTTTATCATTTATTTTATGTCCTCTAAATTATATCAGTTATTTGACTTTCAGTTAACTGTTCTGATTTTGAGTTAGGTCACATGACCTAACGCAAAAAATGGAATGCATTGATAACATTGGTCAGGAAAGCCTTTAAATTAAATGTTGATGTCATTGTTGACATTCCGTTCTCTCCACAGCCCAGATTTGAAACAAAAGCCACCTAAATTGTTTTTATTGTTGATGAATTATTGTTCTTACATCGTTACTGTTGCTGACACGCTTTTCTCTCCACAGCTCTGTTCAGCACTTAGTGAACCTTGGGTGAAAAACGCTCTAAAAGTGCAATTATTATATGTTTATGTTTGTTATATTACCTGTTGTGACAACCGATACTCAGTGCTTACTGATGTTCATGGCTCAATAAAACGGTGCTGCTGGCCTTACTGGTCACGAAGCCAGAGAAGGTCCAGTTGATCCAGCCGCCGATGACAATCATAGGTAGCACGTTCGTGAAGTTTCCCTTCATCATGTCGGTCAGCATGCTGGGGTCTGCCCCAAACACACACATACGGTTGGTTACCTTATGCATACAATCCTTACATGAAGCTTCCAGCACAGTAAGTCAGCAGAGTGCATACAGCACGTATGTCAACCCTGCCAATGTTTAAACACATTTACTATGTGCCGACTTTCAAAGAATGTGCCTACAAGTACGAATGACTTATTAAGCGGTATGATCATCTTTGAAAATCATTACGAGAGTTTCAAAAATCGACAGGCAACTACTTAAATCGGTAGAGACATCAAGTATAGGTCGGGATAGGTAATTATAAAAAAAATACCTAGATCTGTAACTACATAATGAACACATCATCATTTGGAGATATTCAATTTTATTTAAATAATCGCATCTCATCTCATTGTCAGAAACCACTTAGTCCTGTACAGGGTCACGGTGAGCTGGAGCCTATCCCGGCAGACACAGGGCGCAAGACCGGGATATACCCATGATGGGACGCCAGTCCACCACCGGGCACTGCAGGCAATTTAGTCTGACAGACAATTAACCTATGCAGCGGCATGTTTTTGGACTGTGGGAGGGAACCGGAGTGCCCAGCAAAAACCCACGTGGACATGGGGAGAACTTGCAAACTCCACACAGAAAGGCACCCGAGCCGAGATTCGAAACCGGGTTCTTCTTGCTGTGAGCCGACAGCGCTACCCACTGGGCCACTGTACAACCCCGTCGAGGTATATTAAAACAGGAATTGATTTTGGGACCCTTTCGGGAATCGATCCAGAAATACTATATGAGTGTTATGCATAGCATACATTTTTCGGGGGTTTTATCCAAATAATGTTCCAGCATTTTATTAATGGCAGGTGTTTGGGGATCCGATGGTTGGAATGGGTTATGCAAGGTCATAATGGTATCCTCATAACATGTGTAAAAAGCACTGAAATACCGGTCATGGGGTTTTTAGGAATCGTCTTCCTCTTGGTTTTCTTAAAAAAGCCTGTTTCGGTGTCGTTGAAGTAGTGCTTGCGATTGATGAATGACTAAGGAAGACAAATTACATTCGCGTGCTTAACATCCTGAAAGAAAATGAACGAATAACCATTTATAATTTGCCAAGTGAATCTGTGGTATGAGCATTAATAACACTAAGCAAGTGTGTGCTCAAGCATGCAGGTTCCTGTTGTCACGTTCCATTTCAGATTGTACACTCACCTGGCAACAGTTATCTAGACTTGCTCTGGGCTTAACCCAGGTTAGCTCATTCTAAAAGTAATTTACCGGTGTGGTCACTATAAGCCACGGATATAGCAAGATGACCAGATGTACGTATTACTGTCCCCACTGCCCTGACATTTAAAATGAACACTGGTGCAAGAAAAAAACACATATTATAACTGATATCAACCTACCATCCCCGAATGCTGAAACTTTATCTGAAAATTTATTCTATTTAGATTACATATAATAATAACATCGTCCTTGAATGTAAAACATTAACAGGACCCTCCTGATAAAAAAAGTATAAAACAAGGTATGTGTAAAGTAACTCACTAAGCCCTTGATTCTTTGGCCATTGGGAACTGCGTTCTGCCAGCTTAGAAATGGCCCTGAATCAGCCTCAGGTTAATGTCATGGGTCCCCACATCTATAGCGCAATGAGGCTTAGGTACTCTCTCTGCATTCATATATCCAGCTAACCATTTCTACCTTCTGTACGGTTTGTGGCAATCGGGACATAATCTTAGAAACGTCTGGAGCTTAATGACAACACAGATGTGAGCACAACCAATTGCTTTAAGCTAAGATGTATGAGTTGCAGTTTTTCACCAGACGTGTTAAACAGTAACAATGCCAGGAGGCTGAACTAAGTGAGTGAGGTCCGGGTGTGTGAGTCCCATTTGTACGTTGATGCTGTGATGGTGTGACTGGTTCTGGGGCTGGTCCACTCTAAGTGTGAGGTCTGGTGTGTAGAGGAACCAGGCGGCTCGGTTCTCTGATGGGATGGGAACCAACTGCCTGAGTGAGGGTGTACTGGACTCCAGCCTGATGCAGTTTCAACACTGCTCCTGCTGGTTGTGTGGATAAGCCCTTGCAATAAGGGGAATGAATGATACAAAGAAAAACTCAAATCCACCCAGAATACCTTGCATCCTACTTTTCTATTTCTGCCTAGATGGTGCAAAACAAGGTTGTGTGCCTTACACACCCAGTATGGCGAGTTCATGTGCAATTCAAGGCTTTTGTGTGGTCTATAAATAGTATAATGGGCATATTATTCTTGTTTCCAGCCTACACACAGCTTTATGATGAACCCCTGATGATTTATAGTATTAGGCTAGAGGCATTTCGATTCTTGAAAAGCGTCTGAACATGAGACTATTGTAATTCTGCACCTTTATAAGCAGATGAGAGAGTTTTGTATGTTGATCATCCACTTAGGAGTATATGTTGTGATGTGTGTGTGAGCCTGTATAATGGGGTGCAAGAGAGGTGCGTGCGTCTTTGTACATGCTGGAGTAGGGAGCGCTGGTTCAGTGCTTAGTGTGCTGGGCTACAACCCTTGTGACTAGAGTTCGATTTTCGTTAACGGCCAACACCAGCGACGATTTTCTGAACTGGTTCTGGGCCTTCTCTTAGCCGACTCAGCCTCACTTAAGGTCCTAGTGTGGTGTGTAAACGTCACCACTAGAGAGACAATGGCTGGGCATTGTGCTGTTCACCCAACTCTTCGGCCTTCATAAGTTCACGCTAATGGCACTTGACCCTACGGTATGTTAAGTCTATACAGGAGATCTTCGTCTTTATGAGGGAGTGTGAGACCCATCACGAGCAGGCGTGTGCATGTTACCTGCCGTGGAATGTACTTCCCATGCTCTCTGAGAATTCGGCTTCGCAACAGGACTTGACTGGATGAAAAAACACAAAAACACATTAAGATACTGCATATTAACTAAATATGACCAACAGTCTTATTTTGTAATTCTTTAGGGAAGTACAGTGCAATAATCTGCTCTGTTGTACTGTTGCAAGTAGTTGCGTTGAGATTCAGGAGGACAAGTTAGAGCGATAGATGTTCATTATTATTACAGCAAAACGTAGTGAACTTGCAAACTCTAGATGCAGGATTCCTGCAACACAACAAACATCCGAAATGACCAACGCAACAACGCATTAAAACAAATAACAAATAAACTTACTCATATCAGCAATGTGCATAATGAAACTCTAACCGTAATCATAAAAGTAAACAGTAACAAGCAAGATTGCACAATTAAACAAACTCACAAGACCGACGTTTTCCAAAAATCAAACCCCAACCTGTAATCACGATGTAAACAGTAACACTCAAAATTGCACAGTATAATAAACAGAAAAAGAAGAGCAACGGCACAACTGCGGCATGGGGGAAAAAACATTTTTTTTTTAAACAACAAAAGAAAGGAGCTTATTCAACCGTTCAAAAAGATTAATCACTTATGCAAACGCAGCTTAGCCGAAGTCGTGATAAAAATTGGTGCCCAAGGTAAATTACTTATGGTAGCTTCAAGCTTCTGGCAATATTGCTTTAACAGCGAGGGCAGCTGCCACACAAAAACATTTTCCTCGAATTTTGATGTGCATCTCGGGACAATACCAAGATCATCTTCTGGACCATTAATCAGCCCCTTCATCCAATCAGCCACTAACCCTCACCTCGCTTTATTAATAAAAATCAGGTGGATAAGTTGATTCTGTTTTCTCGACAAAAAAAAAGCTCACTGTATCTCTACCCAGTCTGAATGACCAACCAATACATCAACAAAAAATGTTCCTTCTACCCGGATCTCAAAACTCTTCGAAATTTCCTAGGTATTGGAATCTGATGTCTCTTCATTAGTTACCAGATCTCGGCTGACTAACTGCTCCTTGGAGGCCTTCCCATCAAAATTTCAAATCCCTTGTCACCTTCGTCACTAACCCCTTAAATAACTCACTTTGCCACGGCATCGTTCCGGAACCATTAAAATGTGCCGCAGTTACCCCTCTTCAAAAAACCTGGCCTCGATGATATCATCCCTGATAATTATCTCCCCATCTCAAATTTACCATGCCTCTCCAAGGTATGCGAATGTGCAGTAGCCATGCAACCCTAGAAATACATCCTCAACAAAGACCTCCTCGATCCCTTCCAATCTGGGTTCATATTCGGTTATAGAACTGAAACTGCTCAGGTCAAAGTAGTTAATGAAATACTTGCCGCTGCTGATAAATGCTTGCCAAATACTCTTATCCTCCTAGACCTGAGCGCTGCCTTTGATACCGCTGCCTTTGATACCGTTGACCACCCTACCTTGCTTGAGTGACTGGAGGTCATAGGGGTCTCTGGCTGTGCCCTCCACTAGCTGAGATCCCAACTCTCCAAACAGATGCAGTTCATCAGCCTAGCAGGACGTAAATCAGAGATCCATCCAGATTTATCTGGAGTTCCTCACGGTTCAGTCCACGGACCACTACTCTTCAGCATCTACATACAACCATTTGGCTCATCCTGCAAAACTTCAATCTTAGCTACCATTGCTATGCCGATGACATCCAAATCTATATCCATGCAGAGCCATCCATCAATGCGTCTAGTTTTTGCATGTCGTCCTCCCTGTCAACTGTTAAGGCTTGGCTCAATTAAAATTTCCTAAAACTAAATGGTGACAACTGAAGTTGTTAAGGCAATCCGGAGTCTAGGAGTGATTCTTAATTCTTCACTCACCTTCAAGACACATTTGAACAAGGTGACGAAGGTATTCTATTTCAGAAATCTCAGAAACACAGCCAGACTGTGCAACATCCTGTTACCCTGCGACGCTGAGACGCTAATCCACATCTTCATCTCTTCACGAATCAATTATTGCAATGCACCCCTCCTTGGCATCCCCACTACCTAATCAATCGTCTCCAACGTATGCAAAATGCGGCTGCTGTAGAGTCATCACCCGCACACTCATCAACGATCACATATCCCTAGTGCTGCTGTCTCTCCACTAGGTACCGTTTAAATACAGGATTGAATTCAAGGTCCTTCTTCTCACCTACAAGGCTCTCACTGGCACTGCTCCAATATACATCAGTGACCAACATCAGGTACCCTCAACACGACAACTTGGATCCTTCAATATGGGTTTGCTGCACCTTCCCAGATCGCACCTCAATTCGATGGGTGACAGATCCTTCTCGCGCACTGCGCAGGATAACGTCAAGTAGTTGTAAATTGATGCTGAAGAGGACAGGACAGAAGACTGAACCCTGAGGAACGCCAGACAAAACGGGATGGATCTCTGAGCTACATCCTTCGCGGCTGATGAACTGCTTCCGGTTGGAAAGGTAGGAGCACAGCCAGTGTAGGGTATAGCCAGACACATCTATGCCCTCCAGTCGCTCAAGGAAGGTAGTGCTCAACGGCATCATTGGCAGCGCTCAGTTACAGGGAGACAAGAATATTTGGAAAGCCTTCATCAGTAGCGACAAGTACCACCTCATGCTGTGAAGGTGGTGTTGCTGTAGTTGCACGGCTACTGCACGTTCAAGGACCTTAAGAGGAATGATAAATTTGAGATGGGGTGATAATTATCAGGGATGTTGCAATCGAGACCAGGTTTTTTTAGCAGAGGGATATCCGTGGCACGTTTAAGAAATGGGGGAACGATGCCGGGGCGAAGTAAGTTGTTGAAGAGATTAGTGACGAAGGTAGCAAGGGATATGATGAGTTTAGATGGGAATGGGTCCAGGGAGCAGTTTGAAGGCCGGGATCTGGTAACTAATTAAGAGACATCGGATTCCGTTAACTCGGAAACCCCAGGAGTATTAAGATCACGGCAGGGGGGGGGGAACATTTATTGATGTATTGGTTGGTGGTTGAGACTGGGTAAAGGTATGGTGGGCTCGGTTTTGTTTGAGAAAAAATTAATCAGCGGCGCGGTGGCCCAGTGGTTAGCGCTGACGCCTCACAGCAAGAAGGTCCAGGGTTCGAATTTCTCGGCTCGAGTGCCTTTCTGTGTGGAGTTTGCATGCTCTCCCCGTGTCCGCGTGGGTTTTCGCCGGGTACTCCGGTTTCCTCCCACAGTCCAAAAGCATGCTCCTGGATAGGTTGATTGGCTCGCAGACTAAAATTGTCCCGCAATGCCCGGCGATGGACTGGCGTCCCGTCGTCGGGTGTATTCCTGCCTTACGCCCTGTGTTTCCGGGATAGGCTCCGGCTCACCGTGACCCTATATAGGATTAAGCGGTTTCAGATAATGAGATGAGATGAGAATCAGCTGATCCGCCTGATCTTTATTAACGAAGAGAGCTGAGGGTGACAGAATGAAGGAGCCAATTAATGGTCGAGAAGAGGATCCTGGGCTTGTTACAGGTATCAGCCAGAATGCTTGAAAAGTAGTTGTTACGGGCGCAATCAAGTGCCTTCCGGTAGCGGAGTCTCGCGGGACTGCTCCGGGTTTCTCTGGGATCTCCGCGGGGCTCTGCAAACGCAGGGCGGCCTCACTGGGCCTCCCGCAGCCTCGCTACCAGAGGCATCCCCCGGCCAAGTTCCACGCGCCGCCCGTCACTCACCTGTCGGAGACCTGCTCGAGTTCCACCTTCTTGTCAGAGTGCAGCAGGTGCGACACGTAGTGGCGGATGATGCCCACAAGGAAGGTGATGAGGACGATGGGCAGCACCACCCACACCCTGATGTTCGAGTCCAGCAGCAGCTCAGGCTCCGCCATCGCTTCGCCGGCAGAATCGACTCCTCGGGAATCGAAACAAAGAAGGGAATTGATTCCTTGAGAGTCGAAACACTGTCGATTTAACCTCGCACACCCTGCACGTGAATCGATTGGTACGTCACGCAATTGCTGTTCCCTTGATTCCTCTTTACGCACTATGAAGAAGAATCGATACGCGGAATCGTGGAGTGTTGTGTTTCTTAGGTGGGGCTGTTAACGCAATGGGTACTTTTTTGCCAGTATACATATATAAGATTACAACAGGTT
>JAZEWT010000016.1:11052832-11082382 GCA_036362905.1 Mordacia mordax
TGGGGGCCGGCAGTTTTGACCGAGGGGGACGGGCAAACCGTAACCACCCCGCTCCGACCGCCGTGGTTCAACAGGACCCCGACGCGGCGCTTCACGACGATCTTTATTGTGAAACAACACCGACGCACGCCGACGCACTCCGCCACACCGCGAGCCCGCTCCCAACTTGGCGTGCGCACAAATAAACCAGCAAACGGCCTCGCGGCCGGAGCGCTGGCGGCGGAGTGGGCGGCGGTGCGAGCGGTGGCGTGGAGCCCCGGGAGGGAGCCGCGTCCTAGAGGAACTCCTCCTGAAGGGCCTCTACCCATCTGAGAGACACGCGAGGGACAGCGCATCACAGGAACGCATTACGGTCAAACCTCAATGTGATTACGAGCTAGCTGGGAAGAAACGGTGTCCTGCAGTGCGTCAAACCCGGATATTTAAATGACGATCTTATACACAGAGTAATGACTGTTTCTTAGAACAACATATATATTATCATCATCATTATCAATGCCCACTTAGGGGATTACAATGGGAGCATTAGGAATCATCTCAAGCATGTATTACATATGGATTCATTAACGTGGGACACCATGTATGCAGGACATGAGAAATGGTGATGATTGGGGGGAGGTGGGTGGTGGAGGGTGGGGTGGTGGATGGTTGGTAATGGGTAGTGGGCGGTTGAACGTGGGTAGTGGATGGTGAGGAGTAAGTGGGTGGAGGGGTGGGTGTGTGGTAGGTAGGTGGTTGGTAGTGGGTGGGTGATGGGTGTGTAGTGGGTGGAACGCGCACCTCTGCGCCGTGTCGGCGTCGGGCGCGCGGAAGGTGAAGAGGACGCGCCCGCGCTGCAGCAGCTGGAAGGTGGGGTGGGCGGTGTGCGGCGCCGGCGGCAGGATCGGCACCGTTACCGTGAGGTCGTCCAGCGCCAGCGTTTCGCACGGCGATGTGTCCTGTGCGGGCACGCCGTGCCCCGCGTCGCAGAGCGTATTAAACCGCGCGTCACCGGGTGAAACCGTGTGCCATGCGACGTGCCACACCACACAGCGAACCGAGCGCCAAACTACGCTTCGTGGCGTCAACTAGCGCATCACATTGCGCGTGAAACTGTGCGTCACCATGTCACACCGAGTGCCACACCGCGCTCCACAAGGCACATAAGACCACACATCAGACTGCGTATCAAACTGCGTGCCACACCGCGCACCACACATCTTGTCACCTCATCAAACCGCACAACTAGCTGCGCGTAAAACCAGGTGCCAAAACGTGCATCAAACTGTGCTTCACCGCATGCCAGACCGCGAGCCAGACTCTGCACCAAACAGCACGCCAGACGGCGTGCAAAACCACACGCCAAACCGCGTGCCAGGCCTCGCGTTATAGCACATGTAAATGCACGCAACAGCGCATGCCGGACCCTGCAAAATCGCGCGTTGGACCGAGCGCCAAACCACGTGTCAAACCACAAGTCACACCGTACATGGAACCGCGTATCACGGCGTCAAAACGCACGCCACATCGTGAGCCACACCACGTGCCAGGCCGCATGCGAGGTTGCATGCCAATGCATCAAACCGTGCACCAAACTGAGCGCTATACCACGCGTTATACCGTACGTTAGATAATACGCCAAAATCCGCATCACCGCAAGAAATCGCACGCCAAACCACTCGCCAAACCGCATGCCAGACCGCACCACATTGCGCGTTAATGCACGTGTTACTGCGCGCAAAACCGCATGCCAAACACCACGCGGGACCACGCGCCAAGCCAAACTGCGCGTCAAACCGTGGATCACCGCATCAAACCACCCACAACACCAAACAGCACGCCACACCACACTTCAAACCGTGTAACACCATGTCAAATTACGTGCCAAACCGGGTCAAACCGCCCATCAAACCGCAGTTCAAAGTCCGCATCCCCGTATGCTAAACTGCAAGCTAAATCGCGCACCAAACTGCGCACCAGACCCCGCGTTAAACCGGGCGCCAAACCGCACGCCAGACCACCCGCCAGACCCTGCATCAAATGGCATGCAAAATCGTGCGCCGGACCTTACGCCAGACCGCTCATCACCACATCAGTCTATGCGTTACCGCATCAAATCACTGGCCAAACGGTGTCAAACTGCGGGTCACTACGTCAAACTAAATGCCAAACCGTGTCAGACCGCGTGTCAGCCCACGAATCAAATCACATGTCAGACCACGAAACAGACCGTGCACCAGACTGTACGGCAAACCGTACGACTCATCTCTCATCTCATTATCTGAAACCGCTTAATCCTATATAGGGTCATGGTGAGCCGGAGCCTATCTCGGAAACACAGGGCGCAAGGCAGGGATACACCCGACGACGGGACGCCAGTCCATCGCCGGGCATTGCGGGACAATTTTAGTCTGCGAGCCAATCAACCTATCCAGGAGCATGCTTTTGGATTGTGGGAGGAAACTGGAGTACCCGGCGAAAACCCACGCGGACACGGGGAGAGCATGCAAACTCCACACAGAAAGGCATCCGAGCCGAGAGATTCGAACCCGGGACCTTCTTGCTGTGAGGCGTCAGTGCTAACCACTGGGCCACCGTGCCGCCCCAAACCGTACGTCACCGCGTCAAACCACGTGACAAACTGTGTGCAAAATCACGCGCCGAACCGCGTTACAGACTTAGCACCGGACCGTACGTCAAACCATGTGTCAATGCCTGCAAAGCCGCATATCAGACTATGCAAAACCGCGAGTTGGACCGAATGCCAAACCACGTGTCAAACCACAAGTCACACCATAATTGAGCCGCGCATCACCACGTCCAACCACACGCCACACCATGTGCAACACCACGTGCCAGACCGTGCGCCAGACCGCACGAGAGGTTACGTGCCAACGCATCAATCCGCACTCCAAGCCGCGCACCAAACCGTGCACCAAACGGAGACCCAAACTCTACGTTAAACCGCCCGCTAGATCATGTGCCAAACCGTGCACCAGACCACGCATCACTGCGTCAAACCGCACCCCAAACCGCGCATTAAACAGCGTGTCAAAGTATGTGCTTAACCGCATGTCAGATCGCGTGCCAAAACTACGCCTCATGGCATCAAACTACGTGCCACACCTCATCTCATCTCATTATCTGAAACCGCTTAATCCTATATAGGGTCACGGTGAGCCGGAGCCTATCCCGGAAACACAGGGCGTAAGGTAGGAATACACCCGACGACGGGACGCCAGTCCATCGCCGGGCATTGCGGGACAATTTTAGTCTGCGAGCCAATCAACCTATCCAGGAGCATGCTTTTGGACTGTGGGAGGAAACCGGAGTACCCGGCGAAAACCCACGCGGACACGGGGAGAGGATGCAAACTCCACACAGAAAGGCACCCGAGCCGAGAGATTCGAACCCGGGACCTTCTTGCTGTGAGGCGTCAGCGCTAACCACTTGGCCACCGCGCCGCCCTACGTGCCACACCATGCATCAAATCGCACATCACCGCGTCAAATTGCGGGTCAAATGGTGTTAAAACTACACGCCAAACTGCACACAAGACCGAAAGCCACACCGCGCGTCACTTTGTCAAAGCGCATATCAAACCGCGTGTCAAACAACGTCAGACCGCACGTTAGAGAGCACGTGAGAGCACGCACCAGACCACGCGCATCCATGTCAAACTGCGCACCGCACTTCTAACCGCACTACACCACGCCAAAATGTGTCATATCACTCGTCAAACCGCAGTTCAAAGTGCACGTTCCCATACGCCAAACCGCACGCCATATTGCACGCCAGACCGCATGTCAGACAGAGCGCCAGACCGCACACCAAACTGAGAGTCAGACCCCGTGTCAAACTGTGCACGAAACCGTACGCCAGACCGCACCCTCACCACTAAACCACGCTCAACTCTACACGCCAAACCGCACATCAGAACCCGCGTAAAACCGGGTACCAAACTGAATGCCAAACAGCTCGTCAAATTGCGTGTCACCGCGTCAAACTGCGCGTCACCGTGTCAAACCACCAGAACATTCCAAACCGCGTTCTGCACCCGGCGTAAAACCACATACATCACCGCACGATAGACAGTGTTCCAGACTATGCCCCGGGGTGCACTTCACCACGCGCAAAACTGCGGTCGTGCGTCAAACCGCGCACAAAGCCATGTGCCAGAGCGTATGCCAAACCACGTGCCAACTCACACGCCACACAATGTGTCAAATTGCACACCACACCACGCTTTACACTGCGCATCACCATATTATAAAAACTAAACAAAAAACCATATTGTTGCTGATATGCTGTTCATGTGTCGTTTTTCCTGACATGCTCTATTCCACAGCTCTGTGCAGTGCTTTGTGACCCTGGGGTGAAAAGCGCTCTAGTATTACAACTTGAGAAGCAGAACTTCTCGACACGGCTGTCCCGAAATAGCGGCTCTTGAGAGAAGCTCTCAAATACATTGCCTCGCCCACTCCCTCTCCCACAACAATCCTGCCGGGGTTGTGATGACGATTAGAACAGTGGACATGCAACCATCCTGGGTTTATAAGCTCTACCACATACCCTGATGTTGCTGTTGTGGACATGCCAGTCTCTCCACAGCTCAGATGTGTAGCAAAAAAAGTTATTATTGTTGATTTGCCGTTCATATATTGTTGTTGTTGTTGCTGACACGTCGTTCTCTCCACAGCTCTGTGCCGTGCTTTGTGATCCACGGGTGAAATGCGCTCTGGAATGTGCAATTATTATTATTATCATACCATGCCAAACCACGTGCCAGACCACGTGTCAAACCACGTGTCACTGTTTCAAACCATGTGTCAGTGGTTCAAACCACGTGTCACTGTTTCAAACCACGTGCCGCTGTTTCAAACCACGTGCCACTGTTTCAAACCACGTGCCACACAGTGCGTTAAACCAAGTATCCCCACATTGAACGCGCTAAGCCGTTACAAACTGCGCGTGACCGCATAAAACTGCACACCAGAGCGCTCGCCAAATCACGAGTCAAACGCGTCACCACCTCAGACCGCGCGTCTCCGTGTCAAACCACGTACCGCACCGTGGGTCACACCGCGCACCACACCTTGCTTCAAATCGCGTATCACCGCATTAAATCGTGCCAAACATGATCATGCGTGTCACTGTGCCAAACCGCACACCAAACCACGCTTCAAACCATGTGCGATACCGTGTTTCAAACTGCGCATCACCGCGTCAAACTGCCACCACACCATGTGCCAAACCTCGTGTCAACGAGTCAAACATCGTACCAGACCGCACGTCAAACCGCGAGTCATCGTGCCAAACCACGTACCAGACCGCGCACCAAACCGCAACGTCAGACCGTGCGTCACACCACACGTCACATCGCGTGCCACACAGCACGTTAGACCATACATCAACCCGCGCGTCAAACCCCACGTCACCACGTCAGACCGCGCAGCAAATCGCATGTCACCGTGTCAAACCACGGGTCAAACAACACACCAAACCACACGCCAAACCATACCCCAGACTGAGCGTCAAACAGGGGATTACCGCGTCAAACCACACGCCACAGCGTGCTTCACCACATCAAACTGCGTGTGAAACTGGGCATCACCCTGGCGTCCCCACCTATAATCTCGTCGCTCCAAATGTATCTTGATTCCCGTCCGTATAACTGGGTGGTGGGGTGGGTGGTGGGGTCTAAAGTCTAAACGGTGCCATCTTTTGGTGGGGTGGGTGGTAGAGTAGGTGGTGAGCAGTGGAGGGGTGGGGAGTTTTAAAAACAATTTGTTACAGAGACTATGTTGTAATGTAATGTTAATTAGAAGTTCCATAGCTGTTCTTTCTGGGTAGCGTTCATTGAGCGCCTTCTCTCTCTCTTATGCGACGTTTTGCATCCAACAATTTTCATACATGGAGATGTGAAAATCTGTATCTGTGTAATACTATGAATAATTATTATTTATGTATACCAGAAAGCCTCACTGTATATTTAAACTCCTTCTCAGCAGAATCGGGCGACCCAATGTCCCTGTACGGACCGAAAACGATGATGTTTCTGCACAACTCAAAAATAATTTATTCATTGTCATTATGCCATTAATTCTGTACAGGGTCGTCGGGGCTTGGAGCCTATCCCAGCCGATAGAGGGCGCAAGGTGGGGGACTATCCAGGAAGTGATGTCAGTACATCGCAGGGCACACTTTTAGCGCAATTTACTTAGCAGGCCAATTAACCTAGGCGGCAGCATGACTTTGAACGGTGGGGGGGAAAACAAAGTACCTGACGAAAACCCACGCAGACACGGGGAGAGAACATGAAAACGCTACAAAGAAAGGCACGCGAGTCGGGAATCGAACCCAGGTGCTTCTTGCTGAGGCAACAGTGCTACCCACTACGCCACCGTGCCACCAACCACTTACAATTCATTCTGTAAAATCGTTGCATTTTTTTCTCCAATTTCTTTTTGTTTCTTTTTGCACAGATTTCTATTCACTTCATTGCTGTACTTGTCAAAACGTTATTGCTCTTGTCATTCTGTAGACCCGGGTCACGCTTCCTGCTCCCTTGCCTTCTCAAGTGTGTAATCCCAATCAACGTGACTCTGAGACAACCTCCCGCTGCCCATGTCGCAGCGCGCACCTGGCTCGTGCGGTAGGTGTACAGCACACGCGTCCGCACCACGAACCACAGACACTTCCAGCTCCTCTTCCCTCCGCGCATCCGCTCCAGCGGCCCGCTCATAGCGCCGGGCTCGGTGGCCTGCGCAGAGTCGCACATGCACGCCACACACGCGGCACACCCAGCAGCGGATTGAGCACGGCTCGCAGTGATCACTGCGACGACGAGAGACGCTAATAAGCTAAGCTGCGCCCATCGCGGTGCGGGAAGCCAGTGGTAGCCGCCGCAAATAAATTAATCTTACCTTAAAAATGGTCACGAATTTCGGAAATAAACACGATGAGCAATTTGAATGAATGGCGTTATTTCTACTTTTTCCCCCAGCGAAAGCACAGTTGCAGGGTGGTGAGAAAGTCCTGCCTCAGGCAGGACTTCCAGCCTCAGGCAGGACTTTCTCTGAGGCCCAGATTTAGGTGGCACATTATAAATTGCAGCAAAATAAAGAATTTGTGCTATTGATCCTATTCTTACTGATAGTGGGCACTGTATGCTGCGGTGACGGTGCCTGGCAGGGGAGCAGGCGGGGAGGCTGGCTCGAAGCGTCGCTCACCTTGTGCGTGCCATGCTGCAGCCGCCGCTCTTTGTGGCCACGCTCGGGGAGGCGTGGAGAAGAGGCGTTTGCCGAGCCAAGCTCCGCTGCGAAGTGCCACACAAGACGCGCACAGCGACACGTGAATAGCTCGCTATCCGGCTCGCGCGCGTGGAGCTCGTGACGCCACAGGGACGCCTTAACCCAGTCAACGACCCAGAAACCATTTCCGCTCAGCCATAGCTAGTGATACACCATGTTCAGTGACTCACTAGCTATGGTTGAGCCAGCTTCTCTGAGGTAGCTGGCAAAGCATTCGGTGATAAATGCATGGAGGAGTTCACGGCGGCGAGCATGCTTGTGATTCCGATTTTTTGGTGGCAAGGTGTCTGTGCAGTGGTAATATCTGTGCCTCACAAAAAGAATGTCCTGCCCCAAGCAGTTTGGTTCCCACCTCGGGCACTATTTTGTGCAGACTTTGTGTGTCTTCCCCCTGTTTTGCGTGGTTTCTCCGGTTTTCTCCCCATATAAAAACACACTCTCTTATAATTGGCTAATGCCATCATAACATGTATGGATGCAGCCTCTGGCGAGTTGGTGCTGGCTGTCAGCATGGCTACCTCCCCCCTACCTCTATTCTCTACAGCTCTTTGGGCCAACTGGATGAAAGGCGCTACTCTATAATTGTAATTATAATGATTGTGATTGTTACTCACAGGCGCCGTGCAGCGAGTGGAAGCATGGGTCGCACACCTTGGCTGGCTTGTCCCGCAGGTGCTTAAGCGGGAACTTGTGTGCGGAGCACGCGCGGCACACGATCTGGGGGGCACACGCAGCGCCGCTAACTATCCTGCATGGCAGGCGTGAAGGGCGGGAGCTGGCATCGTGGTGGTTTATCGTCATTACTTAGTCCCAACGATGACGCCCTGTTCCCAGGGTTCAACTGAGTGCTCCGCAGTCTTGCCCATTTGCGATGGATTAGTCTCAATTCCCGGCCACGCGCTCGCTACACTGGCCGTTCACTCCCCCGGGATCATAATCCCTCCCGATCCGTGAATTCGCCAAAGTAGAGGAGGCGACAATGCAGCCTCCCCGTTGCCTCCATTCTCATACTCGCGCAAAGACTTCGCCTCATCCCGCACAACGGAAGCAGCTTTGCCCTAATCACTGACGGCAATAGCCACACTCGCTCGCGCGCCACGGCACCTTGGAGCAATATTAACATTAAAGTAATGTTGAATTATTATCGTTATTAACCCGGCCCTATTCCCTAGTAATGGGAGTTTCTCTGCACAGCATGAGCACAGAACAGCCCTCATCGACACCATCCTCCACCCCCCCCCCCAATTATGGTCACAGCACACAGACATAGACGGAAATATACCAAATGATAAACATCTGTACGGATGAGAATGTGCTCCACAGCTATTCCTTCAGGATAGTCCTGTCGAGTCTTCTCATATACTGAACCATGGAAGCAGACATCAGTACATCTCCAGAGTTACAAAGGGCCGGATCTAGAGACTCGGAGCGGGACGGACCCACCTTCCCGCATGCGCGGCAGTGATAGCGCCGCCACGTGAGTGAGAAGCTCGAGAGGCAGATCATGCAAAGCGGGACGCGGGCGTCGGGGATCCACGGTGGGGCTTGCGTCCCGAGCGGGGACCCCGGGTGACCTTCACGGGCCTCACCCTCATCGCCCCCGGGCTGCACGCACAGACAACCGCGCTGTCATTTACGGTTGTCAGCTTAAAGCCCACGTTTTAATTCAGTGGTCTACAACTAGTACATCCCAGAGGCTTGGATGGTCGATCATCTTAATAAGTGGTCACCGTTGGCTCATGTGCGATGAGTCGCACGTGTAATCGTGTCACTGTGCAGTATAAAGGTATATTTTTAAAATATGTTGTTGCGTTGGTCAGTTTGAATGTTTGTTGTGTCACATGACTCTTGAATCTAGAGTTTGCAAGCTCACTTCAAACTTTTTAATTTAATAACGAACATCTATCTATTTAGTGTTGTAGACAAGAGTCACAGTGTTATAGATAGGAGTCAGTGTAATATCGCAGGAATCCTGCATCTCGAGCTTGCAAGCTTACCGGGTATTTTCTGCTCTAACGACCATCTGAAAATTGCTTTCAAAAGCTGCTCTTTCGGGATAGCCGTGTCGATTGCTGCTCCTCTCTCCTTCGCGACGTTTCATCTCCCACGTTGGAGACATCCTCAGGCATGCTGTGACTGAGTGCTAAGTGTGACGAACTCAGCAAGTTCCCTCCACTTCTGGGTTCCTCCCTTTACATTTTCTTTTTTGCATATTTAAATTCAATATAACTTCACGCGAAAGCACCCCTGATTTACCTTAAACCTTTATTTACATTTTATAAATACCTGCTGAGATATTGACAAGTTTTTAATGGGTGTTCTTGCTGCACTGAGGTGTGTGTGTGTGTGATACAATCTCTAATCATGTCTTCGTGTTGATGTCTGCACAGGGTTTTTTTTTGTTAAGTCTTATTTCTACTGTTATCTGTGGTTAATTTTAGGGATATTTACTGTAAATTATAAAGCTAGCTGTCACGTTTTGTTCTCATCGCTTGTTTTGTTTTTTCTGCCTTCTGAATAATGTTTCATGGATTAATCTTGGGCCCTTGTGGCGATGGCAGCCAGTACACGCATCGTTTCTAAATCGATGGTGTGTTGTCTGTCTGCAGTGTGAGCCACCACTGCCAATTTCTCTGCAGGCAGCAAATGCACTGCAGCCTCGTGTTCTCTTTTCCTAGTGGCAACCGTTCTGCTTTTTTGACTAATGCTGTCACAGTACAAAGATATAAAAGAATGTTAAGGTCATAAAACACCAAATATACACCTTTCACACAGTCTCGAATTTACAAATATCCCACAAACTTGCGGCAAAACAAGAAACAAAATGCTTTTAAAGTGTATGCGTTGCCCTTGAAACTGATTGGCCCACACCAGAGATGGCTTTCTTTACAGACTAGTCTCATCCGTGTTAGGCAAGTGATGCCAATAGGCAAGCTGCTCAGGACAACGCAGACATCAATGCATTAGCAGCTCAGGTTTAGCTGTTGATATCTGCAGGTGTGTCACGTGCCATGAGCTGGTTATAAGAACACTAAAACCATCTGAAAGGACACCCAGTTTGACACGTTATGTAAATATATTCATTACTTATCAGATGCCATTATTCAGAGTGACTTACAAACTGAACACAGGTAAACAAGTACTGCAGGCTGATGATTATTATGGTTGCAACATTATTGTTTTGAAGAGTCCATACTTTATAAATAATAGTTAAATACGTGTGCCTTTAGACGTTTATGGAATTTTAATAGCGAGCCTGAGGGCCTCTTCTTTTTACGGAGATGTTACTTCACGATGACGGGGCCAGGGTAGCGAAGCAACGAGCCTTGGAACCTGGAGAGCAACCAGTTGACAAGACATTGCACAGCTTGGAGCCGCCATTCTTCACCAATGGGTCACGACCCATAAGCAGGCCGTGAGCAGTGCCTACTGCTCCGTGGAGACTGGCCTAGTGGTGCAAGAGGTTGTGAACCCCTGGCGTAAGGGATGCTGTAGGGAGCGTTTGCCTTCGTGTCCGACAGACGCCGCTAATAAGGGCGGCGACTCGAGAGGCGACGGCAACATGGCCGCATGCGTGCTCGCACCGTGAGCTGCGAGCAACACCGGCCCTGTGGGGCGAGGTGGGCGGAGCCAGCAGCAGCTCTCACCTGGCTCACGCTGCGAAACGTCGAGCGCTTGCGCTTGAAATCCTCGACAGCCACGGACACGGCGTGCAGCCACGCATCCCGCTCCTCCACAGAGCTGCACAAAAATAAAGATCGCCATATAGCCTTCATATACTGTAGGGTCAAGGGCATCTCAGTGTTTCATCCAGGACCAGATGTGGAATTTGGCCATGTTTATGATGTTGTTGTTATTACTGTTAGTGAGTACCTATCACTATGTCTCCCAAGTAGTAATGTTTACACACCACACTAGGTTGAGTCGACCCAGGGGAGGCCCAGGAAATTCCTCACTGATATTGTTTGTGAGCAGGAATCATACTCGGGGAGCTGGTTTCATAGCAAAGTTCGCTAACCACTGCAGCACCGCTCCCCATGCATACATACGCATATGTAAACAACAAAACAAAACCCCAACTACAAGACCCGTCTATTTTGTCCTCTCTCTGACTTGAAAAAGACCTAGTGTCTGAAAGATCTGCCTCTAATCTTTCAACATAAGACAGTATTAGCGAAGAATGTGGACACAAATGTATTATACTTGTGGAACTGTGCCACTGCCTACGCATAGCGAACGACATGATTGGGCAAGGGCGGCGCGGTGGCACAGTGGTTAGCGCTGACGCCTCACAGCAAGAAGGTCCCGGGTTCGAGTCTCTCGGCTCCGGTGCCTTTCTGCGTGGAGTTTGCATGCTCTCCCCGTGTCCGCGTGGGTTTTCGCCGGGTACTCCGGTTTCCTCCCACAGTCCAAAAGCATGCTCCTGGATAGGTTGATTGGCTCGCAGACTAAAATTGTCCCGCAATGCCTGGCGATGGACCGGCGTCCCGTCGTCGGGTGTATTCCTGCCTTACGCCCTGTGTTTCCGGGATAGGCTCCGGCTCACCGTGACCCTATATAGGATTAAGCGGTTTCAGATAATGAGATGAGATGAGATGATTGGGCAATCATTGTCGCAGGCAAGCTACGTAACGATGTCGGTATGTTGTCATGGGCCATGTGTTTACTTTAGAATAAAATGACCTCACCATTTAAAAAAGAACAAAGTCTGGCCTGGGAGTCATGGTGAACTGGACGGAATATATGAGCCGCATCTATCCTGTGGCCGTATTCCGCTCACACCACGATCATGGTGGAATCCGAGAACCGAGGTTGGGGACACGTGCCCCACCTTGCCGACAGAACGAACGTCTTCTCGGGTGTCGTGAAGTGCAGCTCATTCGCGACCGTCTCCACTACTGGCTTGCTGGCCTGCGTTCACACACGCGTTCACACGAGCGCATTCAAATGCGCGCACGGCCACGAGCTCGCCGGAGTCTGGCGAGCGTGGATCCAATGCCTCGGCACATGCTCTCTCTCTATGAGTCTCTAGACGCGTCCCGCATCGTAGCTTTGCAAGGAGTCTGTGCAGTGGTAACATGTGTCCCAGAGAAAGAAGATCCTGCCTGAGGTGATTCAATACCCACCTTCGGTGCTTTGCAATGTAGGATTTGTATTTTCTCCCTCTGTTTTACATGGGTTTTCTCTGTATTCTTCGGATAACATTGTAATGCGTGGGATACAGTGTGTCTGCCTTCCCTCTCCACCTCTCAGCAGTTTCCTCGTGCCTCAGAGTGGATCTCAATGAACGAATACTGCACGCAGTTAGCAAATTGAATTTTAATTACATTTTTTAAACGGGGCAGAGGTGGACGGGGAAAAAGGGGGCAACGTTTCCCTGTGCTTCACGTAAAAGTTCCCCACAATGGACCAGTAGTTGGTAGAATGAGGGCCCCTACACGAAAGTCTGCCGCAGGGTGCCCCTGGCGAGGCCGCGTCGCGGCGAGCAGCATGTCGGGGCTGCCATTCGTGGCGCACGCCGTTCCTACAGCTGACCCGTGGCGGTGGACGTTAAATATCCCATGATGTCACTTGCAAGGGGAGTCCATTGTGTGAGTCATCGTCCAAATTTGGCAACCTTCCCGCAAATTTCTCAACTGTCATTATAGGTAACAATGGTCACCCCTCCCTTCTACCGCGAACACAAAAACCTTACCGAAAAAGGTTAATTAGACTCTTCCGGTTAAACAAGTGACAATAACGTCCATCGGATGGTTACGTACTGTGCATTGATTGCCCAATACCCACTAGCCCTCCTCTCTATCACCCATCGCCCATCCTTCAATCGCCACTAATAAAAATCTACATATCTTTATTTAAACGCTCATTTTCTGCACATGCTCGACGTGGCGATAGAGACTGTGTGGAGGCTGCAGGGATGATTTAATTATTTATCCGACCCGTTGAAACTAAGTTACAAAAAAACCCCCACTAAAACTACGCTTGACCATATCGTCGATCTCCAAATCTTGATACCCAATGAAACCTCTTTGACGTAGGCAGAAAAACGATAAAATTGGCTAATTTACTAAGTTAGGGTTAGCAGGGAAGGCCAATCTTGATTGGTGGGAAAGCTCGCAATGCGTGTCACAGATAACCGATCTTGTATTTTTTATTGGCAAACTCGGCAGGGGAAAGCAAGGTCAATCATCGCACTAAACAGCAATATCTGCCTTTAAATTTATTTATTAACGAAGCTGCTTAAATATAAGCAGGACTATTATTGACGTTTAAAAGTATCAGTGGCAGCCCACAGATCCATAAATATTATTGACTAAGTCAACTCCTGGCACGAGGCTTCTGAGAGGTTGCCGACCCCTGGGTTAGGCCGTCGCAGGACCGCGAAGGATGGTGACCGCGTGGAGAGGACTTCATCCACCAATATACGCGGCCCATGGCTGGTGGATGATGGTGTCAGTGGGAAGCCCTGTGTGGGGCGCTGGCCAGACCTGTAGACTGCCAAGGCCGACCTCGCTGTTGAGCTTCACGCGTCCATGGGGCTGCGCTGTTGCGTACAGAAGAGCGTCGTTCATCTGTTCGGCACCGCGCCGTGGAGGTGGGGGGTAGAGGTTTTGGGGGGTGGGGGTGCGGTTAGAGTCCCACAGGTGACGCAATAATTACAATTCATGACACGCATATTTGTTCAATATCGAGGGTATTTTTTCCAAGACAGAACAATTTAGAGGCGCCAGGAAACCACAGAGAGGTAGGGAGGGGGCAGGTAGCCACACGGTTAGCCGGCGCCAACATTTGGCAGACACTATATCTATATCAGCAGACACTATATTCTATATGATAGTAGTATTTAGGAGACGCTCTTATACAGGGTTACTTCCATCATCACACACAGACACATTTATAATACATACAAAACAAGTTAACATAATTTTTTTTGTATCGGTTGTCCAACATTGAAAAGTGACTAACTGCTGTCAGACTTGTAACAGTTGTATAGATGTGCCTTGAGTAGTTTCCAAATTGAGATGAGTGACTCTATGGTCCTGTTTTCTATTGGGATCTCATTCCACCATGATGGGGCCGGGGTAACAAAGCAGAGAGTTTTGGACCCCATAGACAGTGGAAGTGTGGTGCGACAAGACGGCCAGAAGTTGCCGAGCGGAGAGAGCGAGAGGAGGTGTAGGGGGAGATGGTGGAGCAGAGACAGGAGGGGGTGTAGGGGGGAGATGGTGGAGCAGAGACAGGAGGAGGTGTGAGGGGAGATGGTGGAGCAGAGATAGGAAGAGGTGAGGGGAGATAGTGGAGCAGAGGCAAGAGGGGATGTAGGTGGAGATGGTGAAGTAGAGGTAAAATAATAATAATAGCTTTTATAGAGCGCTTTTCACCTGAGGGTCACAAAGCGCTGCACAGAGCTGCGGAAAGAATGGTATGTCAACGACATAAGAACGGCAAATGGAGCGGCTAGGTGGAGCAGGCCAATTAATGTTGTGTTTTCTTAATTTTTTTGAAGTTGTGGGAGGAAACCAGAGAACTCGGAGGGAGAGAATACACAAATTCCACGTAGAGAGGAGTTCGAGGCGGGAAACCAACTGCCTCAGGCAGGACGTTATTTCTGTGACGCGCAGATGTTACCACTGCAGAGCCACCCTGCCGCTAGTCCTTTACAAACAATAGAGGAGTACACACAGAGTTCTACAGCTCACAGATCTCTTGTTACGAGGTTTACAGTGGAGAGAGGGTGGAGGTTGCAGCTCGTATCTTTAAAAAAAAACAGCAAGCTTTGGGGTATTATTTCATGTGTGTGTGGTGCGTACGCAGCAAGGGTGTCTGTGTGCGTGTGTATATGAGCTCACGCGTTAGCGTGTGTGTGTGCAGGGGAAGCTGGGCGTTACCAAGAAAAACATGCGAGTTTGGAGCGCTTTCCGGCACAGCTTATACAGAGTTCCTTCCTTGAGAAAAACCTGAAACAAAGAGGAGGCGTGGGACACAGGCAGCAGAGCCAACCGTACAGACAGCGGCACAAACATCCAGTCTCAAAAACAGCCGGCCACACAAACAACCGCTCACACAAACAGCCAGGCACACACAAACAGCCAGGCATACAAACACCCAACCACACAAACTGCCAGGCCACAAACAGACTAGACAGCTAGGCATATAAACAGCCAATCACACAAACACCCAGGCTCATAATCAGCCACGCTACAGGCAGTCAGGTACACAAACAGCGAATCACACAAACAGCCGGTCATAAAAACACCCCACGACACAAACAGCTGGTCACAAACACCCGACCACACCAACAGTCGGTCACACAACACCCACCAACACAAACAGCCAGGCGCACAAACAAGCGGCCACACCAGCAGACACTGGCAGTAAGCCGCGCATCTGGACCACTCCGAGTGATCGCCACACCGTGCTGCGCCGGCTCACCCGTCCCGGCCGCACCACCTCTGGGCTGCCCTGCAGACTCTGCTGAATTTGGAGCAACTTCTGGAAGTTATCCTGTCGTGGGGTAACGATAACAACACCATAGTTGGCACCATTCTCTCAATCACGCACGTTCGGACGGGCGGGGGGAGGGATACTTGTCTGCTTCGGTCCGAAAATGTGTCTGCCCCCGGCACACCACATCTAGCACACCTCTCACTATCGCTGTGGACGCTCGTCGTGTGCCACCTTCCTGAGCCTGCGTGCGATAGGGGAATGAGTGAATGGAATGAGTGAATTGAATGAGTGAATTGAATGAATGGATTGAGTGAATGGAATGAGTGAATGGTTCCCATTGCCTGCGCGGAGCGTAACTCAAGCGAGCTACACAAGCGAAGATCACTTGCTTTGTTTCTCAGACACTCGCTGGCCTACTTTCTATCAACAACAATACCACAATGTGTCGACGAGATCAACACAAACAGCATCAACAATGGCATATGAAACTTTAACAAGATTATTGTTCCTAAAATCAACAACATAACGTGAGCACCGATATATGAACAACACGCGTATAGTACCGAAAGCTGTAACTACATCCACATTATATTCATAACAACCACATTATAAGAAACCCAGTAACCACAAAAACTGCAATTTAGCCACAACAGGCACAGATAACCGCATAACAAGCCCACTACCACATTGTAACTCCCTTAGAAATATAATCACAACACCACATTAAAACCACAAGTCACAACAGGCACTATGTAATCACAATCACAATTCATCATCGTTGTTGCTGACATGCCGTTCTGTCCACACCTCTTTCTGTACAGCGCTTTGTGACCCTCGGGTGAAAAGCGCTCCAGAGGTGCAATAATTATAATCACAAGGCCGTTATAAAAACTGTAACCACATTATATTCACGAACTTTCCTCTCCTTCCCATAGCCTCAGAAGTGCCTCCTTATTCCTAGAGTGTGATCGACATGTCTCGTGACCCCCATTTCAGTCTCTGAAACGTCAATATTTGTGTAAAGCAACGGGTGCGAGGGTCACAAGACATCCGGACCACCCTGCACTAAAACCATTCGCTACAACTTTGCTCAAAGGTCTCCTCGGGCCGTGTAGCTCCTCCACGGTCATGGAACCTGCACTGCTCACCGCTAGACACATCGCACCTTCCCTCCAGCTCAGAGGCAGGGGGTTACGCCGGCGCAGGAATTTCCACACACTGTGTCCTATATGTGATGCTATCGGGCAATTCATGTGTTTTTTTTTCCTATGGCAAGAAAGGTGAGAGAACCCAGAGGAAACCAAAGCAGACTCTGTGGAAACACACAATCTTCACAAAGACGCGCGAGCCAGGAATCGAAGCGCTTCGGGCAGGGCCTTCTTTCCCTGAGGATGATGTTACCGCTGCACAGACACCGTGCCGCCTTTGCGTTTCTGCCAGACTAAAATAACAACTTAGCTACACGTGTACATAACTCTGGCGCCACTTCCTCTCGTGTTTGCAGTGGTGTTTCGTGTGCAGTGGCCACAGCTGGTGGTGGTACCACCACCACCAGCTGTACCACCACCACAGTTGTGGTGGTGGTACACGGGAACCAGAGCATCCGCGTAACAAATCAAATGACCTTTAAGCACAACCACATTCTCATTACAGTCACAACCACAAGCAGACGCACATTGTGACCAGAAGCACATTGGAATTAACCACGACTGCCCTATGACCACCACATTATAACCAGAAACACATTTTAACGAAAAGCATAACCGTTTTAACCGCAA
Organism: Mordacia mordax; assembly: GCA_036362905.1. Taxonomy (NCBI): domain Eukaryota; kingdom Metazoa; phylum Chordata; class Hyperoartia; order Petromyzontiformes; family Petromyzontidae; genus Mordacia; species Mordacia mordax. Next base: position 11,070,351 of record JAZEWT010000016.1, read on the forward strand.
TCACAACCCCCACATTATAACCAACCACGTTATAGTCGTATTCACAACCGCGGTCTAATCACCGCATGTGCAGTGGACTCTACCAACTAGGACTGAGCGCGGGGGAGGGTTGTCAAGGTCCGATTACACAAACGTATGTTCTGCGGTTCCTGCACGTTCATTTAAAGTAACGAAGCAATGATACGTATTTACTGTCCACGTGTATTCGTACGCTTTGTATGCAATTTCACAGATATGTTGTCGCAGAGGGAATGTTTTATTGGTTGGCATTAATATCCCCCCCACACGGTCGAGTACTGCGCGAGAGCAAAACTAAACACGGGGCGGGGGGGGACTGCATGCGTCGCACTGAGTAGCGCTGTCGCCTTACAGCAAGAAGGCCTGGCTCGTCTCGCTTTCCCCCTTGGGTGCCTTTCTGTGTGAAGTTTGCGTGTTCTCCCCGTAGCCGCGTGGGGTTTCACCTGGTACTCTAGTTTCCTCCCACCGTCCAATTATACGCTGCTGCCTAGGTTAATTTTCCTGCTGAGCAAATTGTCCCAAAAAAAGTTCCCCGCGTTGTACTAGCGTCCATCTCCCTTGACAGGCTCCGGCCCCCCGCGAGGATAATGATGGTGATGATGATGGCAGCACGTGGCCGTGCCGCGAGTCGAGCCTGTACGGGTGACCGCTCACCCCTTGACGCATGCAGTCGTTGGTGTGAGAAGCCACCTCGCTGATGATGGCGATGGCCGCTGCAAGGGGAACCCGAGACAGACCGACATTAGAAACTCGCGGCAGCCACGCGCTGCGACTTGATCACTGGGTTCCCAGCCCCCACTGTCTCAGCTCGCTCATCCCTCGCTACCTCACCTCGCGCTCCTTCACCCAGCTCTCCCTCATCCAGCTCTTCTTCACCCCGCGCTCCTTCACCCAGCTCTCCCTCACCCCGCGCTCCCTCACCCAGCTCTCCCTCACCCAGCTCTCCCTACCAGCTCTCCTTCATCCAGCTCTCCCTCATCCAGCTCTCCCTCATCCAGCTCTCCCTCACCTCGCGCTCACTCACCCCGCGCTCACTCATCCAGCTCTCCCTCATTCAGCTCTCCCTCACCTCGCGCTCACTCACCCCGCGCTCACTCACGCAACTCTCTCTCACCCAGCTCTCGCTCACCCATCGCCCCTCACCCCACCCCCCGTCACCTAGCGCTCGGCACACAAGGGCCGTATTGAGCGCGGTGAGTGTGGTGAGCGTTCTGCGTGTCGCTCACCTTGCGTGTCCGCGTAGTCCGGGGATTCTGGGCTCAGATGTCTCAAGTAGTCTGGTTCGTACACACGCACAAAGACAAAGACGCCCCGTATAGCCCCAGCACACTGGAGGGTCAAGTGCTATTAGCGAGCACCTATAAAAGGCAACACTGCACCAGCGCGAGTGGGAAGCCAGCTGCGTACCTGACCGCCTTTGTCTCCCTAGTGGCGGTGTTTATACACCGCACCAGGTAGGGTACTAATTTAAGGCTGAGTCGACCTAGGGGAGACCCGGAACCGGTTAAAAAAAGTCATCGCTGGCGTTGATCGTGAGCGGGAACCTAACTCGGATCGCTGAGTTTGGAGCGCAGCGCCCTAACCGCTTCACCACCGCTCCTCTCCGCACACACAGACACGCACACATTTATTAATATTTGGTTGCGAGCGCCCATCGTGCTGGACATGCGATGCTTGAGCCTCTGGCACAACAATGAATAGGGGCCTTCGGGCCACATTTACATACAGAAAGATAACAAGCGTGACTTTTTTTTCGTTCAAAAAAATTATTACCAACAATCAAAAAATCTGAATCGCAGTGTTTAATAATATGTAGGTAATACGACTGAGTGTGTTCTAGAGAGGGTTGCTAAGGACGACGCTGATCAAGTGCATCGTGCACCAGACGGCAGCATCAACATTTTTATTGAAGCTCCACGATGATATAATAATTGCACTTCTAGAGCGCTTTTCACTCGAGGCTCACAAAGCGCTGCACTTATATGGAGGTCGGCTGAGAGGCATAGGGTCACAGCGAGCAGCGTGAAAGCTCGTGTCACCATCACCACGCGTCTAAAAACGTTTTCATTGAGGGTCCAGCTACAATGGGATGTTTGGCCAACGCCGATGAGAGTGTGGGGAAAACCGTAGGAAACCCACGCAGAAGGGGAGAATATACAAACACTACGCAGAAAAGCATCCGAGTTAGTGATTAAACCAAGGTTTTTCCTTCTGGGAGGCAAGTTCCGGTGTTCACGAACCAGCTCTGGACGATTTCATTCATCTCCGTTCATGACCAGTTCAAATCGCTGCGTTTTCTCTTGGGCGGAAGGCAGTCTATGCAGCGGTAACATCTGTGCCTCACAGAAAGAAAGTCCTCCCCGAGGCGGCTCGACTCCCGCTTTATCCACCAGTCTGTGTGGAGTTAGTGTGTTCTCCCCCTAGCCTACGTGGGTTCCCTTCGGGTCCTCTGGCTTCCTCTCCCACAACTAAAATAAACACTTTCTGTGTGGAGTTTGCGTGTTCTTCCCGCGCCCGCGTGGGTTTTTGCCAGGTACTCCAGTTTCCTCCCACCGTCCAAGGGCACGATGCCTCGTCTCATCTCATTATCTGAAACCGCTTAATCCTATATAGGGTCACGGTGAAGCCGGAGCCTATCCCGGAAACATAGGGCGTAAGGCAGGAATACACCCGACGACGGGACGCCGGTCCATCGCCGGGCATTGCGGGACAATTTTAGTCTCCGAGCCAATCAACCTATCCAGGAGCATGCTTTTGGACTGTGGGAGGAAACCGGAGTACCCGGCGAAAACCCACGCGGACACGGGGAGAGCATGCAAACTCCACACAGAAAGGCACCGATGCCACTTAGGTTAATTGGCCTGCTGAGTAAATTGTCCCAAAAATTGTACCCTGTGATCTACAGGTGTCACATCATGGGTATCCCCCTGTCGGCCAGGATAGTCTCCGCCCCCCCCCGCGACCCTGTATAGGATTAAGCGGGTATTGATAATGCATTAATGGACTCATTTATGTTTTCGTCGATGCCAACATAATATATAGGACGCAGTGATCGAGCGAGTTGGCACAGGCTGTCTAGATGTTTACCTCCCCCCACCTCTCTTTCCTTCACCACTTTGGGACCTCTGGGTGAAAGCCGCTGCTATAAAAAAATAATAAATTACTCTTAATTATTGATGAAAGCGTCAAATTTACCGCAGTAGCGCTGATTAATTTGAAATCTCCCCCCCCCCTCACATATTTACTAAGCGGTCTCAGTTAGGTAATCTGGCGCTCGGGGGGCGGATGGGATGCGTTGCGGACCAAAGGCGTGAGAGTTAGTGCTGGAATTCATGCAGGATGTTCTTTATTAAGCAGTTGCCAGGCACAATTAGAAAAGACAATAAGAACAGGCGGCCAGCAACAAACAACAAAACAGTATTGTAATAGGCTGATGAAACGTGTTGTGATTTGAGCAAGGGTATACGAAGAGCGGAGATAACTGTGGGATGTAATTCCAGTGGGGAAGAGTACGTGTGAATAAGCACTATGGGAGTGTGTTGTCTTGCAGTGTGGTGGTTGGGTGGGTGAATGAGTGGATGGGTCAGTGGGTAGGTGGATACCTGAATGGTTCAGTGTGTTGTGACGTGCAATGTGGTGGTTTGGTGAGTTAGTGGGTGGGTGTTTGGGTGGGTAAGTGAATGGGTGGGTAGGTGATTGGGTGGGTGAGTGAGTGGATGAGCGGATGCCTGAACGGTTGAGTGTTGTTGTGACCTGCAGTGTGGTGAGTTGGTGGTGAGCAGCGATGATGTGAAGGTGAGCGGAGGTGAGTTGGAGGTGGTTATTCTCGCAAAAGGCTACTCACCAGTGAGGAGCCACTTGTACTGCGGGATCCTCTGCACGGGCTTGAGCAAGAAGTGTTTGAGAGGCAGGTTTCCGCAGCACGTCCTCCTCTGTGGGACGGGATGGGGGGGGGGTCGCGTTTTACGGCAGCAGACGAGAGGACGGCTGTGAGCGGCGCTCTCAAGGGCGGTCTCTGATTATGGGGCCCCAGGCAAAATTAAATGATGACTTCATATTTAATGTGGATTCATGAATTGATTTGGGTTTTCAGTGTGAATCTTAGGTGTAATATATTTATTTTGACAGAGCACCAAACAGAAAACCACTCAATCATGGGACACCCCCGCTACTGACCGAATGGCCCTGAAATATTAAACGATGCGTGCCACCAATACCTACAGATGCGCCCCCTAAAATCTGCAGATGGGAGCCCCCCTGTACCCAGACATGGGCCTGCTGAGTTTCATATTAAAGACGGAGGCTCACATTTCTCATTGATCGCCTACTTGAACCAAAACGTTATTGTTGCTTATGTGCTGTTCTTATGTCGTTGTTGCTGATATGCCGTTCTCTCCACAGCTCTTTGCAGCGCTTTGTGACCCTCAGGTGAAAAGTGCTCTAGATGTGCAAATATTATTATTATTTAAAAAAAGCATTCGTGTGTCCATGACTAATCAATTGTGAAACTATTATGGCAGTGTGTTTCAGTGCTCTTGTCACTTCATGAATACTTAGCTGTTATCAATAGATTTATTTTTTTGGGTTAGATCACGTAAAGAATGTTTGTCGTAAACCCTCCAGCACCCGACAACAGCCAATTAGTAAAGGGGTTTGTCAACGTTGACAATACATGCCAATTCTTCACTCTCTCAGCACACTGGTGTGCTGAAGAGCAAACTCACAGCATTTAATAATGAAATACGACGTCTCGCTGATAATTGCAATCAGCATCATCAAGCAACCAATACCTACTTGAGGCGAGTTGCTGATTGCTCTTATCAACGAAACGTCGTATTTCATTTCTAAATGGTGTGAGTTTGCTCTTTAACATACCGGTGTGCTGAGAAAAAAGAAGATTTGGCACGTTTTGTCAACGTTGACATATGTTACTGATTGGCTGCTGTCGGGTGCTGGAGAGTTTACGACAAACATTTTTTACGTAGGGCGGCGCGGTGGCGCAGTGGTTAGCGCTGACGCCTCACAGCAAGAAGGTCCCGGGTTCGAGTCTCTCGGCTCCGGTGCCTTTCTGTGTGGAGTTTGCATGCTCTCCCCGTGTCCGCGTGGGTTTTCGCCGGATACTCCGGTTTCCTCCCACAGTCCAAAAGCATGCTCCTGGATAGGTTGATTGGCTCGCAGACTAAAATTGTCCCGCAATGCCCGGCGATGGACCGGCGTCCCGTCGTCGGGTGTATTCTTGCCTTACGCCCTATGTTTCCGGGATAGGCTCCGGCTTCACCGTGACCCTATATAGGATTAAGCGGTTTCAGATAATGAGATGAGATGAGATTTTTTACGTAACCTAACACGCAAAAATTGATTCTATTGCTAACATTGGTCACAAAAGCTTTCGAATTAAAGTTATCAGTTGTTTTATTTTTTAAATAAGAAAACATTTGGATCAATATGATGCAAGGTTAGACATTTTTTTGTATGTCTATGCAATACAAGTAATGTAACGTAATGAATTTGTCCTGGTGTAGGCTTTCAAGACCCAATGTATGAGAATTGCTGTCCAGTCGGCAGGGCTACCCAGAGGGAACAACTATGTAATAATAATCTCTTCTCATCTCATTGTCAGAAACCGCTTAGTCCTATACAGGGTCGCGGCGACCCGGATCCTATCCCGGCAGAAACAGGGCGCAAGGCAGGAATACACCCACTATGGGACGCCAGTCCATCACCGGGCATTGCGGGCAATTTAGTCTGCAAGACAATTAATCTATACAGCAGCATGTTTTTTGGACTGTTGGAGGAACACGGAGAGTCCGGCGAACACCCACGTGGACACAGGGAGAACATGCAAACTTCACGCAGAAAGGCACCCGAGCCGAGATTCGAACCCGGGGCGTCTTGCTGTTAGGCGGCAGTGCTACCCACTGGACCACCGCGCTGCCCTATAATAATAGTTACATTTATAGAACGATTTTCACCCGAGGGTCACAAAGCGCTCTCCAGATCCGGAGAGAACTGCACGCCAACAACAACGACATTAGAACGGAAAATAGAGTAATTCTCTACAGGGAGTCCATGCGGTGGTAATACCTGCACCTCCTCACAGAAAGAGAATCCTGCCCAAGGCGGTTCGATTCCAGCCTCGGGCGACTTTCTGTGTGGAATTTGTGTGTCCTCCTTCTGTTCTATTGGGGTTTCCTCCGGGTTCTCCGGTTCCACCCACAACTTAAAAAGCACTCATTAATTGGCCAATAACATAATATATAGGAAGCGGTGTCTGGCACGTTGGCGCCGGCTGGCCGCCTGGCTAACTCCCCCCCTCTCTGTGGGTTCCTGGCCCCTCCGTATCTGTGTCTGGTTCATCACCAGGTGTGGAATTTGCGCGACGCGTTATAAATTATATTAATTGCACAAACATCTCATTTCATCTCATGAGTTTGCAAATCAAGAGGACACGAGCGTCGCTCAGGCTAACGGCCGGACACCGCCCCCCCCCTTCTCACCGTGGGGTGCGAGGGGGGGCCCTGCAACTTCCTTTGATGGCCCACCGATAGCGCGCTTCACCAAATACAAAGTTCCCCTATATAGCCTTAACAGACTGCAGGGTCAAGTGCCGTTAGCGAGCACCTATGAATGGAGAGCGTGTTGGCGCAGTGAGTAGCGCTGCTGCCTCAAAGCAAGAAGGTGCTGGGTTCCATTTTTGGCTCGGGTGCCTTTCTGTGTGGAGTTGGCATGTTCTCCCCGTGTCTGAGGGGTTTTAGCCGGGCACTCCGGTTTACTCCCACAGTCCAAATACATTTTCCGTAGGTCAGTTGACCTGTGCATTAAATTGCTCTGGTGCCCTGAGATGTAACTGGCTTAGCCCAAAGCTCAGGGCAACAGTTAAAAAGCGCTACAGGGCTCAACGGTTCCTTCCAGTTTATATATATATATATATAAAACTGACCCAGCACACGAATTGGGTGGCCAGCAGAACGCTCATCCGCCTTTGTATTGTCCTTCAAACTTATTGGCCCATGTTGGAGACGGCTTCCTTTAGATCTCAGTCTCAGTGATAGCCAAGTGTTGTTAAAAGGCAAGCGGTTCAGAACAATGCAGATATCAATGTGTTAAGTCTACGTGTACCATATTCCCTGTACAAAATTGTATTTTGGTCGGATATGGTAACATTTCTCCTCTTTCGTACAAGTGTTAAGGTCTTAAAACACCAGACACCTTTCACAAAGTGTCAAGTTTGCAAAAACCATCTATGCTTGTGGCCGTCTCTGTGTGGTTTTTGGTAGAATGGCACCTGTAGACGCCTGTCTCCCTCGTGGCAATGTTTACACACTGCACGAAATACTCATATGAGGTTTAGTCGACCTAGGGGAGGACCAGGACCGATTCAGAAAATCGCTGCTGCTGTTGACCGTCAGCGGGATTCAAACTCGGGTGGTGAGGTCTGCAGCCCACCTCGAACTCCCGCACCAGTGCCGCGAATGCCGGCATGGCGCGGCAGCTCTCGTCCAGCACGGCGATGTTGTTGTCGAACTCGCGCACGTAGGCCGAGTAGAGTTTCAGGTAGGGCCCCTTGCGTATGAACACGTCCGCAATGCACGCTCGCTCCTCCCTGCTCAGGGGGGTGGACGCGCCGCGTCGGGGGCAGCACCGAGACGAACGCGGCCGCGAACCGCTCAGCCAGTGTTGCTCGTTTTTAACCAATTGTCCAGACGGGAGGGGTAAGTGAGTTACAACATCCAAGGGCATTACGGGCAGTCTGGTCAGCAGGACAATAAACCTCATCAGCAGCGTTACCGCTTTTGGTGAACAACATAAAACATCAACGTAGGTCTAATGTCGCCATTCTCAATTGGTGGGTCATGACCCATCAGTGGGCCGCGAGCGCCACCTAGTGGTCCGTGGAGATCAGATTCGAGTGGGCCTCGATCAGTAAAAGGTTGCGATCTCACGGCGTTGTCCCGTTATTAGCAGCAGTCGGTTCGAGTTATCTTCTCGTGTGCACCGCTACCAACACACAGCGTCAATATCCTCCCAAACTGCCGCGTCCACCTGCGGGTATAGCCTCACCACCCCCGCGTGGTTGGCAGAGGGGAGATGTTCATGTCAGGGTTTTCTAATCAGTGTCGGGGGGGGGATTAATGATTGCATTTTGTCTGGGGCCCCAAAATGTACAAAAACCACAACCTCCTGTCCACACCTTTACCGTACGGAGCCCTAACTGCACCATCGTATAGTCTTAACAGACTATAGGGTCAAGTGTTGTTAGCGAGCAGCGCCTATGAAGGTCATCACGGCACGTTAGGGGGTGGGGGGCCAGCACCATTCCCGGGCGTCTTTGTCTCTCCAGTGCCGACGTGTTCCAAAATGCATCACGTACTCAATTGAATCTGAGTCGATCAAGGGGATGTCCAGGACCAGTTCAGAATATCGTCACCGTGTTGCTTCACCATGAACAAGACTCGAACTTGGGTTGCCGGGTTCGTAGCACGGAGTGATAACGGCCACACCGTCGCTCCCCATCCCTCACCTCCCCACGCCAGCCGCGCGACACGCAGCTACGGTGAGCGAGCGGTGAGCGAGTGGAGTGGGTGAACGAGCGGTGAGCGTATTGAATGGGAGAGCGAGCGGTGAGCGAGTGGAGTAGGTGAGTGAGCGGTGAGCGGTGAGCGTGTTGAGTGGGTGAGCGGTGAGCGAGTGGAGTGGTTGAGCGAGCGGTGAGCGTGTGGAGTGGGTGAGCGAGCGAGCGATGAACGGTTAGCGTGTTGAATGGGTGAGCGAGCGGTGAGCGAGTGGAGTAGGTGAGCGAGCTGTGAACGGTGAGCGTGTTGAGTGGGTGAGCGTTGAGCGAGTGGAGTGGGTGAGTGAGCGGTGAGCGTGTAGAGTGGGTGAGCGGTGAGCGAGTGGATTGGATGAGCGAGCAGTGAGCGTGTGGAGTGGGTGAGCGTGTGGAGTGGGTGAGCGGTGAGCGAGTGCAGTGGGTGAGCGAGCGGTGAGCGAGTGGATTGGATGAGCGAGCAGTGAGCGTGTGGAGTGGGTGAGCGTGTGGAGTGGGTGAGCGGTGAGCGAGTGCAGTGGGTGAGGGAGCGGTGAGCTGTGAGCGTGTTGAGTGGGTGAGCGAGTGGAGTGGGTGAGCGAGCGGTGAGCGTGTGGAGTGGGTGAGCGTGTGGAGTGCGTGAGCGGTGAGCGAGCGCTGAGCGAGCGGTGAGCGAGCGGTGAGCGCGCCGCCTGTAAGCACCAGCGGGAGACCCTCTCCACGAAGTCTCGTAGCAGCTCGCGGTTGAGCGCGTAGAGCTGCGGGAGGTAGGAGAGGATCTGCCCGAGCGCGCGCTCCTCCAGGACGGGCCAGCCCTGCGCGCGGCCCGCCTGCGCCACCGCCTCGCGGAACTCCTGCAGCGCACAGCAGGGAGACGCCGACTCCGCATTCGGCGCACAGCCGGACCTGCGTCTGTGTGCACGGCGACCCCTTCCCACACTCCTCGGCGCTCGTTATCAGTACCTGCTTAATAATCCTGTACAGGGTCGCGGGGGGGGGCGCGTAGCCTATCCGGGCACGTAGAGGGAGCAAGGCGGGGGCTATGCCTAGGATTTTACGCCAGTACGTCGCAGGGCACTGGGGGCAATTTTCTCAGCACGACAATTAACACAGGTAGCAGCGTGCATTTGGACGGTGGGAGGAAAACGAAGTACCCTGCAAAAATCTACGCCGACACGGGGATACACGCAAACGCCACAGAAAGGCACCCAACCCAGGAACCGAACTCGGGGATTCTTGCTGCGAGGCAGCAGCGCCGCTCGCTTCGTCACCGCGCCGGCGTCTCGTCGTTCAGTCTCTTGAAATTAAGGAGAGAGCCACGGCGTTGGGCCGCAGGGAAGTACAGCTGTCCCAGGTGGTGCCATTGGCGCACCGGACGCATTTCTATATTGCATTCGTGTGTTCTCTCTCCCTGTTTTGCGTGGGTTTACTCCGGGTTCTCCGGTTTACTCCGGCAACAAAAAAAAACGTATTTATTAATTAGCTGATGACATCAATTGACCCCAATGTCTTGCGGGTTGGCGCCGGCTCATCGCGTGATTGACTTCCTCTCTGTTGTTTCCTCGTACCTCCGTCTCCATGACCAGTTGTGGAATTGATTTCGCACAATCGTCAAATCGTTCCAATTTGAGTCACAGTAGTGCGATTATGATCAGGCGACCCGACTCACGGACCGCGGGGATAAAACCGCTGTACGGTTCGCTAACTGCAGCCGGGAACAGGACACCACTGACAGGGCCTGATGCCCTCTCGTGGTGACCGGCAGATCCTGGCGCGAAAATTCAACTCCTGAACACTGCCGCGGTTAACAATTTTCGTACTGCTCGAGATTGAGCGTTATCCCCCTTGCGCGTATTGGTTTACTCCGAGTACTCCGTTTTCCTCTCATGCCTAGTAACGCTCGTGAATGGATTTCGCGACACTCTTTGAATCACAGAGCTTGGGAAACGTATTTGTTCGCTTCGGTTTTGGCCTCCCCTCTGCTTTCGTGCTATTTCCTGCACCTTAGTGCATGCAAACAGTGTGCGCCTCTTATCTAGGGGCATTTCGCATGAATGCTGGGACATAAGGGTGCATGATATCATTCGTGTATGCTTGTCAAACGGCTTTACGGACGCCTATGAGAATTTACTAATTCACATCCGTTTAATTCAAACTTCGAATCACACTTCGGACACATGTGACGTTTAGAGGCGATATGTTTGACAAGTGATTTTTTTAAAACTCGGAAGTGATGTAACACGGTGGGTCGCGAGCAGGTGTGACTTGGAAACCTTACATCTCTGTAACTCACTCATTTAGAACAGGGGTTCTCAACCCTTTACACATAAAGACCCATTGGCCCACTTTGGTATGGTCTCCAGAGACCACTAGATGGTATTCGCGGCCCACTGGATGAGAATTGCGGATCTAGAAGACTGTGATATGTTGTTAGCGGCTGAATGTGAAATTCAAAGTCGCTGCGAAACACGGCGACGTCGTCTCATGGGCTCACACGGGGGCCTCTCCCCGATCTGACAAATTGAGCTCAACAACGAAATCTGCTGGACGATGCCGGGACTCAGCACAGGAGGTGGACTTGGATATTTTAAAACGCAAATAATTATTTTCCAGCAGGCTTATTCATAAGAAAATGCAGGGTGTGGCATAAGTGGCTATATCGAGGATAATTAAATCCCCTCACGAAGAATACTATTTATCAGTAATTTCAAAATATTGTGCAAATCGTCCTCCATCACGTTCAATATGTGCGTTGCATGTTTGGGCCAATGAAAAGCACACAGCGTGGCGGCGGCACAGGTCTTTGTGATTATTCAACGTCTGGAACTCTTGGCGTATCAAATAGTTATTCTCGATAAAGCGACTTATGCCGCACCCTGTATAATAGCGACATATTGGGCAATGCCCTTGCTTCACAGCCCACAGGCCAGAGGGGTAGGTACTGCGGGGGTCTATTGCTGCAATGGTCAATGCCCAATACTTTGCCTATTGGATATGTTTTCTGTTTTAGTACAGTGTCATTACACTATGACAGGACGTCCTGTGATGATGATGATTCGGCTTATGATAGGCAGCATGTATGTGTATGCGCTCTTACCAGATGCAGCAACTTGATGGACTCAACAAAGCTGAAAAAGACCAAAAGCACAAACGCACACGTTCTTACTCGGAATGGCGATTTGGTCTGCAAGCGCTGTGCGCGAAGCGTGGAAATCCATGCTTCTCTCACCTTTTTTCCGAGCGCATGATTTCTCGAGCGATTTCAAATGCGCGGCTCCGCTTTTCCTCCTCCGTCTGACAACAAAGATATTCACGGTCCGCAGTCAGGCAACAGCGCCACATGCTCGCCCGCAGTTAGTGTCTGAGATAATCGTTCGAAGACAGAGCTGTGGTGGAAAGCCTCGCGCCGTGACAGGCTGGGTGCGCCTGCTCGCCCACACCTGGCGATCCAGCCGTCAAGGGGTGATATGGGTGCGAAAGGCAGGTC
>JAZEWT010000016.1:11109007-11134087 GCA_036362905.1 Mordacia mordax
ACAGTGGTACACGCGTACACACACTGAGCCACCGCTCCACCCTAACCTGGAGCACACACAGTGGTACACGCGTACATACACTTAGCCACCGCTCCACCCTAACCTGGAGTACACACAGTGGTACACGCGTACACACACTGAGCCACCTCTCCACTCTAACCTGGAGTACACACAGTGGTATACGCGTACACACATTTAGTCACCGCTCCACCCTAACCTGGAGCACACACAGTGGTACACGCGTACACACACTGAGCCACCGCTCCACCCTAACCTGGAGCACACACAGTGGTACACGCGTACATACACTGAGCCACCGCTCCACCCTAACCTGGAGCACACACAGTGGTACACGCGTACACACAATGAGCTACCGCTCCACCCTAACCTGGAGTACACACAGTGATACACGCGTACACACACTTAGCCACCACTCCACCGTAAACTGGAGCACACACAGTGGTGCACGCGTACACACACTGAGCCACCGCTCCACCCTAACCTGGAGCACACACAGTGGTGCACGCGTACACACACTGAGCCACCGCTCCACTCTAGCCTGGAGCACACACAGTGGTACACGCGTACACACACTGAGCCACCGCTCCACCCTAACCTGGAGCACACACAGTGGTACACGCGTACACACACTTAGCCACCGCTCCACTCTAACCTGGAGTACACACAGTGGTACACGCGTACACACACTGAGCCACCGCTCCACCCTAACCTGGAGTACTCACAGTGGTACACGCGTACACACACTGAGCCACCTCTCCACTCTAACCTGGAGTACACACAGTGGTACACGCGTACACACATTTAGCCACCGCTCCACCCTATCCTGGAGCACACACAGTGGTACACGCGTACACACACTGAGCCACCGCTCCACCCTAACCTGGAGCACACACAGTGGTACACGCGTACATACACTGAGCCACCACTCCACCCTAACCTGGAGCACACACAGTGGTACACGCGTACACACAATGAGCTACCGCTCCACCCTAACCTGGAGTACACACAGTGGTACACGCGTGCACACACTTAGCCACCACTCCACCCTAAACTGGAGCACACACAGTGGTGCATGCGTACACACACTGAGCCACCGCTCCACCCTAACCTGGAGCACACACAGTGTTACACGCGTACACACACTGAGCTACCGCTCCACTCTAACCTGGACCACACACAGTGGTACACGCGTACACACACTGAGCCACCGCTCCACCCTAACCTGGAGTACACACAGTGGTACACGCGTACACACACTGAGCCACCGCTCCACCCTCACCAGGAGCACACAGAGTGGTACATGCGCCAACACATTGAGCCCTATCAACATTTTGCATGTACTGGCGGTGATGTGGCCCCAATTCAGCGGTGCAGCGGTCGTCACATAGCGCCGCACCACAAACCACGAGAGTCCGGAGTTTGATTCCCGCTCACGGCCACCAACAGTGACGATCTTCTGAACCAGTTCCGCGCCCCCCCTACGTCGGCTCCGTCTCAAATAAGCATTTGTTGCGGTGTGCAAACATCTCTACTGGGGAAACACAGACGGACGGGCGTCGTGCTGGCCACCCACTCCCTCGTATGCCCTGCTGGCTTTCATAGGTGCTCATTAACCAGCACTTGACCCTAGAGTCAGTTAAGGCTACAGGGACTCCTTTGTCTTGAAGGCTTTTTGACGGCACAGCACACGGCGATACACACATGGCAGGGTAATAATAATAATTGCATTTCTAAAGTGCCTTTCACCTAAGGGTCACAAAGTGTTGTGCAGAGCCATGAAGAGAACAGCATGTCAGCAAAAATATCAAAATAGATTAAATTAGTAAAATAATAACTATCAATTAATTAAGGACGTCAAATAAAAGTAAAATAATAATCATTGTTATAAATATCCACTTAATCCTGCACATGGTCGTGGGAGGGCTGAAGCCTATTTCAGCATACAGAGAACGCAAGGCGGGGCTATACCCAAGATGTGACGCCAGTACATCACAGGGCACCTGAAGGAAATGTACTCGGCAGGCCAATTAACCTAGACAGCGACATGTCTTTGAAGGTGGGAGGTAACCGGAGTACCCGGAGAAAACCCACGGGGGCAGAACTCGCAAACTCCACACAGAAAGTCACCCGAGCCAGGAATCGAACCCGGGACCTTCTTGCTGTGAAGCAGCAGCGCAACTCACTGCGCCACCGCATCCAAGTACACAGCAGTGAGCAGCATCGACAGTCCGAGCCTGAGGACTTCAAGGCCTTACGGAACAAGTGAGTCTTGAGACGGAATTTGAAGATGCCCAGGGACTCAGCTGACCGACTTTCCAATGGAAGGGAGTTCCAGAGTCTGGGAGCGTCGCACGAGAAGGCTCCGTCACACATCGGAGGTGCGATCTGGGCACACGCAGCAAATCCGCTGGGTTGCAGTGGCATCACCTGCGCTCAATGCGCACAATACTAACGGTTCCCGGCGCCCTGCCCCGAGTGTCCCATTGCTCCTGGCAATAACTCGCTGGGGTCCCCTGCATCGGGGCGCGATCCTCAAAGCGCTGGGACCGCGTGCAAACCAGCCGGCTCTACGCCCTCCTCTTCTCGGTGGTCCACAAATCCAGTGACCTCCATTGAATTCGCTACGTTATATTTGTTCGTATGCGCCAATGGGTGCATAGAATGTGACGCAAGCAATGTAAGCTGTACAAAAATCGTTATTAATCTGAAAAAAATCAGGGTTATTTAAATTAGAAATTATTTGGCAGTCAAAAACATGTTAAGCGTTTATTTAATAGGGGTGTTTGATTCATGCTAGAGAGTGATGATGATTAAGTGCTGAGCTCGGAGCCGAGAGAACAGCCTATAGCTGATTGATGAGGGAGTTTATGGGTCTCTAAGCCTCTTTGTGAGTATCTATGTGAGCATCTCTATCTTTGTGAGTCTCTGTGTGAGTCGCTGCATATTTGTGAGTCTCTATGCCTGTGTCATCATCGATGGCGATGACAACGATGGCGATGATTCGATCATCTCCGAGCCGAGAGAACAGCCTACAGCTGATGGGCGAGTTCCTTTGCAGGGTTGTCAGTGACACGAGCGCTCAACGTGGAGCCACACCCCGACCGGCTCGCCACATATGGGTGAGCCAGACACGGCGAGTCGTCCCCACACCCCGCCGATACCTGTAGCAGTTGTACTTGTACTGGTTGTAGCTGCCCAGCGATGTCATGGCGCCGATGCAGATGGCGTAGGAAAAGAAGATCTGTGTCCCGGCATCGATCCACACCTGGGCACGGCGGTCGCAGGTGTCAGCGGAGCGTGTGATGGAGCGGGCCGAGGGTGCGGCCTGCGCCTAGGCACCCGCTTCGTGTGGATTAGCACACGAGAGCATACGTGGCTCGGGCGCTGTCTCGCCAGGTGGTCTACAAGGTTGTCGAGTTCGACGCCTGCTTGAGAGTTGACGCAGCTCATCGTCTCTCTGGAGTCAATACAATGAGTACTCTGCCACTTGGTGGGGGGAGTCAATGGAGGTGATTTTACAGAGAGGCTCGGCCCTGCCATCTAATCGTGTAATTTCCACCGTAGTGAACAGGAGGTGAGCGCCGCCTAGGCGCCCGCTCTGAGCGGGAGGTGGTCGCGCATCGTAGATCGGGGCCTTTGTTGGTGCATGGCAGGCACCCCGTGGGCACGCCGCGGGCACAGTAGCCTCTCTTATGTCTCTTGCCTGGCACCGCTGAGCTCCGCAATTCCTTCTCGTCATCCCTTTCCCCGAGCTCTCGTTATCATAACATCGCGTCGCGCAAGTTTGATAGCGCTGTTTGTTGCTGGCCACCTGGCGTCTCAGATCGTTGGGCCTGTGTGCAGCAGCCGTAAGAAGTTCTTATCAAGGGACCCTATAGGTACTGGCGATTTAACCGCATGGCTGAGCGACGTTAGACCCACAGACAACTCCACAATGCATCGTTTAACAAATGACTAATCATGCGTACCTGTTCACTGTTTGGTGCTCCGTCAGAGGAAATATAATCTGAGATCAAAATTGAAGTCCATTGCCGCAACATTTATTTGGAGGAGTACTCAGTGCTTTGTAACCCGAGGGGGGGGGAGGGGAGTAATCATTGCATTCTCTCTGGGGCCCCAGAGCTGCTGAGCGCGCTCCCACCTGCGGGTCGGCGAGGCGTGTCACGTCCGGGTAGAGGTAGAAGGTGAGGCCATCGACGGCCCCGGGGAGAGTGACGCCACGCACCAGCAGCACCAGCAGCATGGCGAACGGGAAGGTGGCCGTGAAGTACACTACCTGTAAACACCACACAGCTCCCCTCACCACCTGCACCTCACCGCACATCACCACCCTGCACCTCGCCACCCCGCACCTCACCGCACCTCACCACCCTGCACCTCACCACTCTGCACCTCACCACCCTGCACCTCAACACCCTGCACGTCATCACCCTGCACCTCACCTCCCCGCACCTCACCTCCCCGCACCTCACCACCCTGCACCTCATCACCCTGCACCTCACCTACCCGCATCTCACTTCCCCGCACCTCATCACCCCACATCTCACTGCACCTCACCACCCAGCACCTCACAACATCTCAACACCCGGCACCTCACCACACCTCACCACCCGGCACCTCACCACCCTGCACCTCACCTCCCCACACCTCAACACC
Organism: Mordacia mordax; assembly: GCA_036362905.1. Taxonomy (NCBI): domain Eukaryota; kingdom Metazoa; phylum Chordata; class Hyperoartia; order Petromyzontiformes; family Petromyzontidae; genus Mordacia; species Mordacia mordax. The sequence goes on from JAZEWT010000016.1 coordinate 11,113,685, forward strand.
CTGCACCTCACCACCCTGCGCCTCACCTCCCCGCACCTCACCTCCTCGCACCTCATCACCCCACATCTCACTGCACCTCACCACCCTGCACATCACCACCCTGCACCTCACCACCCTGCACCTCAGCACTCTGCACCTCACCACTCTGCACCTCACCACCCTGCACCTCATCACCCCACATCTCACCGCACCTCACCTCACCACCCTGCACCTCATCACCCTGCACCTCACCTCCCCGCACCTCACCACTCTGCACCTCATCACCCTGTACCTCATCTCCCCGCACCTCACCACTCTGCACCTCATCACCCTGTACCTCATCTCCCCGCACCTCACTTCCCCGCACCTCATCACCCCACATCTCACCGCACCTCACTAACCCGCACCTCACCACCCTGCACCTCACCACCCTGCACCTCACCACCCCGCACCTCACCTCCCCGCACCTCACCACCCCGCACCTCACCACCCCGCACCTCACCGCACCTCATCACCCTGCACCTCACCATCCGGCACCTCACCGCAGCTCACCGCACCTCACCGCACCTCACCACCCGGCACCTTACTGCGCGCTCTGCACGCGGCGCGACAACTAACACCGCTCCTTATTTTCTCTTTTTTTTCCACCACTCCCCCACCGCCACGATGCGACTCACTCGGGGGAGCAGTGGTGCAGCGGTTACCATGCTGTGCTATGAACCCCTGCGAGCCGAGTTCGAATCCCGCTCACAGCCAATAACAATGGCGGTTATTTAAACCGGTCTTGGGCCTCCGTTAGGTCGACTCAGCCTCTAATGAGTACCTGGTGTAGGGTGTAAATATCGCCCACAGGGAGATAAAGGCGGCTGGGCGTAGTGTTGGCCGCCCACCCCATTGTTCATCGTGCTGGCTTTCATAAGCACTATATGCTGACAGCGCTTGACCCTGCTGCACGGAGGATCTTTATCTTTTGCTTTTCAATAACAAATCTGTAGAGCCTACCACTCGCCACGGCATCACCCGAACTCTGCCCCCAATGGGGCAATATTCCTAGGGTCACTTGGGGTCACCGGGAGCCACTTGGAGTCAGCTGAACTCATCACCGTGGATAGAAGGCCTTGCCCTTTACAGAGAGCTTGCTAGAAGTAAATAATTTGTAAAATCTCTCTTTGGCAACGACACCTCGGTTACATCAAGCACCTGAGTAAAAAAAAAGAACTCACTGTTCATCAGCACTGGAACCATAGGCCAGCCATTCTGAACGGAAGGGTCGTGATGCCCCAGTGGGCCGTGAGCATCATCTAGAGATCCGTGGTGACCAGTTCCGAGTGGGCCTTGAAGTGTAATAGGATGAGAGCCCTTACGATAAACATGGACTCATTAAGACAAATATCCACAGCATCTATGGTATCAACTGTGCTGTGATCGAGCATGCAGTGAGGCTATTTTCGTGCATGGTGAGAATAAGGTGGAATTGATACCTAGTTGTGTTTACAGATCGTACCCCGTACCCGTTTGAGGTCGAGTTGTTCAGCTCGCATGTCATCTCGTGGACGGACTCTGTCGTTCACACTGTGTTCACCCCCCCCCCCGCGCACCACCAATACTTCTATTTCTATTCCCGTCCCTCGCACAACTCCACTTTGGAATTCCCTCACTTCGTCTCTGTCCAAGTTTGCGTAACCTCTCTTCCATTCATTCATGTTTATATATTATATATGTGGCAGTGCAGTTTGGTCCTGGCCGATTAGCGTTTTATAGTCTGTGCTCATGGAACAAAAAATTCTGTGTAATGCGAAAAAGCGACTGAAGTTAATTGTGGCCGCAAATCAACTCGGATCACGAGATGCACGGTGTGGTTTGTTTACCATTGTACCACCGCTCCGAGTGCACAGGTAAACCGGTACACCGGTACACCGATACACCGGTACAGCGGTACCCAGGAACACCGGTAGATAGTTACACAGGTACACACCTTGCCTGTGGACTTCACTCCCTTATAGATGCAGAAGAAGCAAATGACCCAGACGGCCAAGAGGCACAGCATGAGATCCCACTTGAGGACTCCCAGCTCCTCGATGCCACCAGACAGTCCCAGCACCTGGCGCCTGTCCGACCACAAAACAGGGCTGCACGTGACTGCTGGTGGTGGATTTTAGTGCAGCGGCAGTGAAACCCTTAAAGCAGGTGTGTGCTGAGATGCGGCCATGTCAGTTTTTGCCTTAGCTCACGGTTCCACCACTGAGCCTGTCATGAGGTCTAGTTGCAACAATTCTTCCATTGATTATTGCGACGTTAACTATCAATCAGCTATAATTGATTTCCCTATCTCATCCCCGTATTAAACCCTACGTATCGGCTACTGAGGAAAGAACGAGTTAGACCGTTTGAAGCTCGACTTTGCTTAAAAAAATACCGTTGCTCAGTTCTGCTCTTCCAGCACGCACATTGCCTGCAACAGATATCCACTTGGCCCTGCTTAATATGCGCTCTTTGAACACCGAAAAAGCCCCACTCATCCCTGAGTTGATCTCGGACAACAGTCTGGACCTAGTCTGCCTTGCAGAGCCCTGGCATTATCAAGATGATTTTCTCATATTGAAACAGGCCCTATTGCCAGACTATGCACTCCATCAGAGGGCTCGTTCAAATGGCCGTGATGGCGGCCTAGCAGTTCTCAACCATGTGTCTGCCGGCATCCGACCGATTTCGTCGCCGACCTTCAATTCATTCGAGCAGATGTCTCTGGAATGGAGGTCGGCTCAACCTGTGAAGTTGGTGCTGCTCTACTGCCCACCTGGAGCCTCCACTTATTTGCCAATGAACTGTCTGAGCTGCTTTCAAAGATGTGCTCCAGTTCTGAAAGGATTCTGATTCTTGGCGATTTCAACATCCATGTTGACTCTCTAAAGAGCCCTCTTGCAAGGGATCTCATGACCACTCTGACCTCACTTGGCTTCACTCAATACGTGACCTCTACCACTCACAGATGCGGCAATACTCTCGACTTGGTTTGCTCAAGATGGACATCGGTAACCAACCTTTCAGTTACTGATCCTGGTCTGTCTGATCACTCCGCTGTGTGGTTTGATCTTCAAATACTACCTCCAAATTCCATCACCAAGCGCCATATCCAATTTAGAAACCCCTTACTCCAGACATATTCACCGCAACAATCAATAGTACTTCACTCTCTACCTCGGTTCACTCTGCCTCTGATGCAACAGCAAAAACTTACAACAATGTGCTATGAAGCATACAGGATGATTTGGCCCCATTAAAATCACGTTATGTCTCAGTCAGAAAACCATCTTCCTGGTATACTGTTGAACTACAAAATCTCAAGGCGATTGGATGTAGGGATGAATGGACTTGGAGAAAATCTGGCCTCGCCGTTCATAGTCAAATCTATAAGGAACAGCTCATCCGCTACCAGAAGGCACTCGACTGTGCCCGTACAAGCCACCTTTCCAGCATTCTGGCTGATACTTGCGACAAGCTCAAGATTATTTTCTCGACTATAAATCAGCTCCTTCGTCCAAAAGTCATTTGCCCTTACCTCCCGTCACGAATAAAGATCAGGCAGATCAGTTGATTCAGTTTTTCTTAACAACAACAAAAACTGAAGCTAATCGTATCTCTCCCCAGCCTCAATCGCCAACCAAAACCTCTATAAATGTTCCTCCACCTTCCTTGACCTCAAAACTCCTGGCATTTTCAGAATTAACGGAATCCGAGGTCTCTTCTTTTGTTACCAGATGTCGGCCTACAAACTGCTCCCTGGATCCTTTCCCATCCAAAATCATCTGGGCAAATTTCAAATTCCTTGGCATGTTCGTCACTAACCTGTTTCATAACTCACTCCACTCTGGTATCATTTCCCCAAAATTCAAATGTGCCGCAGTTACCCCCCTGCTTAAAAAACCTGGCCTCGACTGCAACATGCCTGATAATTATCACCCATCTCAAATCTACCATTCATATCTGAAGTCCTTGAACGTGCCGTAGCCGCGCAACTACAGAAACACGTTCTTAACAATGACCTCCTCGATCCCTTCCAATTTGGGTTCAGATTTGGCCATAGTACTGAAACTGCTCTGGTAAAAGTAGTTGATGACCTACTCGTCGCTGCTGATGAAGTCGTGCCAAGTATTCTTGTCCTCCTGGACCTGAGCGCTGTCTTTGTTACCGTTGACCACTCGATCTTACGTGAGTGATTGGTGGGTATAGGGGTCTCTGGCAGTGCCCTGTATTGGCTGAGCTCCTACCTGTCCCATTGGAAGCAGTTCGTCAGCCTCGGAGGACAAAACTCAGAGATCCATCCTGTTTTGTCTGAAGTTCCGCGGGGTTCAGTTCTCAGCCCACTCCTTTTCAGCTTCTACATACAACCGCTTGGCCATATCCTGCGCAGCCTCAATCTCAGCTACCATTGCTATGCTGATGACATCCAAATCTATATCCATGCAAAGACATCCATCAATGCGTCTGGTCTTTGCATGTCATCCTCACTGTCAACTGTGCAGGCCTGGCTCAATTCAAAGTTTCTCATCTCATCTCATTATCAGAAACCGCTTAGTCCTGTACAGGCTCGCGGTGAGCCGGAGCCTATCCCAGCAGACACAGGGCGCAAGGCAGGGACATACCTACGATGGGACGCCAGTCAGCACCGGGCACTGCGGGCAATGTAGTCTGCAAGCCAATTAACCTATGCAGCAGCATGTTTTTTGGACTGTGGGAGGAAACCGGAGTGTCCGGCGAAAACCCACGCGGACACAGGGAGAGCATGCAAACTCCACACAGAAAGGCACCCGAGCCGAGAGATTCGAACCCGGGACCTTCTTGCTGTGAGGCGACAGCGCTAACCACTGGGCCACTGCGCCGCCCTTATTGTTAACTTAACCCACTATTTAATTCTGCTCTTAGATTTGCTTTGCATGCCCCGTATAAAAGCCACCATTGTGAATTGTATATTGGTTCTAAATTATCGTCACTAAACAATTGTAGAATTATTCATTTACTTAACAAGTCAGCAAAATATATGAATCATAATAATAATTGTATTTGTAGGGTGCTTGTTACCCAAGGGTCACAAAGCGCTGCGCAGAGCTGCGGATAGAACGGCATGTCAACAACTATATCAGGAGAGTTTAACTGAAAGTCAAATAGTAGCAAGAAAATAATAGAACATAATGTAAGCGAGAAAAAAATTATTCTTCAACAAGGAAGGAATAAATGTTCCCAAGTGGGCGCAGGTCGGCAGAAAGTCATCATTCCGGCACGACAACATTGAGCCATATTAACAGTTAAACATCAGAACTCTGTCATCAAAATGCAACCAGCTTTGGAAAATGCTATTGTTCCAAAAACGAGCATTGCCATTTCATAAATCGATTCAGAACTCTGTATTAAAATACAACTTCCGTTTGGTATTGAGTTAGTTTCATGGAGCCTCACAGACAAACATGAAAATGTTTGCAGATTCTGTTGTCTGTGTTTTGATTCTGCACCACGTTTATATCGGTTCACTAACGCGCACGTATAATCATAATTTACAACTCGTAGCACACACAGTTTACACTCCATCTTCTACATCCGCCACACAATTGAGATGTTTATTATTACAAGATAAAATATCCAGTGAGCATGCAATATCTGGATACGGGAGTCCTACGATGCAACAAATGTTGAATCTAACCAACGTAAAATATATAAAATCACGTCGTCTATGAACAGGTTAATGATTTGTTGACCATAGAGATTAATAAAGTAAGCCTTAGAAGCTCAAAGTACTTTCTGTTAAATGTTCCTAGGTTCACATTAAGATATGGGGAAACAAACTTTTGTCGCGGCTTCCCCAAGTTTTTGGAACAATACTGCTTTGAGCGTGAAGCTACAGTCACTGTCTTCGATGAGCAACCTTAGATCCCAATTAGAATTGGAAAATCTGCCGAACTGTGATTGTTAATAGTGATTCGTGTTTTAAATGTTGCTAATGTTGCATTTGTTCTCTCTCAATGTGCAATATGCTACCGATAATGTATTGTTTTACCCACTGCAACGTTTAATTGTATTTTATATATTTCGTTTATTACGTGTAATGCTGTGTAAATGTTTTTGGTTGTTTTCCTTATTTTGTTATTTTTAAATATGCATTTATTTAATTGCAGCTCGCAAGTTTGTTGTGTCGCAGGAATCCCGTCAAGAGCTTGCAAGCTCACTGGGTATTTAGCTGCTATAATAATAAATATCTATCTATCTCTTCGTCGCTACTCCATCTAATGACCTCTCAGAAACCAGACACGTGTAGTTTACGTGCAGTTTACACGATGGACCCTATGGCCACGATGTTTCCACAGAGAGAACTCAACTGCAGAAGTGGGCTCCACGACTGATTAGGTCTCATTGCGACTCTTCTACAATTAACTTTCCACCAAGACGTAATTTATACACACGTACGCATCGCTGTGTTCGAGTTAGGCTTACATTTTGGATTATACGCACCGATTAACCAGAGATATTTGAACTCCCAAGCCGAGAACAACACGCAGCCCCCGTGGCTCAGCTTTATGAAGTGACCACAGATGTGTTGCGTGCGGCTGGTAATCAGTACAAGTGGGAGCTCACTGAACAAGAGGACATTCGTTTAAGGTCCACACATCTGCCAGCAACGTTTGTTGTGTCGCTGGATTCCCGCATCCAGAGCGTGCAAGATCACTGGCTATTTTCATGCTAGAATCATAAACATCTATAGCGTGTATAAGAGTAGATGGTTTTACCGTTTCTGGCGATTATGCAGGTGTTAAGATCTGGTAGACATTCCACATTCCTATGACGGGAGCAAAAGTATTACAGTCTCAATCAATAAAATGTGAAGCACGCTATAGATTAGGTGGAGCTGTTAACGCTATGTTAAGATCTTAACACCTGCATAATCGCCAGAAACGGTAAAACCTCCTACTCTTATATATGTATACTGGCAAAAAGTACCCATAGCGTTAACAGCTCCACCTAATCTATAGCGTGCTTCACATTTTATTGATTGAGACTGTAATACTTTTGCTCCCGTCATAGGAATGTGGAATGTCTACCACTGGCTCAGGGCAACAAAGAGCAGACGAACACCATCTCAATTCTCATAAGCGCAGGAAATCATAATTTGTTGTTTCACTGTGATCATTGTTAATACCACACACCAGCCACCGTTTTACATCAGAGATTTTCAACAGCAGCGCCACGTTCATTGCTCACTGGCTCGCAGCGTCATCCCAATCAACGCTATCATTTTCAGCAGCATCAGTGGCACCAACACGCAGCCACCGCTTTGTGCCTCTATCTTTTGCCGCTTTGCACAACAGCAGCAGTAGCAGCTGAGCTGATGATCCAAGACACCCTAGTTAATGAATGCCCTCTCCCATGGTTATTGTGTAATCGCCTTCCATCCTGCCGGGATGCATCTGTCTGTGCCGGAACAGCCAATCCCCTTCGTGGGTTTACTTGAGCCGGTACGTTCCAGTCTGCTGGCCGCCTGTTCCACGTGTCAAGTGCCAACTCCGTCAGAGACGAGTCCAACCTCACCGTGGTGCTGATGCCAGCGAATGCGGAGTCCACGTGTGGCCCAATGGGGGAGTGGAGGAGGTGGGTACCTACTCCCAGAACTCCGTGACGGGCGACGTGAAGGTGACCTCGCTTGTGTTGGCGGTCGCCGTGAGATTCCTGCGCAGACGGTCCTCTACGCACAGGTCCGTGTTCCACTTGTGCCCGCAGGTGGCCCAGGGCAGCGTCCCCGTCAACGCGTATCCCAGGTAGTAGAGGCACCACGCCAGGATCACGATGTAGTAGATGTTCAGTAGAGACACGATGACCACGGACGCGTAGCCGATGCCTGGAAGCGGCGGAGCACACGACATGAGAGGAAGTTTCTCTTCTCTGTGCCGCGTCCTCGTTTGGAGGACGCTGGCCTCCAAAGCTCATGCGGATTCTCACAAACAATGTATTGCAAAGACCACAACAATAACTCTATTCAGCCCACGTGGGAGCTCGAAGAACGGAACAGAGGCGAATAATTGGCAGGAACCTCACACCGGAAAGCGAATACAGTGTAACACTGGCATGGTCACGTGTTATCTGGTTTTTAAAAAAAATCACTTGGGACAAACGCTGGAGAAAGCACATCCAATTGAGAATCGTTCGCCATAGCTGTTCTTTGGGGTTAGCAGGAACATTCGACACGGCTCTATCACAACGTTGTTTCACCTCCCACAGTGGCGGCATCATAACCCCTGATGATGCCTTCAACGTGGGAGGCGAAACGTCACGAAGGAGAGAGGAGGAACGCTCGACACAGTACAATCACATACTGAGCAGTCTACAGTTAAACAACATCACTCCCAGTCAAACACAGGGATATGCGTAAATAATTCACGCGTGCACACCGCCAGCTCACATAGAAGAGTCTTCAGCCGTGACTGTTGCAGATGTTCCGCGAGAGAGTTTTGAGTGAAGATGTGAACGAATAGAGACTGACGCCACGTTTCAATGGCTCCCGAGAGGCCGGTCCACTTACAAAATACATAGATCAGTTTTATAATGCCTAACGCAAACAAGCTGCAAGGTTGGCAGGCGGTGAGCTGACACAAGCAATTGCTCCGCAGTTGTTTATATAATATATCATCATCATTATCAAAACCCGCTTAATTCTGTACAGTCGCGCGAGGCTAGAGTCTACCCCGGCAGGCACAGGGCGCAAGGAGGGGCTATACCCAGGATATGACACCAGTATATCACAGGGCAGTGGGGGGCAATTTACTCAGAAGGCCAATTAACATTGCCAACAACATGTCTTTGGACGGGGGAAGGAAACCGGAGAACCCGATGAAAACCCACGCACGGGAGGGAGCAACGCGCTGCTCTCAGACTCTGGAAAGCTCTTCCATTGGAGATTCGATCAGCTGAGTCCCTGGGCATCTTTAAATCTCGTTTCAAGACTCACTTGTTCCGTAAGGCTTTCAAGCCCTCTGGCTAGGACTGTTAATGCGGCTCAATGTTGTCATGGCTTTCTGCCGAAGTTCGCCTGTTCGGGAACATTTATTTCTTCCTTGTTTGTTGAAGAATTATTTTTTTCTCCGCTTATTTTATGTCCTGTAATTTATTGCTATTACTTGGCATTCAGTTGAGCTGTCCTGATGTTGTTGATATGCCGTTTTCTCCACAGCTCGAATTTGTAAAAAAAAAATCCCACAAAAACGTTATTGTTGCTGATTTTCCGTTTTTATGTCGTTGTGGTTAACATGCTGTTCTCTCCGCAGCTCTGTGCTGAACTTTGTGACCCTCGGGTGAAAAGCGCTCTATAAATGCAATTATAATAATATCCCTTACAGCAGGGACAGATGATATGAGTCCACACTTTGCTGGACTGTATTCTACAGGCAAGCCAGGGTACGGCACCTCGATAGATAGATATTAATTAATAGAGCAAAAGTACCTAGTGAGCTCGCACGCTCTGGATGCGAGATTTCTGTGATACAACACTGGCTCATATCTCTGACACTGGCTGCTATCTCTAACACTGACTCCTGGCTGTAACACCATGGTTCCTATCTATATACAACATGATAGTTATTTATTAGTACAGGAGAAAGTGCCTAGGGAGCTTCCAAGCTCTCGATGCGGGATTCCTGAAACACAACAAACGTGAGAACTGCCCACGAGAAGGGAGCCTCGCAACCCGCATTCGTCTCGTGATCCACCAACGCTCGCCGCCTCCACCACGACGCGGGGTTGCAGCCGCGATTCTCAACCACGAGTGGGCCGCGAGCGCCACCTGCAGCTCCGGGAAGATCGCACTGAGCGGGACCGAGAGATGCGAGAGGTTGCGAATTGCTGGTCCGCAAGCTCTGCGCCTGGCCCGCATCTCTGTGGTCTAAGCGAGTGGCGGCGCTCCTCCGTGTTTACTCTGGGGGCAGTGCATGGTCGTGATTTCACAGCGGCTATCAGAGAGCTTGATGACTTCAAGAGCACCGCTTAACGTTGCGAATTTCATTTTGCCATGCAAAACATAAGTAGACCTGCAGCAATAGCACTACCGTATTTATGGCTGCGGTTCCAATAACGTGCTTATTTTGTGACAAAAATATAACCCGAGGGCAATTATACAATTCACAGCCGTCTTGTGCTTCAAAGCACTGGCCCGGAGAGTGAATACAATCCCTGCAGCGTGCACGCAGAGTTTCGAAATGAACGATTTCAACTGAGAGACACAGGCACTGCTACACAGAGCTGTGGGTGGCATGGCGCACGTACCGGTGAAGAGGGGGCACAGCTTCTGCCATCTCGTGATGCCGCCCTCCGATACGATCTGCCTAAGTGCCACCTTCATGAAGAAAATGGGCAGGCCCCCGCCGAACAGGAAGATGAAGTAGAGAATCAGGAAGCGGTGGGTGAGCTCGTGATTGAGTGGGTGGGTGGCTACCGCTACACCACTGCTCCACACACACACCCGCTCAATAAGCGCTCAGCGATCCGACTCGATTAGCGATCCGACTCGATTAGCGATCCAAATTCGAGTCAATCACCGATGCCACCACTCGTGGGTTTTTTTCCGATTCTTAGTTCACGGAACGGTGGCCCAGTGGTTAGCGCTGACGCCTCACAGCAAGAAGGTCCCGGGTTCGAATCTCTCGGCTCGGGTGCCTTTCTGTGTGGAGTTTGCATGCTCTCCCCGTGTCCGCGTGGGTTTTCGCCGGGTACTCCGGTTTCCTCCCACAGTCCAAAAGCATGTTCCTGGATAGGTTGATTGGCTCGCAGACTAAAATTGTCCCGCAATGCCCGGCGATGGACTGGCGTCCCGTCGTCGGGTGTATTCCTGCCTTACGCCCTGTGTTTCCGGGATAGGCTCCGGCTTCACCGTGACCCTATATAGGATTAAGCGGTTTCAGATAATGAGATGAGATGAGTTCACGGAACAACGTTAGTTTTATTCGCCCCACAAGCGCTCACGCATAATTAGAATCACTTTGCGTATAATTCACATGCATCGCATATAATGATCGATAATTAAGGCATGTATAAGAATAAGAAAAATATAATTTATAATGCGCAGCAGAATACGCATGTCTGATCATTTAATTAAAGTGTTTTTTTAGGTGTGGGAGGAAACCTAGATTTAACCAACGCATAGCTAGATCTTTGTTGCGCACAATTGCCAGGGCTGTACATGCGTGGGAGAGGCGCCTATTCCCATGGACTGTAAAGACAGCTTAATCTCGAGCGCTTGGCACGTCTGTTTCTTAGCAACGGGGCCTTGGAGCTCTTGTTTTCCGTTGCGCAAACCACGACGCACGGCTGCAGCGAGGGACCCTCGCGAATCAGCACGCATCGCGGGTTCACACGAAGGCGTCTGCATGGCTCGCACGCCTTGGGGTCGCGACTCCTGTGGGCCGCGCATTGGCTGCACGTGGCGTTCGTTCCTTAGCGAGGCCGGCGACGGACTGCGGCCGACTCCCAGGGGTGTCGGGGGGCGACACGCGGTGGACCGGGGCGTCACGGGGGATCCGTGGGCGGCGGCGCTGCGCGTCACGAACTCAACAGAAACTCCATGTCCGATCATAGACGCACAATAAATATGTGGCACGAAAAATTAAACTGCACTGAATCGGCGACGTTTCGAGCAATGACCCTTCTTCTTCCTTTAGCTCGCTGCACAAGGCTATAACACGTGCACGATGACTTTGATGGTGAATCTTAGTAAAGCGACAGGGACGGTGAATCTGAGCAGATAGTGGCTCTGTGTGAGCCAACACGGCCTCTCTGGGACACCGACAGAGACAGCGGTGACCACATCCTGGCAGAGCGGCAGCACAGCGCGAGACAGCGGCGCAGACGGAACGCGGGGGGCAGCGCGCACGTGGGGGGCCCCGCCAGATGGAGCAGCAACCGAATCGTAGCCTTGGGCACTGAGCTCCGTTCTCTCAACAGAGGCACAGAAATTACCGAGTGATTTTGCAATCTCTGGATGCGGATTTTCTGTAATACAATACTGGCTCCCATCACTAACACCTGGCCCCTATCTCTAACAATAGCTAAATGATCATTATTATTGCAGCAGAAAGTACCCATGGAGCTTGCAAGCTCTAGATGCGGGATTCCCGAGACACAACAAACGTGCGAACTGCCCACGGGAAGGGAGCCTCGCAACCTGCCATTCGTCCCGTGATCCACCAACCCTTGCCGCCTCCACCGCGCCGCTGGGTTACAGCCGCTATTCTCAACTACGAGTGGGCCGCGAGCGCCACCTGCTGCTCCGGGGAGACCACGCTGAGCGGGGCCGAGAGATGCGAGAGGTTGCGAGCTGCTGGCCCGCAAGCTGTGCGCCTGGCCCGCACCTCTGTGATCTAAGCGAGCGACGGCGCCCCTCCGTGTTTACTCTTGGGGCAGTGCAATGGTGGTGTTTTCGCAGCGGCTATCAGAGAGTTTAATAACTAGCACTGCTTAACGTTGCGAATTTCACTTTGCCATGTAACATATATAAGTAGACCTGCAGCATATGCACGACCGTATTTTTGGCTACAGTTCGAATAACCTGTTTCTCATCTCATCTCATTGTCAGAAACCGCTTAGTCCTGTACAGGGTCACGGTGAGCTGGAGCCTATCCCGGCAGACACGGGGCGCAAGGCAGGGATATACCCACGATGGGACGCCAGTCCATCACCGGGCACTGCGGCAATTTAGTCTGCAAGCCAATTAACCTATGCAGCAGCATGCTTTTTGGACTGTGGGAGGAAACCGGAGTGCCTGGTGAAAATCCACGAGGACACGGGAAGAACATGCAACCTCCACACAGAAAGGCACCCGAGCCGAGATTCGAACCCGGGTCCTTCTTGCTGAGAGGCGACAGCGCTACCCACTGGGCCACCGTGCCGCCTATAACGTGTCTATTTTGTGACAAAAATATAACCCGAGGGCAATTATAAAATTCACAACAGTCATGTGCTCCACAGCATTGGCCCAGACAGTGAATACAATCCCTGTAGCGTCCACGCAGATTTTCGAAATGAACGATTTCAACTGAGAGACACAGGCACAGCCACGCAGAGCTGTGGGTGGCAGGGCGCACGTACCGGTGAAGAGGGGGCACAGCTTCTGCCAGCTTGTGATGCCGCCTTCCGACGTGAACTGCCCAAGTGCCACCTCCATGAAGAAGATGGGCAGGCCCCCGCCGAACAGGAAGATGAAGTAGGGAATCAGGAAGGCGCCTGGCAGTGCGGTCACACACACGTGTCTCTCATTACGGGACCGGGAGCCACGGTACCGACCTGGAGGATTTCACGAACAAAGGTGGGGGGACATGGTGGCTCTGCTCGGGGTACCGCTGCTCGGAACGCTTGCACACCACTTCTGCAAGATGAAACGCCTCCTCCCTGCAAGATTCAGACATTCCCGTTTCATGTAAATAAGATAACTTTTTTTTTACATTAATGGAACTGATACAAGTGTTACGGTCTTAGAACACCAACTAGACACCTATCACAAACACCATACACAGTCAGCAACAGTACCTGCTTAATCCTGTCCAGGGTCGCGGGGGACCGGAGCCCATTCCAGCAGATAGAGGACGCAAGGCGGGCTATATCCAGGTTGTGACACCAGTACATCGCAGGGTCCTTTTTCTGGGGTAATTTATTAAGCAGGCCAATTAACCTAGGCAGCAGCGTATCTTTGAACTGTGGGAGGAAAACGAAATACCTGACGAAAATCACGCGGACAGGGGGAGAACACGCAAACCCCACATAGAAAGGTACATGGACCGGGAACCGAACCGGGGAACCTTCTTGCTGTGAGGCAGCAGCGTTACATTATACATTCTTGTGCAAAACATGCAAACAAAATACTGTGAGAATGTATGCATTGTCCTTGAAACTGATTGCGTAACACTACGAATGGATTCCTCTGGAGCCTAATCTCACCAGTGTTGGCAAAAGGCATTCGGTTTAGGACAACACAAATATCAATGCATTCGAAGCTCAGGTCGAGATACATTTGTTTTTTTGCTAGAAATGGTTAAAACTTTTCCGCGTTTCTAACATCTTTATACCGGCGAGAAGGTAGCCATCACTCCCGTGACAGCCGTTGTGAGCCAGGCCAATTGAGGGGAGACCGCGTCTGGACAGAGGGCGTCCACGAGCATTCTTTGCCTTGCGGTGGCTGGGACAGCGTGCGCCCGCCGTTGGGGCCTGTGGAGTTATGACACCCTGGCGGTAGTAACGAACTCGTGAGAGAGACCACTTGACACTCTCGGAGTGGAGAGACAATATCTCACTCCCGCTCGGGAAATGGGGACTGAGAGGTGGATGCGGTGTGGGGCAAGGGACGCAATGGGGCGCACAGAGTCTCACACGGAGGCTGGGGTCAGAGAGAGGCCCGTATTTATTTAACTCTTTATCTGTTGGCCCCTACAGCAACTACAAAATCGTAATTTTTTTCAGAAACCTGAGAAATCCAACGTATCTATGTATATAAAGATCCCCATATAGCCTTAACAGACTGTAGGGTCAAGTGCCGTTAGCGAGTACCTATTAGGGTCGACACGGCACAAGAGGGGGTGGGTGACCAACACCACGCCCGGCCACACCCAGCAAATATACCACCTACCCGAAAACACAATTCACTGCATGACCTAACATCAGAAAACGTTTCTAGGACAGCCGCCTCGACCTTGAACTTGAGATGGCTGGAGAGAAGCGGTAGCTCGGTGTTGGAGTCGGGGCAGAGTCTGAGGCTTGGGTGATGCAAGACGGTGTAGTTTGTAGAATGTAGAAGATCTGCTGAAGTGTCTCTGTGCGGAAGTTGAACGGAGATTCCCACGAATCGAGTTGTCTCGAGAGCCTACGCTCCCTGCTGCTAGGAAGTTTATGACGTTTTGATATTTTTTCTGTTCCTCTATAACGCATGCTCTGACTCTTATTTACATATAAATGTGTTCGCTCGTTTCACTACCTCTACCACTTATTACTGAACCGACCTCGATAGCGATTGCCACCTCTAATTCCTTCAGCCACTGTCGCCTCACCTCTCTAATTTTCTTCACCCTACCGATCCACCACCGCTGCCCCCACGCTGCCCCGACGCTGCTGCCCCTCTCTCTCCTTCGGGCAATTTCCTCCCTCACGGCTCAACCCTGAGACTCGACTTGGTTACCCTGGCAACTGTCTCGCGCCACGTGCCCGCATGTACAGTATTCCATCACCTCCGTTCGACTCTATTTAATCTCATACCAGACTCTTTATTTACCCAACAACAACCACTACTGAGTGGCGGTAACGTCACCACGGCGCCTGTACCAGGCCATGTGCACCTCGAAACGACAAGAGGTGAAGGGACGGGCCCGGATGTTAGGGGTTGCCTGGCTGAGATCAGGTGATGCATCTGCCAGTCATCTCAGCCAGGCAAGCCCTAACACCCGAATCTTTCCCTTCATCTCTCACAGCCAAGCCCACGTTTGCGCCAAGACCATAGAACATCGCGTACGTTGTGGATTAGCGGTGATGCTGCTGACAGCAGCGGATATTAAATCCACTGCAAAGTGCGTCCATCGCCCCTCCACGTACTGCCGGCTTAGCGGTAAGCGGCAAGCGGCTCGCTCCAGTGCTGGAAATTTCCACCAGGGAGGGGGCATGAATAAGGCCACCAATGAGAAGATCCCCCGTGCCAGAATGTCAGTCAGGCTCTGTCCGTCGAGGTTTAGAAACAGGTGCAGTGCAGTTACGCTGGCCTCGATCTTGACGAGGTCAAGTATTTCTATCCTTGACCAAGTGGTTCGCGCAACACTGGTCAGCAAATCGCTAACACTGGGATGCATGATAATAAAGAATAATCATAGTAATTCAAATGAAAAGGCGTCACGCAAATTCCACGCCTGCTCGCGATGAGGCGCAGATACGGAGACGTAGCAAAGAAACCGCAAGGAATCGAGGCGGTCAGGCGGCGCCAACCTGCCCGACGCTGCTTTTCTATACATCGGCCAATGAATTTGAGCTTTTTCATTGTGGGAAGGGTGGGGGGGATATACAAATTCCAGAGAGAAATGCACCTGAGGCAGGAATCGAACCGCCTCGGGCAATACTTGATTTCTCCAAGATGCAGAAATTATCACCGCATAGATATCCAGAATCAGCATCAGCTATCGTCTACAGATGACTCAACTAAGAGCAATTTGATTGTGTCATACAGATTTTTAATTCGCGATTCAAAACCCGCTTTTAGCTTTGCTTAAAATCAAACCACTGTTATGATTGCTGGTCTGAGACGTATACTGAGGATGATAAAAGTGAGTGTTGACATCGGTATGAAGCTGTATAAATATTAGGTACCACCTCTGCACAAGCTTCATTCACTTATAGCTGAGAGCACCTGTTTGATTTCGATCCAATAATAGGGAACGTGTGTTCCGAATGTCAGCGGCGTCGTTCGCGTGAGACGACGCATTTATGCTCAGTGGACGTTGCCAAGATCCACGCACTGACAGTGCCCCTGACACAGGACGCCGGGCACATGATCGCATTCACACACAGAGAGCCCTCCACTCACAGCTGACCACCACCTCCCACGCCGCTCGATAACCACTGACACAATCCTTGCCTCTTCAGTTCTCGCTTGGTTAACATTAACTGAACCATGTACACACCCAGTACACAAGCAACGTTGTCCTGTGGTTGGAACTACAGAACAGACGTTATGCCAGCGTCCCACGGTCAACTGCAGTGCCGTGCGGGCACATAAACTACGTACAGGGCTTGGTGTCTGACCTTCGCCCTAATCCGGCAGCGTGGGCAGCGTCCAGGCAGCGCGCTGGCAGCGGTAGTGGATGTTAGGCGGACGTACGCAGCAGGGGCCTCGGCAGCGGGGGGCTCAGGTCTCGTGTGCAATGTCTGGGCCTGTTTGCTGTTTACTCCAATCACGCATCAGATGGAACAGAACATGGTGGTGATGTGTGGCAGTGACGTGTGCCAGTGACGTGTGGCAGTGATGTGTGCCATTGATGTGTGCCAGTGATGTGTGCCAGTGATGTGTGGCAGGGACGTGTGCCATTGATGTATGTCATTGATGTGTGTCATTGATGTGTACCAGTGATGTGTGCCAGTGATGTGTGGCAGTGACGTGTGCCATTGATGTATGTCATTGATGTGTGTCATTGATGTGTACCAGTGATGTGTGCCAGTGATGTGTGGCAGTGACGTGTGCCATTGATGTGTGAGTGATGTGTGCCAGCGATGTGCCCCAGTGATGTGTGTCAGTAATGTGCCCCAGTGATGTGTGCCAGTGATGTGTGCCAGTGATGTGTGCCAGTGATGTGTCTGAGGATCCACCGGACTGGTTGTCGTTCTTCACCTCACAGCGGACTCTGCTTCCTCCATCGCGCTGCTCTGGGATGATTCCCTCGCATCCCCTCGTCTGCGGTGTCGCAGGAACCCCGCGTCTAGAGCTCGAAAGCTCACTTGGGTACTTTCTGCTGCAATAATAAATATCTATCTAGTGTGATAGATAGGAGCCAATGTTAAAGAAAGAAATCTGTGTTGCATGGCAGGAATCTCGTCTCCAGAGCTTGCAAGCTCACGGAGGTCGGTTGTAAATGTTATAATTACACTCAGGTTTTATTTTTGTCACAAAATAAACACGTTATTGGAACTGCAGCCAAAAATACGGTAGTGCTATTGCTGCAGGTCTACTTATATGTTTTGCATGGCAAAGTGAAATTCGCTACGTTAAGCGGTGCTCTTGAGGTCACCAAGCTCTCTGATAGCCGCTTTGAAATTACGACCATTGCACTGCCCCCAGAGTAAACACGGAGGGGCGCCGCTCGCTTAGACCACAGAGGTGCGGGCCAGGCGCGCAGCCTGCGGGCCAGCGATTCGTAACCTCTCGCGCCTCTAGGCCCGGATCAGCGTGGTCTCCCCGGAGCTGCAGGTGGCGCTCACGGCCCACTCGTGGTTGAGAATAGCGGCTGTAACCCAGCAGTGCGGTGGAGGCGGCGAGGGCTGGTGGATCACGAGACGAATGGCCGGTTGCGAGGCTCCCTTCCCGTGGGCAGTTCGCACGTTTGTTGTGTCTCGGGAATCCCGCATCTCGAACTTGCAAGCTCCCTGGATACTTTCTGCTGCAATAATAATGATCATCTATCTATTGTTAGAGATAGGAGCCAGAGTGTTAGAAATAGGAGCCAGTGTTGCATTACAGAAATCCCGCGTTCAGAAATTGTAAGCTCACTGGGTAATTTCTGATGTAGTAATGAACATTAATCTATGGATACTTTTTTGCCAGTAAGAGATGTAAACAAGAAGAGGCTTTACCAATTTCTCTGGCAATAATAGTGTTAAGTTGTTATAAACACCAAAATAGACACTTTTCATAAAGTGTCAAGTTTGCAAAAACCACACACGTTGGTGGTAAATACTGCAAACAACATGCTTTGATAATATACGCATTGTCCTAGAAACTGTTGGCCTGCATCAGAGACGGCTTGACAAATATATAATGATAATATATGAGTAAAAAAACATGCTTTGGTAATATATGCATACAATATGCATATATTATCATATATTATCAAAGCATGCTGTTTTGCCTGTCGGATCCCTGCACCAATTGTCCAAGGTTGAACCTGTCAAATTGATGCTTGACGACGAGATCATTGAAGTTGCTAAGGCAGTCTGGAGTCGAGGAGTGAATTAATTCCTCACACAGCTTGAGACACACATCAACAAGGTGACAAAGGTAGCCTCTTCCTATCTCAGAAACTTAGCCAGTCTGTACAACATCCTGTCACACATCCCTGCCTACCTGATCAATCGTCTCCAATGTGTGCAGAATGCGGGTGCTGGAGTCCTCACTCGCACCCCATCCACGATCACATATCCTCAGAACTGGTGTCTCTACTGGCTACCGGTTAAATATAGCATTGCATTCGAGATCCTTCTTCTCACCTGACATAATACGTGACCTACTTCAGGCATCCTCCTAAACACAACTTCGATTCTCCAATACGGGCTTGCTGCATGTGCCCACATCGCATCTCCATTCGATGGGTGACAGGGTCTGCTCGCGAGCTGCTCCAAGACTCTGGAATGCCCTTGCATGGGCGATTCGGTTAGCTGAGTCCCTGGGCATCTTGAAATCTCGTCTCATCTCATCTCGTTGTCAGAAACCGCTTAGTCCTGTACAGGGTCGCGGTAAGCCGGAGCCTATCCCGGCAGACACAGGGCGCAAGGCAGGGATATACCCACGATAGGACGCCAGTCCATCACCGGGCACTGCGGGCAATTTAGTCTGCTAGCCAATTAACCTATGCAGCAGCATGTTTTTTGGACTGTGGGAGGAAACCGGAGTGTCCGGCGAAAACCCACACGGACACGGGGAGAACATGCAAACTCCACACAGATAGGCACCCGAGCCGAAATTCGAACCCGGGACCTTCTTGCTGTGTTGCGACAGCGCTACCCACTGGGCCACCGTGCCACCCTTGAAATCTCGTCTCAAGACTCAATTGTTCGACAAGGCTTTTAAGTCCTCTGTCTTGAACTATTGACGCGGCTCACTGTTTTCTTGATCAGATGATGGTTCGCTGCCGACCTGCGCCTGCTCAGGAACGCTTATTCTTCCTTCGTTTGTTGGACAATTATTTTTATCACTTATTTCATGCCCTTCTCTAAATTATAGCCATTGACTTTCAATTAAACCGCTCTGATGTTGTTGTTGCTGACATGCCGTCATATTCACAGCTTAGATTTGTAAAAAAACAAAAAAATGCTATTGTTGTTTTTGTGTTGTTCATATGTTGTTGCTGTTTCTGACATGCCGTCCTCTCCACAGCTCTGTGCAGCTCTTTGTGACCCCTGGGTGAAGAGCGCTCTATAAGTGCAATTATTATTATTTATTCTGAAATATGGGGTAATACTCCATCATTATATGTGATGCCTGTGAATTATACGCAAAGCAATTCTAATTATGCGTGGGCGCTTGTGGAGCGAATAAAATTAACGTTGTCCCGTGAACTAAAAATCGGAAAAAAACACGAATGGTGGCATCGGTGATTGACTCGAATTGGGATCGCTAATCAAGATGAGTCGATGGGCGCTGATTGAGCTGGGGTGTGTGTGGAGCGGTGGTGTATCCGTTAGCCACCCACCCACTCAATTGGGCGCTCACCCACCGCTTGGCTCGAGCGCTGTTCAGAGTTGGTGATTAGATTGGGTAGTGTGTACGTCGGTGGTGTGCGTGTGTTGTCTGTGTGTGTGTGATGTCTGTAAGAGTTACATATTAATTGTTTCAAAGCTGTTGTATTTTCTGTGTCTCTATCTCTGTGTGATTGTCTCATCTCATCTCATTATCTGAAACCGCTTAATCCTATATAGGGTCACGGTGAAGCCGGAGCC
>JAZEWT010000016.1:11155972-11178394 GCA_036362905.1 Mordacia mordax
TGTGGGGTGGTGGGCGTGTGGGGTTCTGGGCTTGTGGGGTTCTGGGTGTGTGGGGTGGTGGGTTTGTGGGGTGGTGGGTGCGTGAGGCTGGATGTGTGTGGTGCTGGGTGTGTTGGGTGGTGGATGTGCATGGTGCTGGGTGTGTGCGGTGTGACGCATCACCATGTAGTGTGGTGAGCGGCAACACAGTGACATCGTCGAGGTCGTCTCTGGGAGGGGGGAATGCTGGTGACCTGCTCGCCATCACCGTCATCATGGCCGTCTCCATGGAGCCATCGTTTGTCGCCTCTCCATGCACGCAGTTCAGCTGCTTCCCGTGTCACGCGCACACACACACACAGTCTATAACCACAACAACAACTGCCGAGCACCACCAAGTAGTGCTAACATCACCACGGTGCCTCTGCCAGGCCAGGTGCACCATGATTAAAATATCAGAAAAAATCTCAAAGAACAGATTACAAAGTTTACCTCACTAAACAATTCATTACAGTGATAAGCGCTGTCGCCTCACAGCAAGAAGGCCCCGGGTTCGAATCTCGGCTCGGGTGCCCTTCTCTGTGGAGTTTAGATGTTCTCCCCATGTCCGAGTGGGTTTTCACCGGGCACTTCGGTTTCCTCCCACAGTCCAAAATACATGCTGCTGCATAGGTTAATTGGCTTGCAGATTAAATTGCCCGCAATGCCCGGTAATGGACTGGCGTCCCATCGTGGGTATATCTCTGCCTTGCGCCCTGTATCTGTCGGGATAGGCTCCGGCTCACCGCAACCCTGTACAGGACTAAGCGGTTTCTGACAATGAGATGAGAAAAAATTACACACAACTTTGGCAAACTAAGTTTCTTTTCCATATTAGCACTATGGAAAATAAACTAACCTACGACATTCTATTCCTAGACTTGTGAATCGCCCTTGACATAGTAGACCAGAATACTATTAAATGGATTATAAAGCTTTTGATTTTCCAGCTATGCAGTTGGATGGTTTAAGAGTTACCTATCTTTACATAACGAGGCCATTGCCACGGATAATCTGATATCCAACCAAAGAGAAATTACAAAGGCTTAACACAAAGTTACATTCTTGGTCCATTACTATTCTCTCTTCTAATCAACGACAAGAGTACCTCACTTACTCACTCTAATATCAACATTTTTGTAGACGCCAATGCACTGCTAATAGTTTGAGATTCCGTGGAAGATGTCATTTGTAAGCTTCAAGCTTCTCTCACTAATACTAGTCCTTTATGCAATTAAAATCGATTTTTTTAATAAAAACAACAACATCCAAATCACCACTGCAATTATTTACACAAGATAACCAACAAATTGAACGAGTTGAGGAATTCAAATACCTTCACTTCATATTTAAAATTAAAATTCAGACCTGACATTGACAAAATTGTCCAGAAGATTCAAATAAAAATAGGATTTCTGTACATAC
This sequence comes from Mordacia mordax, assembly GCA_036362905.1. Lineage (NCBI taxonomy): Eukaryota > Metazoa > Chordata > Hyperoartia > Petromyzontiformes > Petromyzontidae > Mordacia > Mordacia mordax. Next base: position 11,157,416 of record JAZEWT010000016.1, read on the forward strand.
ATAAACATTGCTTCCCAAACTAGTCCATCTCAGACTTGATAAAGGCGACTATTCTTCCATCACTTTATTATTGGTACATTATATTATTAATTGGCATCTAGTTCTATTATAAATAAACTTAACCCCTATAGCATTCTGCTCTTAGATTTCCTTTGGATACTCCTTACAGAATCCACCACTGTGATTTGTACATTGGCTCAGGATTAACTTACCTTACCAATTGTAAAAATATTCACTGGGCCCATTCATACTTAAGGTGCTGCTTCACATGTCAGCAAAATATTTGATAGATCTGTTGTCCTTACAGACAAACCTAATCTTAGAAGCTCAACCTACTGTTTGTTTATTGTTCCTAGATGCACATCAACATTTGCAGACTTAGCTTTTGCGGTGGCTGGCGCTTGCTTATGAAACAATATTGCCATGCGCTTGAAGCTACAGTCACGACCATCTTTATGTTTCCTTAAATCTCATTTATCAAAATTTTATCTCAGATGTGTTTGCATAAATTGAGTAGTTGATTTGAAGTGTCGTCTATGTTCCTGTCGTTTCGCTACAGAGCTTAAATTATTTCTCCCATGCCACTGTTGCATGGTTTAACGTCTTTATTATTATTTATTGTGCTGTGCAATTTTGAGTTACACTTTGAGTGCTGCTAATTATTTCATTATTTTAGTTGGGGTGTCATATTTGGTGTTGTGAGTTTGCTTTTGTGCAATCCAAGTGTTACTGATTATTTTTATCGTGATGGTTAGAGTTTATATATATTTTAAAGATTGTTGCTGTAACTTTAGCTGCTCTTTCATTTGTATGCATCGTTGCATTGGTCATTTCCTAAGTGTGTTGTGTCAGGAATTACGCATCTGGAGCTTACAAGCTCACTGTATGCTCTCGCCTCTAATAACAAAAAATATCGCACAGTATATACACACTCACACACGTACACAGCTATCACAAACAGGTAAAAACACATTATTCTACAGGATATTTAAGACCATTGGGAATGCTGGGACACATATTGGAACACAATATAAGAGGAATTTCAATTGTATTATCTGTGGCAAAATGGGTGCTGAGGTTAACTATTACTGTGTTGAGTACAATGTGGGCGGTGAGATCACCAGCACGTTGTGGCTGGGAAAGGAGTGCGGACATTGATTGTGGAACTGCACAACGGTGATGGTAGCAAGAGTCCCACGGGATGAAATTCATTGATACATTGCAAACTTGCGGAGGAAAACTAGCAGTACGGCACTGTTAAGGACAGGACAGAGAACTGGATCAAACATTCCAGACATCACACGACAGTGACTTCTCTCAGAAGAGAACAGACAGCCCAAACATTAAAGGAGGTGAGAAAGACAATGGACCTCAGAAGACAATGGCAAAGTATAGTAAAGACCTAGGAAGACAGAAGATATAACAAAGGATCAAAGAAATGTAAGGCAGTGAACTGCCTTTGACATTAAGGAACATATTTAGCACACCACAGTCCATCTTCTACTCCTCAGAACGCCTGAGGATGCCTCTGACGTGGGAGGTGACACCTCATGAAGGAGAGTGGGGGAGCGCTGGAGACGGTCCCGAAAGCAGTACTTTGGAACGCAATCATCAATTAATAAGTGTTTTTGGTCATAGGAGGAAATTGCAGAACCCGGAGGAAATCCACGCAGAATGGAGACATCACAAAATCTCACATTGAAAGCCGTCTGAAGCAGGAATCAAACCGCGAGCGGGAGGAAATTCTTTCTGTGAGGCATGGATGTTACCACTGCATAGCCACCCTGCCACCTGTATAGTCTACACAGGCTGTTGGGGCAAGTGCTATTAAAGAAAGCCGTCTTTCCTGTTCAACGATGACGTCGCTTATCGTGGGATGTTTCGCTGGTTACCCCAAGGCACCACGAACTGTTAACATGGAGGTGATGCTTGCGAAAGTCTTCTCCTGCTTTGACCTTTCCAAGGGAGCCGCTCACGAAACATCCGCGTAGTACAGCGCCGCACCGCAGGGGGAGTGCGCGGTCCTTGACCCGGCGTCTGCCTCTCCGCCACCGGGAACTCGACGCACCTGACTGACGAACTCGGCAGCGTCCGCGATGAGCGTTGCCCGCTCGTCCGCGATGAGCATTGCCCGCTCGTCCTCACGCAGTCTGGCCTCAGACGCTGCCTCCATCGTCTCTATCACCGTCTCCACAGCCTCCTCCTTCTCTTCATCGTCGCCGCCCGTGCCAAGGGCATCCTCCACCAAGAGCGGGAGCTCGCGGCTGTCGGGCGCTGACAGGTGCTCCGGGGAAATAATGGTGCCGGCGGGCGGCGATGCTGGTGGTGACGGTGACGCGACAGGGTGCGAGTCGAGGATGTGCGACTCGAGGGGGTGCGATGTGAATGGATACGAGTTGAGGCGGTGCGAGTTGAGCGGGTGCGAGTTGAGAGGGTGCGAGTCAAGGGGGTGCGAGTCGAGGGGGTGCGAGTCGAGAGGATGCGACGCGAGGCGGTGCAACTGGAGGGGGTGCGACTGGAGGGGGTGGTCTGTGTCACTGGGAGAGGTCGGAGAGATGGGACGGACGTCAATGTCGATGCCATTGGACGATAGCGTCTGGATGATGATGCGAGGGCTGTGCGATATCTCAACGGTAGGGCTGCAACTGCCCTACAGCAGCAACATTGGTAGCATCAGCAGCAGCAGCAGCAACAGCAGCAGCAATAGCATCAACAGTAGCAACAGTATACAATGCATCATCATCAACAGCAGCAGTACAACAGCATTAACAGTAGCAACAGCAGCAGCAACAGTAAGAGCAGTAGCAAAAGCAGCAGAAGCAGTACTAGGGCAAAAATCAGCGGCAGCAAGAGCTGTTGCATCAATAATAATAATTGCATTTAAAGAGTGCTTTTCCCCCGAGGGTCACAAAGCACTGCACAGAGTTGCGTAAAGAACGGGATGTCGACAACAACGAAATAAGAACGGAACATGAGCCGCAATTACGTCCAGTCAAAGTCTGAAATTCAAATAAGCTCCCTGCTCACACACGTATAAGCGGTGTCCATCTCCTGTTCTCCTGAGTGAGTTGTGGAAACTCCACACTCCTATGGCAGGGACCAGTTCATACTTAGAATGACCACTTACCTGTACTTATTTTATTAACTCTGGGAGATGCACTGACTGGACGCAGTTCACTCGCCACCGATAGCCACGACCACTGAATAGGACATTAAAGTTACGATCTCAAATATGTGCGGTTTTTTTTGCGATCCCAATTAGATTTCAATGGTATTTCCATGCCCTCTTCCTGGACTCGGTTTGTCACATGCTGAGGGGTTCACATGTTGGCCACCCATCTTAAAACGCCGAAGATAATGGAAGGCATGCGGCCGAGCGAGGGTATCGCCGAGCAGTGCCACCTCTGGCAGAGGTTCGAAGTTTGAACAGCGCAGCCACCCCTGTTAGAACGAGGGTGGGTGGTACCCATAAACACCGTGCAGTTTGTGCCGTACAGTGGGCGTTAATGATTACACGACACAATTCAAAATGCCATGTGTGTCCGCATTAAGGCCCAAATATGTCAAACTTGAAACTGTATCTGCAAATGACTCAATTTGGAAAGCTACAGTAGTCATCGCCAGCGACTGTGAAATCACCGTAGACTGTCTGTGCAACGTAGTACCTACGTTACAGACTTGCACTAGAAAAATGGCACGAATACCACACATTCTCATGATTTGATTCGTGAAGTCACTGAGAAAAGGGATTTTATTTTCATGACAAATTAACTATGGACAAGAGAGATTTGGAATAAGAGGCCTCCATATGAAAAAATACAAATGGGTAGCTGACATTATTATAGGTAGAGAAAAAGATGAAAACCTGGAGCTTGGATGAAGGACTTAAGCATGTGGATGACAAGACAGGACAGAAAATGAGATTAAACTGAGGATGAAATAAAACATTGTAACACCTCGATTTAACAGACTAATAGAGGGGAATGGGTGTGCAGAAGTCTGTAAAATCTGGATGTTTATATGACGATCTTATGTACAGAATAATTACTGTATCTTAAAGCAACCTATATGTTATAAAAACCATTAAACGGAGTGATACGTGTAACTAATAGCAGCAATAAAAATACTAAATAAAAAATAATAATTTCCGTTAATCCTATGCAGACTACTGTTTCAGAAATAGTGGACAGCATCCGTTCCTTCTGAAGTGCGTTGAATAGAGCTCCGTTAAATCGAGATTTCACCGTATCGTTTTTAAAATTTGGCCAGGTTGACGGATGTGGCCAACGAACCTGGAGCCGGTTTTCCTCATCCCGCACCTGCATGGCGTGCATTACGATCTGCTGCCCATCGACGGCGGGGGAAGACGATGACAGTGGCGACGGTGATGATGATGCGGCTGAGGCAGGTGGCCCGCCGATCGGGGTGAGGGTCACCGCCGGGCCTCCACTGCTCAGCGTGACGGGAAGGCCCGGCGAAGAGCCTGTCTGCAGCAGGAATGTGCACGGGGAGCCCGTGGCCTGCAGGTGGAATGGCTGCTCACACACAGCAGAGGTGGATGACGGTTGCCCTGTAAGGCCGACGGACTGTAGGGACTCGAGCCGATCAAAATGTCATCTTGTCTGAGGACGATGGTGCCACTGCACCTCTTCAATCCGTTCCCCCCCTCTGCCAGATCTCGAGCTGCTGTACAGTTTGCACACCACCTCCAAGATCCACTCTGACAGCACCTCACCATCTGCTCTTCGGTCTTACTCTGGGTCACCGGGTTCACAGTGACTACTGCGATGCCTGCCTCTGCAATTGGTTCCCGTCAGTCCTGCCTTCAAGTCCCACCCTGCTTAATTGGTTCACCTCATATTGACAACATTTACCCACCCTTTTCTCCTCTACAATTTCTACACAGCTTCTCCTGTGGTGCAATGAAATCCCTTGCATCCATTTCAAAGGCCTACATTAAAATTCCAACAACGTCTTATTGAGCTGCTTAGCTATCTAAAAAATAAGTCGTTTAGGTTACCTGATCCTTTATTTTGGGTGCAATATGCCTCGTTATTTCACCAACATTGTTAATTGTTGTTCATTAAGCACTATGCTTGCCAGTACCTCTTGTTTCATTTTTGCCTGTTCCTCTGTGTGGATGAGATTGATGTTATTGTTCTTGATCTGAGCTGATGCATTATGGAACTTCCCTGCAAACTAGCTGGGTCACTGGCTACACAGGACTTTCCATGTAATGACCATACCTGGACATCGATCAGCCTCCCATTGTATCTGTACCAGATATACATTCCACCTGTACATCCTTATAAAAGGTCTCAAATTACATTGTCAAAGAAGATGTTAAAGAGTGTAGGGGCCAGAGGACGTCGCTGTCTCACCCCAAGGTGAACAGAAAAAACTCCATCCATTGGCCATACAGTTTTACCCAAGCCTACTCACCATTATGGAGGTCCTTAATGACTCTGAGCAAAGGGTCAGGGACCATTGTGCATGAACAATGATGCAGAGCCATGGATTTTTTTACGGTGTTATAGGCCTTAACCATAGTCAATAATGCATACAGATATAATGATTGCTTCGAAAAGCTGCTCTCTCAGGACAGTCGCGTCGATCGCTCCCTCTCTCCTCTCCTTGTGACGTTTCACCTCACACGTTAAAAGTATCCTCAGGCGCAGTATGCGTGTGCAGTGCCTGTTGCTCGTTTATATATGTGGGTACTATGTATGCGTCGAGTCATCTTTTGTTGTGTGAGGTCTACATCTGAATCACATTAACACTCATCTCCTTATCTTATTCACACCACGGAACTGCGAAAACCCCCTCCCTGTTTGTCTATGGCTAGTCCCCTAATTTGCATCTCATGAACGAAACCTCTCACATACCTGGCGATCCCCCTCTGATGTCCACACCCAATAGTTCTATATATGTGCATTACTGGCTTTAATAACTGGCCTCCAGGATTGGCTGAGCTTTATATTCATTTCTTGCTTTCGGTTCATGATCCTTTTAGTCTTATGAATCTCAATTGCTTCACGAATTAATCTTGGACCGTTATGGCGGATGGCTGCTAGCATTTGGATTTTATTAAAATCGATTCTATGTTGTTTATCTACACTATGTGCTGTTCTTGCTGATTTATCCGTGTGCCGCAAACGTACTGCTGCCTCGTGTTCTCGTTTTCTTGTGGCTATTGTTCTTCCTGTTTGTCCGATGTATACTTCTTCAACAGTTGCTGCAAGGGATGCGATATACGCCTTCTGTCTGTAGCGGTAGTTTGTCTTTCGGTGATTTGAGTGCGTCTTATATCTTCTGATGGGTTGTGAAGACTGTTTTTATTTTTATATTTTTCTAGGTATTTGCTAATTTTGTCTGTGGTGCCTTTCACATATGGCAGGAAAGCGCGGGTCTTGATATCTTCCTCCTCATTTTCTTGCTGTTTATGTCTACATTCTCTTGTTATGGCACGTTGGATTTCTGTTTTTGTGTATCAATTGCTCGCTAGTGCTTGTTGTAGATGTTGTAGCTCATCTCTTACATGTTGTTTGTCTGAAATTGTTTTTTACCGGTGGGCTAAGGTGTGAGTATCCCTCGTTTCTGTTTCGGGTGATGGTGAGACTCCACGTGTAAATACCTGTCCGTATGTGTTGGCTTCCTGTATACAGTGTGGCTGAGCGTCCCCTCTGCGTTTCTCTTCACCAGTACGTCCAGGATCGGAATTTTGCCGTTAACTTCTATTTCCATGGTGAACTTGATGTTCGGGTGTATGGAGTTTAAGTGACCAAGGAATTCCTCTAGCTTCTGTCTTCCGTGTGGCCATATGATGAATGTGTCATCAATGTATCGATACCAGTGGGTAGGTTTTAGTGTAGATGAGTTTATGGCTTCTTCCTCAAAACTGCTTAGATACAGGTTGGCTGCCACGGGTGAGACTGGTGATCCCATTGCTGCACCCTATTTTTGTTGGTAGAACTCCCTGTCGAACTTGAAATAGGTTGTTGTCAGGCATACCTTTGGCAGCTCTGCTAACCTCCGGTTGAACTGTTTCTCAATCATCTTGATGTTTTCTTTGATGGGTATTTTTGTAAATAAGGAGACCACATCAAAACCAACGAGCAGGTCGGTTTCGTTGAGTGTGATTTGTTTCAGTTCTTGTTATGAGGCTGCACGCTCCACTGTGGGTTGCAGTTCTTGGGCTACGTATTTGGCGAGTTCGTAGCTTGGTGAACCTATTGCACTTACTATCGGTCGGTACGGGGTCCCCTGTTTATGAATCTTTGGTAGTCCGTATAGACTGGAAATTCTGCAATCTTGAGGATACAATTCTTTTCTTTGCTCTTCACTTTGAATGTTCTGCTTTATGATGGCCTTTGTTCGGATTTCGATTTTCTTGGTTGGGTCCCGTTTGAGTTTCTCATATATTGTGGTGTTGTTGACTTCCTGGTGCATCTTCAACTTGTAATCATCTGTGTTGACGATGACTGTAGCGTTTACTTTGTCCGCTTGCAGAATGAGTATGTCTTCATTCTTGTTGAGTTTGTTAAGCTCTCGCCGTTCTTCAGCCGTACCTTCTAGTGAAATAATTTAGGAGGGGGTTATTGCAGTTCCGGGGTATGAATAAGATAACGAGATTAGTGTTAATGTGATTCAGATGTAGACCTCACACAACAAAAGATGACTCGACACATACATGGTACCCACATATATAAAGGAGCGACAGGCACTTCACACACATACTGCGCCAGAGGATGCCTCTAACGTGTGAGGCAAAACGTCGCGAGGAGAGGAGAGAGGGAGCGATCGACACAGCTGTCCCGAGAGCAACTTTTCGAAGCAATCATCATGCATCGAGCCGTGAAAACCTACATCATTGCATACAGATATGTCCATACATGCACACACATGCAAGTCTACAAGGAGGTCAACTACTCTTCAACCCAGACTAAAGCAACCGAGCAGCTGTGCAACCAGGCCGCCGAGCACTCACCGGTAAGATTTCGAAGGCCTGCAGAGTCGCTGCATTAATTGTAACAGTTTCCCCATCGCCAGAATCACCTGGGCCAAAGTGAGACAAAGCACAGCGAGACGGTGGCATCAAGATAGCTATCCATAATGCTGCTACTGACCCAAGCTGTAGGTGCATTTAAGGGTGTAAGGATCCATTTAGAAATATTTGTCCGTTACGAACCAAGTTAGGCAAAATCACAGATATGCATGGTGTACATGCAACACTTTCCAACATGTTTATCTTTGCAAGTGTTTCCTTGACAGCAGAGAAGCTGATGAGCAGCTGCCAGTACAAGTAGTCTTACATGCAAGGCTTTGACTTTCCTAGTGTTGGGCAACCCTTTGATCAATTGGCCAGTTTTCAAAAAGACTCCATTATAGCAAAATAACCTTATACACGTTTTGTTTGTACTGGGTGATGTTTATGAGACTCATAGTGTCCCCCACCCCTTACAGATGCCCCTCACCCATTACAGGTGAACGGGTTTGAGGGGAAGTTCCAGAGAAATAATGATCCGAAGACCCTCGAGATTAAAGGATCCAGCCAGCTGCCGTTGTTTGCAAAAATTAAACTCAATATTATATACACATGGAAACATAAGATAGGGTTCTGCATATTCATAGTTTTACAATACATTATTTCACTAGAAGGTATAACGAGTTCACGTATGACATTCGCGTGCAGCGTTCGTGACCTCCCCAGAGGAGCCCCACACGTACCCGTCTGCGTGATCTGCACGGGGATCTGCAGCGTGGCAATGGTGGTCTGGGGCAACAGGGCACTGCCCTCTCCGCGGGGCAGCCGCAGACAGATGGGCGCAGTGGTGAGGGGTGTGGGAACCCCCCCGGGAGCCGTGCCCCCCGACGGGACGCGCTGCACCATCTGCCGCAGCACGGGGATGTGTGTCTGGTTCAGGTAGTTGAGGAGGTCTGAGAGAGAGAGAGAGAGAAAGAGAGGAGGGATATATTAAGTCTATTTTCATAATTATCTATTCAGTTTGTTTTATGCAGAAAAGCCTCACTGTGTCTCATGGCTCTGTTGCCTCTCTTTAAAAAGGTTTCTGCCAAGTTTTCATGGTAGAATGTGTAATGCAAATTTAATTATTTATCTTCTTCTAGGTACCATATCCTACAGGACGTTGGTGACAATGGTCTTCCACAAATTTCTGCTCTTTGAAAGTCTAAGAATGTCCATTGTTGATATGTTCATCCATCTCGAGAGACTATTGACATAAGTCAATCTCTGTCGTCCACCCTTTCTCCTTCCTTCATTTTTTCCAGATAAAACCAGATTTTTTATTTCCTCTTTCCTCATAATGTGCCCAAGAACATCAACTGTCCCCTTCTATGTCATTCAACACCTTCTTTGTACATCCCATGCGTGACAACATTTCTTAAATTACGGTGTGACTTGTCCAAGATACCTTCAAAATGCGTCCAAAGAACCACATTTCAGTTGCTTCAATTCTCTTTTCTATAGTTGGTGAAATTATCCAACATTTTGATGCATACGTGAAAACTGGTATAACGTAAGAATCGAGAACTTTTAGTTTCGTACCCATAGAGATGTTATTATTTATCGGTATTTTTTTCATTTTGAAAAAGCTATCTTTGGCTATCCCGATTCTCCTCCATTTTCTTTCATTATCACATTTACCATTTGATGTTATCCAGCTTCCTAGATAGTTTAATTTATTAACCTGACTAACATTTTCATTCCCTATTTTAATGATGCATACAATTAATCTTTTCTTCTTTGAAATGACCATGCATTGTTTCCCTAGAATTGATAGTTAAACCCTTCTTCTTACTTTTACAAACAAACTTATCCAGAATTTCTTGCAGCTTCCCCTCTGAATCTCTTACTAAAATTACATCATCTGCATAACACAGGTTATTCATATTCTGTCCGCCAATAATCAACTCTGGAACACATTCAATTTCACTCAAGATGTTCCACCTGTACAAGTTAAACAAATCTGATGAAAATACGTAGCCTTGCCTCACACCTCTTTTAATTTGGATGAAATCACTTAGTTAATTTCTCATCTAACTGCTGCAGTTTGATCCCAGTATATATTCCTTAGAATTTTCAAATCTTTACCATCAATGTTCAGTTTCTGAATCACTTTCATTAGCTCCTCGTGTTTTGTACTATTGAATGCTTTGTTGCAGTAAATGTAACACAAATAGATATCTTTCTTAATTTCAATTGCCCTTTCGGAAAGCATTCAGACAATAAAAATTCAAATTATTTTTTAAACTTGCCAAATTTAGACCGTGTATTCGTGACATGTGCATCAAGTCGTGCAGTGTAAAATGATTAAACTGCAATGCTTTTAAAAGTTATGTCTTTTCAATCTGTTTTTTTAAATACAGAGATGCTTTTTTCTGGGTTTTATTATTTTAGTTCAAGGATGCCTATATTGCTTGTCATTACCCCCTGCAGGTAAACTCACCACTGTCATGAGAAGTTGGAATGTCAAGTACAGATTTCAAACTGTAACCTTAACCGACAGGAGAGTAAAGTGCTGTTAGCGAGTTCCTATAAAGGCCAAAACGGCACACGAGTAGATGGGTCGCGTGCACCACGCCCTGCCGCGTGTATCCCAAGTGACACTGCATACCTCACCAATACTCAATTGAGGCTTAGCCGACCTACGGCAGACCCATGAATAATTCAGAAAATCATCATTGGTGTTGGCCATGAGTGGGAATTGAACTTGTTTTACTGCGTTTAAAGCACAGCATACTAACCATAAAACTACCACTCCCCATAAACACACACACATATTACAGATCAAGCTTAGTTATCTACAGGATTATCCAGGTTGGAGATTAATAGTACGTGGGGGAAAACAAATATTATCACTTTAATGGACAAGTTAGTTTAATAATCTGCTCTTCAATCGTTGAGGATTAGCAAATGGGTTTCTACGGGACTGTAAACTGCCATTCTTCAGAGGTAAACAATAAGAAATAACAATACAAATGAGGATTCATATTTAGTATTTATCCTTGTCTGTTTACATACTAGTTCGTGGCATGGTGAAACTTAACTTTGCTTAATGTCTCTGTACTTTCATTTTAAACATAATTTGTCCAGGCAAACTTTTGTTGCAGAAAATGTATATTCTTATTAAAACGAACATTCGATTTTCCAATAATTTTGAAGTCTTCTGTAACGTGGTTGAATTCCATTTTTTACGTGACCTAACCCAAAAAAAGTTGAATTCATCGATGGTTGTTTTAACTGTAATATTTACTTATTTATCTACGACAGCCACACTATGTCAGAAGGGGGTGCTGTATTGGGTTGTTATTTTAAGATATTCTGACCAAATTGATGACTTTACACAAGCAGGAAGGAAACCCGAGCATCCGTAGAAAAACAATGCCTTGGACGAGGGGGCAATACTCCATCCACACACATATGGAAACAGATGGTGATTAGTCTGCTTGATGTACTGCCTTCTGCTGGTGAGCCAAGATATGGCAACATGATGCCCACAGGAAGGGAGTTTCATGTGTATTCGTGAACAACCAACACTCGTTGCCTCCACAGCTGGAACACAGGCTGTGTGCACAACCAGCACCACCTGGATATTTGTGTTCGCTCTGATTTCTATCTACTGCACATTTGTAATTTTTATGTTATTGCATCTATCATATTGGTGAGTGGGTACTACTGCAGATGGGACTCCATCCTGGTCTCTCGAATTCACACGTCCTTAAACAAAATCAACTTGAAAGTTTATGTTGCGTCAATAAAGCACGACTGACACGTCCAGACAACTGAGAGCCGACGTGCGAAAGTCAAACTGTGCAAGTGCAAGAACATGCATCGTCCACGAGTGACTGGAAAGCTAGTGCCCAACAGCCACAGAACATCTCACCGAGAAAGGGCACCTCCTTGTGGGTAGTCACTTGCCGCTTCACCGTCCACCACTTGCTGCGCAGCCACTGCGGCGAGCGCACACTGTTCCAGCCATCAGACAACTTCTCCCAATTGATCTCGCTCTCCTCCTGTGGTTTAAGTTCCACAATCCTACACAGCGCAAGGGGACCATATGGCGAAAACACTTAACACACGGTGCCGCATGGCTATCGGTTTGGTTCAGTGCAAGGGTTCGTCATCAGGGTGTGATAAATGAAGAGCTCTGGCATTAACGTGCAGGTGTACGAGCTTTGGCTTGGAGTCGTAGTTTTTCTGGGCTACGCATTTGATCACGTGTAGTATAGCAATAGTGTGTGATGGATCAGGGCCGGTGTGGTATCCTCAATTTTCATCCAGGCCCCCTCCATATACTCCGTGGCATTAAAGTGCCTCACTATGGCAGTCCTAGGCAAGTGATCCATATGAAATGTAGTTATTGAGGTGTCATTCCAGATTCTTTTAGTGTTCCTAGTGGCTGGTCAGGCCACGTGATAACTCTGCAGAGGATTTTGCCAAACAACTATAGACTCTTGGCTCAGAGCTGATAGCATCATCACCATCTAGCAGTGCTTGTGAAAGATCAAACACCTTGGTGTGACTGTAAAGTCTGCAGCACTGGGCTATGCCTTTCCCACTCGGTCAGCAGAGCGGCCGGAGGCTACCGTAGAGACCACTGTTACTAACGGGCACACTAATGTCACATGGCCTGGGCATATAACTATTTGTGTATTAGTTTGTATCTTACTTTTAGGCAAGCGCTTTCAAAAGTGGCTTTCTAAATAGGACTGGAACTCTCCACCGTCCACTTATGAGTTCAGTGCTTAAACCACAATACCACACCAGAACGGGTTCGTGACACACAAGGACAGATGCTCAGCCAGATGTACATACAATTTTAAATGACTGCAATATCCTTCACGTGATCACTCAGCCAGACCACCGTGCTGTGCACATCACTCAGGGAGAGTCCTTCTCGCTCCCCCCGTATTTAGCTTATCCACGCGCCCACACCGCAGGATGAGCTCGATGTCGTCATCCTTGGTCCACTCGCGCCCCCCGCTCTGCTTCCAGTTGAGGTAATTGAGCCACTTGGAGCGGCACTGCTTCTCGGAGCGCGTGCCCATGCGCTCCGCCACGTCGGCCCAGCACACGCCCTGTGTCACTACCTCCCCGGTCGTTGTGCCCGTCAGCTCATGGACCACATCCGCCAGCCGCTGCTCCTCCTCCACCGCCCACTTCCCTGCACGATTGGGCGAGACAGGGCAGCAGTGACCCCGCGTGCGTTCACACGGACGTGCCGCACGGCCTCAACAAGTGATTCTAGGTTGTGCCACATGTTGTTCGGCACGATGTGCCACGTTTCGCTCCACATGCAGAGAGCTTCTCAATTTGTCACAGTGTTTTATCAACACTGGGCTCAATAACAACATCCCGTGAAGGGTTGTTTCACCGTATAGCACTATATCAGTCAGTGAGAGTTAGTGAAGTGGCAGAGTCCAGGGCCGGTTCCGATGCCCCTCACCACCGACGCTAGCCCTGCTGGGAATTTAACTCAGGTCACTGGACTCAAAGTGCAGTGTGCTGACCACTGCATTAACCATCCCTGCTTTGATGATTGCTTCGAAAATCTGCTCTCTCGGGACAGCCGCGTCCATGGCTCTCTCTCCTCTCCTCGCGACGTTTTGCCTCACACGTTAGAGGCATCCTCAGGCATAGATGCCTCTAACGTGAGGTGAAACATCGCGAGGAGAGGAGAGAGAGCCATCGACGCGGCTGTCCTGAAAGAGCAGCTTTTCGAAGCAATCATCATGCATCGAGCCGTGAAAACCTACATCATTACATCCCTGCTTTCTCAGTTCCCTAATACATTCTCTGAAGAAGCTCCGGGTCCATGGGAGTCAATCATCACACACCATGTGGAAGAGCACATGGTACAATACAAACACACATCAGGGAGCTATGGGGTGGTAGCGTTTACCAACGAGCTGTAGCAAAAGAGACTACATTCGAGTACAGAAACTTACAAATGCTCCACAGTTTAGACCCAGGCCGTTGTCACCACCGAGAGTTAAAATATGCTCATTATTTAAAATCGTAAAATCCTGCACGTGCTTCGTGCCCCAGGATGGAGCACGTTAGTCACCTGTGTTGCAGGTGTCCTTCATGAGCCGGCAGCGATCTTTGACGGAAGACGCACTCCGGCCCAGAGCTGAGCCAATGGCCGCCCAGTCGTTCCTATGCTTGGCCCGAAGCCTGGGTTAAGGTTAGGGTTAGAGTTAAAGATAATGTTACAGCCAAAGTTGACTTTTGAGTTGTGGGTTAGGGTGATGGTTAAGGTTATGCTTAAAGTTTAGTTCCAATATGGTGTAAGGTGTTAAGGTGCTTTTTTTTCCTTTTTCTTACAGCACCACACTATGAACCCAAACCGGTTGTGAGCCATAATGCTCACCCAAGCCCTGGGAAAGATCCAAAGATGTCCCATAGCCTCACCATTCAGAGGGGCCCAGGACAGTGTTCATATACATTAGTTTCTCCAAACCCATGGTGAAAATCTGACATTCCTGCGGCAGAAGCCAGTATATAGAAAGGACACGCCATTATTTACTTGCCACGAATTTGATTCTTCAATTTTCTCTGACTCTAAATTGCATGCTCTAGCTCTGCCATAGTTCTTGAGTGAAACCTGGCGATAACAACAATCATATTTTCCGAACACCAGCAAGGCTGCTGATCAGAATAAAAACCAAACTCCCATAGTGGTGCACTGTGTGCCTCTGCAATAACATTGATAACAACACTGCAGCATTTTAACACCATCACTAGAAAAGAAGCTGGTCGGTGGTCAAGATTAACGGTGGATTTGCAACCTCAGGAGGGTTGTGTGCTCAATATGTGGAGAGACAGAGTAATGACGTCAGCTGAAGTGCAGGAGCCACAGACTCTTCATCACAAGACCACAAGAGCTGCAAACTGCTACAAGAAGCATTCATGCAGTAGTGAGCAAACCATGGCTCATAATAAATCAACATCGCCATGCAGAATTGTTGTTGAAAATTTTACTTTCACCCATCGGCGTTTAATAATGTCAGAAAAACATGACTGCACCAAACACATCTACAAGAGGGCGGCACGGTGGCCCAGTCGGTAGCGCTGTCGCCTCACAGAAAGAAATTCCAGGGTTCGAATCTCGGCTCAGGTCCCTTCCGGTGTGGAGTTTGCATGTTTTCCCCGTGTCCACATAGGTTTTTGCCGGACACTCAGGTTTTCTCCCACAGTCCAAAAAACATCCTGCTCCATAGGTTAATTCGCTTGCAGACTAAATTGCCCTTAGTGCCCGGTGATGGACTGGCGTCCTATCTTGGGTATATCTCTGCCTTGCGCCCTGTGTCTGCCGGGATAGGCTCCGGCTCACCGTGACCCTGTACAGGACTAAGCGGTTTTTGATAATTAGATGAGATGAGACATCTAGAATATCTGTAAAACTAAGAAGGACTAATAGTGATGATTGCGATCGACGCAGCTGTCCCGAGAGAGCAGCCTTTCGGAGCATCATCATGCATTGAGCCATGAAAACCTACATCATTACAAGGACGAATAGTATTAATCAGTTCTCTTTGATTAGATGACCCATTTGAGCCAATTGTCTTTCAAGTTCACCGAGGCTTAATAGTGAGCTATACAACCTGGAACGACGAGTCAGAGGTTACAGATCAACTGTAGCCAGCTAAGAATATAGCAGTTGGTTTGTACATGGTAAAGATTGCCAGTAAATAATATCACTGGCAACAATCTAACTGTATCGGCTTCTGGTGGTTTACGCAATCTTGTTCAGAGTCTTGTACTTGTTGTAATAAAACCCTCGATAACTTGGGACCATGCCAGCTCAGCAATCACCATCTGGTACCCTATGTTCTAATGCGGGATCCAGGAACCTCTACATCAGTACTTCTACTGATTTGGAGGCATCATTTTAAGAGCACCTGGGGGCCGTTTTCTCAGCGAAATAAAACTAGACTATGAAACTCCTTTCTGGTTGAGATACGGCTTTCATGAGGAAGTAACGCAACGGCTTTCTGTTCACCCATGCTTTCAGATAAAGAGTTAGTTGTCCGGTAAATCAAAAGCTTTATTTTATGACGAACGGAAGGAGCTCCAAGGCCCATGAAGGCAAAGCTACTGTATTAAACAACAATTAGAACGGACAATACATCTCCACTGGTCTAAGACCAGACAGAGACAAATCCCTAACTCAGCCGCTGAGTTTGTCCTTGAATCCAGCACCCAGTTTCCTCCCACCTAATGTGTATAGGGTGTGTGTAATACCGCATTTTAGAAAATTCTGAAAAAAAAAATATACTTACTCTTTTAATTGGTCTATTTCCTCTGTAGTGTATCTGTTAAAGCATATTCAAAATTGAGATTGATCTTTAACAGCACACATAATACACAAGCAGTTATTAAAAATGTACAGCTGTTTAGACTTCTCCACATCATGAACAATTCTTGCAACCGAGACAATCTGTTACATGCTTCTGCAATTGCTCATCAGGCCAATGACACTTTACGGTAGTGACACAAGTGAGTCCCTAAGGTTATTTAGAAGTGCCTAATATCACTATTAATTTTATAGCACACATTTAATTGAATAACACCTGTAACAGAACACATTGAAGTTGGCATTGGTAGATTGTACACATTTCAACAAGTTCTCGAAGCATCCAAGTGCAGGACTATGAAGTGCCAAACAGATGCAAGTACAAAAAAAAGGCTGTTACATGCTTAAGGCATTTGAGGGTTAGCGTTTTTGGGCGTCAGGATGTCACAGTAATAAAATTCACCCTCACAAAAAAAGGGCCTGGACTCGATCGATTCACAACTCGGCTGCCTTTCTATGTGCAGTTTGTAGCATCTCGACCTGTTCTGCATGGGCTTCCTCCAGCATCTAGTTTCCTCTCATTGCCAAAAATAAAATGAATTATACAATGTAACTGGCATTGGCCACATTTCCCAATGCTGAAAACATACCTGCTAATGAACCAAACTGAGATTACACAGAGCAGCAGCAACGTCCATAACAATGATACAACTATCCCAAAAGAACAGCTATGGAGAGCAATTGTCATACGTTGATTCATGAAAACCTACATTAATACACCATCAACATCCCCTCTACTGTGAAAATTTGGCAAAATCTTCATGAAAAAGTAGGTGGTTGGAGCAGTGATACCAGCAGGGCGCAGAGTGCCAGGCAGCTAAAACTCAGCAAGCTAGCATAATAGGGTGGTGACTAGCCCATGGCACCTGGGTTTGTCCTATGGCCTCCTGTCAGCTGGCCTTAAACATTTCATGTGGCCTCAAAGTGCGCTAGGCCTGGCACAGGCACCATGGGGATGTCACCGCCACTTCGTGGCCAACAGTGAATGTTGTTGTTGCTGAACGGCTGGGAGGGAGGACAAACAGGTGGGTGGGTGAAAAGCGTGTGGGTGGGCTTAGATGGATGGATGAGTTAGGTGGATTGGTGGGTTTCGGTGGGTGGGTGTTTGTAGGTTGGTTGGCTTGATAGTTTTGGTGGGGGTGTTTGGTGGGTGGAGGAGCCACTCACTTGCCGACATGGTTGCGGTTATCGTACATGCGCAGTACGCGGCGGTACACGGCGAACAGTGGGCGGTTGAGCCCGCGAGCAATCGTGCGGTAGAAGTCCTTGCGCTCATCCTTGGGCATCTCGAATATGACCTCAGCAGCATTGCTTATCCTATTGGCCTGCGCACGCAGAAGGCAATGGCGAGTTAAGTACATAGCTAAATGATACGGTGAAGCATTGTGCACTGCTGGAAGCGCTCCAGTCATAAGGCTAGTGGATCACATGGAGACCAACACATGTGGCACGGCTGCCAGTGTTTGCAGTAACATGTGGATGGGAGATGGGGTCAAGGCAACTTGCTTTGTGACCCCGTCTGTCGAGTGCTGTTCTGTGTGGTGTGCATGGTGGTCTCCCTGCATGCCAGTTTACTCACTTTTGCAATATATTCATGAAAAGAATTGTCCAACCACTATAGTCAAACGGACAGATTGCTGAGAATTAGCGACGCTTTACTGATAATAAAAAGCCATACGCTTTAAGCCTCTGGAAACTTATGTTGCATTAGCATGGAAGCTACTGATACCCTCAGACCAACGTGAACAATTGTGTTACCTTCAGATAGCTCTCGATGTTGATTATTAGTAGATCAGTTTCTTCTTTCGACCACATGCCTTGTTTCCACTTGTGACCTGGATTGCAAGTGAGTAAGTAAAGGTAGCCATAGAAACATGCTATGGGGTAGTAGTTCTAACGATTTGTTGACGACTGTCATTGGATCCCAATGTGATCTTGGCGATGAAATGGACGCTTAACCATTCATTATTGCTCTGTATCTGGACACATACTTTATAACATTCTCTCCTTGTGGAATAGGCTCATTGCCAAACTTGTATAATACAATACTTTACTCACTAACATTTATTGAGATGTTGGGTTTGATATAAAAATAAAACTTAACTCGTCTACATAGAGAGCCATTCATACATGTGGCTTATTTGTTTAGTACCTTTAATATACAGTGAGTCCTTGTCCTCCTTGGTTGTGAACCAGGTCTGGCTCACAGGGTCAGCCCCGGTCACCTGCAAATACCAACACAGGAAAGGAGAGGCCAATTGGGATGTGAACCAAGCAGTTGCCTGAGCACGTGCGTGCATAGGGAATCAGTATTGTAATGGTTAGTGCTCCACACACACAAAACAGATAACTTGAGTTCCACCTAAAAAACTGATGGATGCCTGGTGCATAGCTGATACATCACTGTTTGTGTACAGAGTGAAATCATTTTCTTTCCTATATAAACCAATGTGGTCGGGTTGAAATGTAGTTTTGCCAGAGAGGAGAAGAGTTTGGCATCTGAGCACCTAAACCGATTGAAAAATAGTTCCAGTGCACACTGGACTGTGATATCCAGAGTGCACTGGAACGGTTTGCGGACAAATGTGACACAGTAGAGATGAGTCAGCACCTCCAAATCAAAGCCATGGTTCTCATCCGGAAAGAGGTAACTTGCTCCCTTTGGTTGAGGAGTTAACAGCTGAGCCAAATTGAGGAGTTGAAGTATCTCGAGGTCTTATTCACGAGTGAGGGCAAAAGGGAATGTGAGATTGACCGGAGGATCTGCAGTAATGCAGGCGTTGCACTGGACCGTCGTGGTGAAGAGGGAGCTGAGTCAGAAGGTAAACCTCTCAATTGATCAGTCAATCTTCGTTCCAACACCCACTTACAGTAATGAGCTCTGGGTAATAACCGAAAGAGTAAAGTCACGGATACAGGCTGCTGAAATGAGGTTCCTCCGCAGGGTTACTAGCCTCAGCTTTTGAGGTAGGGTGAAGATCTCAGTGATTCGGGAGAATCTCAGTGTAGAACCACTGCTCTTCCGCTTTGAGAGGAATCGGTTGAGGTGGTTTGGGCATTTGATAAGCATACCTCCTGGGCGCCTACCTCTGGAGGTGTACCAGGCACAGAGAACTGGTTGGATACCCGGGGCAGACCTAGGACCCATTGGAGGGAATATATCTCTCGGCTGAGCTGAAGGAAGTTGTTTGGGAAAAGGACATCTGGGCTAGTTTACTAACCCTGTTGTCTTCGTAACCCGGACCCGGATAAGTGGAACGACATCAGATAGACGGATGGACCACAGCACTACTGGGACTCAAAAATATCTGAGCAGTGCTACATGGTCAAGTAACTGTTCTCTTACAGCTTCAAAGACCATATAGCCACTCGGACACATGGAAGTATTTTTTTTCTATTTGAAGACAGACCTTAGGGTTGCTAGCCCATATTGACAGAGAGGAGGGACATCTTTCGTGAAAACGTAGGTGTTTATGTAGCATTATTGACTTGTTCCGTGGCAACGACTACGATTGTTCTGGTCCAGCGACGAGATGAAGAAGCCTGACAGGGAGATTGCGTGGCAGTTAGCAATGCCTGTGATCACGTGGGTGACATAAAAATGAAACAGCACTTGGCACTTATAGTGACATATGCATGTTATTTTGAGAAAATATAAAACTAAGCTACTCTGCCTCACAACGGATTTTAAGTGAATATCATTTCCCCATATGTGGGAACAGTGAACTATTCATTGTGATGGCAATCAATGGCAAATCACAATGGAAGGAGCTGTGTGGTCTTAACGATCACGCGAATGCAGCAATCAGTGGATTTGTTACTAAGACTAAACTGAATTAAAAATAACTGACAATCAATCATCAACATTACTGCTAGGAACCTTTAGCTTTTGACTTTTGTCATCCTCGAATGAGACAGGGCAAGCGAGGGATGGGTGCGAGGGATCAGGGCTGTACTTCAATAGTCAAGCCCTCAATGTTGGAGAGGCTGCCGACGCTCGCGTTCACTGCAGGCGAGTGGGCCATGTTGCTCGCTCCCATATCGGACATGGGCGGCGCTGCAACCACAAGGTCACCTGTGCTTCCTGTCGCGAGACAAGTGCACCGACACACGAGCGAGAGATGGCAATGAACACGTGTGTGATGCTTGTGCTTGGACACCCTTCCTGTAACATGTTAAGCGCAAGAAATCTGCAAAACACTTTGCTCAAACTATGGTTTAAATGGAAATACACACCCCCGACAATACACAAATGTAAAAATACCCAATCATAATCCATTGTAAATGCTATCAATTTGAACCAATGGTTTCAAAAGGGAGTTCCAACGCAAAGCATGAAAGTAACATAACTACATCAGTAGGCTGCAGTATATAAAAAATATTGTGCCCACAATGAAGAAGAGTAGCAAACAGAAAACTCAGGTAGACAGCAGGACACAAGGAGGCATACGTAGATACACGGACACACAGGGAGATGTGGACATATTTAACTGAACACGCCGAGTTCTATGTAGTTAATCTAGCTGTCAAGGATTGAATTATTTTGTTGTTCATGTGTTGTGGTGGCTCTCACACTGCTGTCTCATCAGAAAAAGTGGCC